>VZTH01013894.1:5299-161396 GCA_013397815.1 Aleadryas rufinucha | reverse complement strand
CTTCCTTTCCTTCCTTCCTTCCTGAGCTGGAGCTGAGCCCCAGGCCCTGTGTGGGGGAGGCAAGAGGAGCCTGGGGGTGAGAGTGTTCATGTCCCAGGGGTGCAGGGACGATGTCCCAGGGGTGCAGGGATGTCATCTGTGTGTGCCAGCCCTGGAGGGCCCCAGAGGCTCCTGTCACTGTGCTTCTCCTGTGCTGTTCATGGTCTCACACACATGTTCTCACACACACGTGTTCTGTCCGGCACACACACAATCCCATTCCACGCCCAGGAGAAGTGTTCACATCCCTGGACAGGCCAGAGGATGCATCTGTGGGTCTCACAGCCTCTCTTGTTTCTATCGCATTTCTTTTCCTCTCTCCCTGACCTTCCCCTTGGACAGGACACCTGGATGACTGACTGGAATTTACCGATGACAACTGGATAAATAAACCCCCGCCCTGACAGCAGCAGTGACATCAGCCCATACCCGGCCGTGCCTCCGCAATGCCGGCTTCCAGGGACCACATCCCAGCACCGTGCCTGCTCCAGAGGGAGGAGGGAGCACTGCAGGAGCTCCTGGAGGAGCTCACAACCTCAGCAGCCCTGAAGTCTGCTGGGACACATCTGATCACCCAGGGGTCCTATTTCAGGCACAGGTGACCTCAGGCAGAGGAAATCCAGAGGGGCCCAGCCTGCAGTAACACTCCCAAGGGAGCAGGGATGCCCCAGGCTGGGTTAAATAATTTTGTTTAATAACACCCCAATGACAACCTGAGAGATTGGAAGACAAGGCCCACCCAAAAACAGTTTGAGAGAAATCCTAATGTGCTTCTCAGGAGATGGAGCAAGGCCAATGGGGCTCTGCCCCTGCCCTTCAGGGTGCTCTGGGGACACCTTGCTCCTGTTTGCAGTGTTTTCTTTCCCTGTGGCCACAAGGTTGCTCTTCAACAAAACCTTCATTTTAGACCTGCTTTGCCAGGGCCTGGAGCTTTAAGAAACAAAGAAGAACCTGTGAAGTGTCTCCAGACCTCCCAGCAACACAGCTCTGACTGTCCTTTGCATCTCTTTCAGAGCATCCCACTGGCTCCTCCTTCACGAGGGGGACATCAGCTCTGGGCAGGCAGAGGCTGCACCAGACCCTCAGTTCCCACCCCAAACTCCTCACCTACTGGGAATATCCTCACCTCAAGGGCACAGCAGCCCCAGAGGAGTGGGTGGGCCATGGCTTGGGCTGAGGCACAGCTCCATGAATGATGTCCCCCCATGATGTCAGAGCCCGGAGCTGTGCCAGGAGCCTGGTGCATCATCTCCCAGTATAGAAGCGTGAGCTGTTCACAAGAGCTGAACATCTTGAATCCTGAATTTCCAATGTGCTCCAGTTCTTTGGAAGCCCAGGGAAATGTCATCTGCTCTGGCAGTGGGAAGGCAGCCCAGGCCTGGTGCAGGCTGGTGGCTCCATCCCCAGCCGATGGCGATGCCGGCGCTGCAGCAGCGGGAGGTGTTTGGGGAACGGGCGGCGTGTGCTGACGTGGAGTTGGTGGAGAAGGAAAAGCAATTCTGACAATTTTCAAAGCACCAGATCCAGCTGGAAGACAACTGCAGCACCCCACAGAGCAGTGCCCCCCTTCCCACCATGGGCTGGCCTCCATCCTGGCCATGGGACCTCCCTGTGGAGAGACAGCGGGGGATGAGGAGCTCCCACCATCCCAACTCCCCGGGAGCTGTGCACAAGCTCCCCAAGCTTTCCCTGGGCTATTTTACCTCCTCCTCCCTGCTGGACTCCTGTGCCTTGGTATTTTCTGCTGGAAGGAAAGGAGAAAGCCACCCCTGCCCAGAAGAGCAGGACAAACCCAGCCCTGCGGGGGTGGTGTGGTTCCCCCACTACAACCAGAGCCCAGTTCCTCCTGGAGTCTTTGCTGTTTCCCTTGAAATCTGTTTATTCCTGGCTGTCATTTCCCCTCTCCCCATGTTTTCCTGCTGGGCACCCTCCCTGCCCATGCCCGTGTCCACCCCCGTGGTCCCGTGTTCCATCCCCGTGTTTTTGGGGGCGGGGGGGCCCCCCCAGCCCACGAGCTCCGGAGGCGCTCACCAGCCTCCGATTACAGCTTGTTAGAGGCTATTATAGCCTCCCTCATTTACAGAATTACTCATTTTTTAGGCCTTTCAGGAACTTTAATGAGTTGTTTTAAACACATGCAGCAGATGTGGCCTTGGGATGAGTTCCTTTGAAACCCTCCCTCCCCCAGCACGCAGCCAGGAGCCCCCCCAGCTCCAGAGGGAGTGAGTGGGGTCCCTCAGTGATGGTCCTTGTCCCCCTGTACCTGAGCACCTCCAGCCCTGCTGTGGTGCAAAACCAGACACCCCAAAGCAGCCCAGCGCTGCCTCTGTGCTCATGATCTCCCTGTTTTCTGGATGGAGAGATCCCAGAGGATGCAGAAGAGGGGAAAAACCCAGGGAAAATGCAAAGGGAGAGGAAGATGGGTGTGTTGGGGCTCCTTGGGGCCAGCCTGGGCTCTGCCTACGGGACCTGCTCTTAGGAAGGGAAAGAAGTGTCCACTGGTGCACCAGGATCCAGCCTCAAGCCCTGCTCCAGGGAAGCCAGGGAGGCTGGGAAGCAGTTGTGGGAAGCAGCTGTGTGCCAGTTGGCTGATGAGAGGTGCAAAAAGCTCCCAGCCCTGAGCCCTTCCCAAAGCCCCCGCAGAGGATCCAGCTGGGATTTGCTGAGCTGGTGGCTGCTGTGAGGAGCTGCCCCAGGAGAACACAGCCCAGGAGCTCATGGATACACAGCCCTGCTCTGCCTCCTCCCAGGAATCTCCACAGAGCTTGAGTTCCTTTTTTCTTTTTTGGATATTCATCAATGTATTTGCAAAACCTGGACCAAATTACAGCCCATTACTCAATCCAGCCTGTTCCAAATCCCCGGCATCCCTGCAATCAATAACGGGGATCCAGCTCCCATCCCAGCTGAGCCCAGGAGCCGGTGGCTGTTCCCAGCCTGCCACAGGTTCCTGTCACCTCCCTCCTGCTGCACCTTGTGCCTGCCAGCCCCAGGCTGGGGACACAGGGATGGAGCTCAGCAAGGGGGGAAAAAGGAGGGGAAAGGAGAAAGGAAAAGGAAACCAAAGGCTTTGGGTGCGAGGGAAAGCTTCAGTCCGTGCTGGAATGCAGATTCCAATTGGAATTCATGTAAACATGCCTGGAGTGCAGGTTGCACAAGCCAAGAAATTGCAGGTGCAGGACGTGGTCACTGAGGAGGCACTCGGCAGAGCTGGGATGGGGCAGTTCCCCCCCTGCACTGAGGGCTGGGCACAGGATGGGGGACAGTGACAGAGCCCCTCTGACCCCTGCGCTGCAGGGGACAGGCTGTGCTCGTGCTGTCCTGCCCAGGGAGATGCTTCCTTGGGAAGGGGGATAGATGACATCAGCCACTTGCAGAGACAGCCACATGTCACTGCTGACAGGGATCGCTGTGTCCTCTTTTCCTTATTATTTTTTTTGCCTGTCACTGTGAGGCCACTCGAGCTGAGAGCAGGCTGAATCACACCCACCAGCGCTGCTGCACGAGGGAGTTTCGGGAGATAAAACCCGAGGACCAAAGCAGAGCTGTGGAGAGCGGGAGGTCTCTCAGAGCTGCCGGGAAGGAAGGGAAGTGTCACTTCAAATCACACTGACAAGAAGTTGCCTTCGGTGCTTCCCCGCCGAAGCTGCCCTGCTTCAGCTGCAGCCCAGCGAGCGTGGAAGTGCCTGGGTAATGGAGTTAAGTGTTTCCATGAATCCCAGGGAGCTGCAGCCTCACCTGCAGGAGCTGCTGTGCCCTGTGGTCACCGGCAGCACCGGGGCTGGGGCTGCAGTGCCTGGAACAACGCAGGAGTAAAATAATCCCCACAAAACTGAGCTTGGCTCAGGGGGCAGGGGGAAAGAGGCACTCTGTGAGCCAACTGCTTCCAGGCTGGGAGAGACACAGAGTCCATCTGGGATTGTAATTTGTCTTTGCACTGAGCTGCTGTGACCCAGTAAAACGTGAGGGTAAAGGAGGGAGATGGGTGGGTGCCCGGCTGGGTGGGTGCTCCCTCAGTCAGTGCCCCACTCCCAGCACAGGGCTGGGAAATGCGAGTATAAAGATGAGTGCTTGGCAGAAAATCTCATTTTTGAGAGAGCTCTGCTTCCCCTGCTTTATGTGGCCTCCAGGTTAAGCACCAGCAGCAGCACCAGCTTGGCCAGTCAGTCCTAAAAATACCTGTCCCATTAACCCAGTTCCATCCCAGCAGGGAGAGGAAGCAGCGATTCCCTGGAGCCCCCCCAGCTCCCCCGTGACCCCGTCTCCCCCTCCCCAGCAGCCCTGGCACAGCAGAGGCTCCGGGATGGCTGCCAGGAAAACAGCATCGAATGTAAACCCGGCTGCTCCCAAAAGCACAGCTTAGCCCAGTTTCTCCTACATTCCCTCTGCTGTGCTCTCACTTGGGTTTGCTCCCTGCAAGCAGCAGGAAACTGCTCTGTTGGCACTTTTTAAACTCTCTGGGGGGGAGCTGAAGGGTCTGATGGGGATTTGTCCAGAGTGTCCATCACTGGGACTCAGGGCAAGAGGGACAAGACAGCGGCCCCAGGGCTGCAAGGCTTCAGAAGTGATGGAGTGGGTGCTCCCAGAGCCTGGCACATCCCAGCAGTGAGTGGGAAAATAAATGGATTCCAGCAGGGGAGACACCCCTGTGAGTGCTCTGATGCCTTCCCCACTCCTGCTCCCCTCTCCTGCACCCCACATGTGCATTTTTCCAGAGCCCCCACTCCTTTCCAACTGCCACAGCTTGTCAGGCCTTGGCAAGGGGGACAAAGAGGGAGCAGAGATGTGGGGAGAGCTGAAGGGTGCCAGGAGAATGCCAGGAGGGAGCTGGGACAGAGCCAGGAAGGAGCTGCAGAGGGGCACAGGCCTGCCCTGGTTGTGCCAGCGTGTCTGGAACCATCACTGTTAAATCCCTGTCATTCCATCAGGGATAGGAAGAGAGAAGAAGAGAAGAGAAGAGAAGAGAAGAGAAGAGAAGAGAAGAGAAGAGAAGAGAAGAGAAGAGAAGAGAAGAGAAGAGAAGAGAAGAGAAGAGAAGAGAAGAGAAGAGAAGAGAAGAGAAGAGAAGAACTCTCTTGTGATCTGGAAGGGACCCACCATGCCCCTCTAGACCAAGTGCCCAGCAAATACCAAATGCTCCATTGGCTGGAGGTGTTTTCCCTTGGCCCAGGGAGCCAAGTTCAAGTTCCCAACCACCATGAGGGAAGAAAGGCTGTGGCTACCTTCCCTCCCTTCCCTCCTCACGGAGCTGGAAGCTCTCCTGCCTCTCTTATCTCACTGAGCAGAGCACTGAATGATTTCTGCAGCACGAGAGCTGCAGCTGGAGGCCTGTGTGTAAATAATAAATGCAGAGCCAGCGAGGAGGCAAAGCATGGGGGACAGTCGTGCCCTGATGGCAGAGCGGGGGCTCAGCTCCCGAGGAGGGCTCTTTAAGCAGAGCACAAATTGAGAGGGTGACAAACTGCTCAAGTGGCTCCATCGCTCCCCTCTCCGGGGCGGAGGCTCCCAGGGAGCTCAGTGCTGAGCTCTGGAATCCTGGTGTAGCCCCTCATACCCAGAATCCCTCTGCTCCTCCCAAAGTCTCAGGGATCCATACACAGGCCCTGATTTGTGACTCTGGCTCCAGTGCAGAAGACTCTCTGTTTTCCTGCTGTCGCTTCCAGGAGATGAGACTTACGATGAGTCTTCTTTTATATCATGACTGTAAAGATATCGTCCTTTCTTAATGCAATAAACTAATAAAAGTTGACAATAGCATCTGTTCCCGGGGTTTAATCTGCATATAGATCAGGAATGTGGTGATTCCAGAAGGAGGAAACAAGAGTTTGATGAAAGAAGATAAGATGGAAAAAATACCATCTGGAAAACAAAGGAAAGAAAGGCTGAGGCCATGACAGTAATGGGAGATTTAAAACATGACAGGCTCTAAATCAGCTCGATCTGGGATCGTACCTGGGCTCCCTGCCCGCCATGGGACACAAGGAGTTGGCTCGTGCTGCCGGCAGGGGGGTCCCAGCCTGGGCCGTGCCCACCCTGTCTGCTCCGGCCTCTGCTCCAGGAGGGGGAGGGAGGACAGGCTGGGTTGGACTGGCTCCAGCTTTGGGGCATTTCTCTTGCTGAGCAGCAAGTTTAGGGTGTGATGTGACGTCCAACAGCCTGTCCGGGACACGGGCTGGGGACACCGGGGGATGGCTGGGTCCCGTGGTGCCATGAGCGAAGGAGGAGCAGTGGGCAGAGGCAGGAGAGCTCTGCAGCACAGAAGGGCCCATGAGATGTGGAGGAGCTTTTTATCTCAACACCTACAGCTCAGATGGTCCCTGCTCCAGGCAATCTTGTGAGATGGTTTCATACTTTCATCCCAGAATGGTTTGGATCCCTAGAAAAGCAGGGTAGGAATTTTCCCTGGGGGCATTTTCTGCCAATCCTGTGCATGTGGATGGTGCCCTGAGGGAATGCTGGGTTGGTGGAACTTGCTGAGCCGTTGTCCATCGGACACCTTGGACTCCCAGGAGGCTTCAGTGGGACGCTCAGTGGGACACTGGGAAGGGCACACTGCTGCAGCTGGTGGGTCCTACGGGAATGTCTGGGAATGGTGGCACGCTTTAGCCAGACCTCAGAGACACTGGGCAGCCTTGCAGTGAGGCTGACGAGCTGACCCACACAGAGAGAGCCAGGTCCCTCTTTTGTAAAAGCCACCACAGAGCTTTAAAGCCATTTCCACATCTTGTGCCGTGCAGGACGGAGCCTCCAGCAGATCCTCCCAGCCCGGAGTCCGAGACCAATCCTCGATATGAGACCTGGACCCCCTCCAGGTCTGCAGGCAGCAGTGGGACTGCTGGAGTCTGGTTTGGCAGAGCAGAGTTTGTGGTGATAAATTACCCCTCTCTCGGGGAAGTCCCTCCCCGTCCTTCTCTTCTCGTGCAGGGCCCTGACCTCCTTCTGCTCCTTTTGTCCTGCTCTCCCCAGGAAGCCCCTGCCTGGAAAAAGGCTCTTTTTAAACCAGTATTCCCAGAAGGTGACGATGGTCTGCACCGGTCACAGCCCTGAGAGTCATCCCCTGTGGCGGGGGGCAGGAAAATTTGGTGGGGGACACCCAGGGAGGGTGGAGGTGGCTGGGCCGGGCTGGGACAGAGCAGTCTGGGAAGCAAAGAGCCGGGATCTCTGTGCCAGCCAGCCCTGCATCCCTGTCCTGGGGAACTGCCAGGGCCTCGCTGCCCAGCCCGGCTCCTGCCCTGCCATCAGCAATGTGCCCCTGCGGCCGGTGACATCACGGCGTGCAGAGGAAATGACCTCACGGGAGGGCAGCAGCAGCCCGGTGCCAGGTGATGGCTGCAGAAGCATCCCGGCCATTCTCATGCAAATGGGGGAGGCAGGAGCGGGGAGAGGGAGCCCGGAGAAATCTGATGTGTCGGCAGAATTGTTTCTATACAGAATATTTTTCAAAGACTTCAATAAGGCAAGAGCAGCGTTTGCAAAGGGAGTGCGAACAAAGAAAACACAGCTGCATCTTGGGGCTGAAAGGAAGAGCTGGGGGGCGGCTGCGATCAGCTGGGCGGGGGGCGACAATCGGGACAGCGGGGCAGAGAATGGGCGCATTTTTCTGCAAATATTTGACGCTTTTGGATGAGTTTGCTTTAGTGCTTCTTCCCCCTTGTGCGCTCCCACTCCACAAACATTAGCACTATCAACTTTTACTGGCAGGAGAGCTCTCAGTGGGAGATCTCCGCAGCTGATTCATTGAGGGTTCGCAGGAAACGGAATTTTAAAGGGAAATTTGCATTGTAAGTGCTTTGCACGTTCGGCTAATCAAGGCGAACATCAACGCCATGAGGCTTCCATGGCCAATTACAGCACAGCTCAAATATTGGCGATGGAGCCAAGGGGGAGACGTTCTCCAAGAGACGTTCCCGGGAGATGGGAGCCGGGGCCGGGGCGGGTTCGGGGGTTCGGGGGGGCTGTGTCTGGCTGTCGGGGTGTGCGCTGCGAGGAGAACACGGACAGCTTCCAAGCGTGGGAGCTGGGAGCCAGAGCTCATCCATGTCCTGCGAGCAGAGATCTCATGGCCGAGGTTTTGGGAATGCTGACAGCCGGATTGGAGAAGTGCTGACTGGAGACATGGCAAGAATTTTCAGAGCAGCTTCCAGCAGTTCCGAGCTCTGTCCTGAACCCTTTTGATCCTGAACTCACTCTGAAACCACGGCACAGGAGTTCTCCCGTGGTGTTTGCACCCCACGGTGATTTTCACTGGATTTGCAGACCCCAGGAATTTTTCCTGGCTTTCCCAGCTCAGGGTTTTCATTTCTCATTCTGGCCCAAGCCTGGAGGAACAAAGAGGCCTGGGGGAAGAATATTAAACAGGATCTACAGCCTTGAAAACTGTCCTCGAACAGCAGCTTGTGACCTGTGCCATGGCTCCAGTGAAGGCCTGAGCAGGAAGTTCTGAGTCTGGCTGTAACTTTCTGTCCTTTTTCTTTTGCTTTCTGCCTCGTATCACCAGAAAGGGAAAATTCTGCAATATTTCTGTGTGGTATTTCTGGGGTAACACGGAGGTTACCCCACATAGTGCCCTGGTGCATGAGAGGGGTGTGGGGACAGCCAGGTGTGAGCCAGGTGTGCAGCTCCTCTGTTCTCCCAAGCCTGGCTTAAATCTTCTGCTTTTCCACTCCTTTGTCTTCCTTTGTCTTCTTTATTTGCCCCAAATTTTCCTTCTTTGGAGCTATTTCAGACTGAGTTCCAAGGGGTCTGTACCATTTCTTTCAATTAACCTTCATATCAAAGAGATTGCACCATGTTCAGTAAGTGTTTTTGGAATGAATGCTAAATATCCCCCACGCTACCCTGATTTTCCTTTCTTTGCTGTTATGCCTGGTGGCATCAACACCTGCCCGTCACAGCGCTTTCATTCCTGGAACAGCTCCATCTCTAACACACTCTACTTTTTTTTTAAATTTTTTTTTTTAATGTTATTGTGCAGACACTTGTGTTTTCCTGCCTCCTTGTTCCGATTTCTTCCATGTATTTTCTGTTTCTGCCTTCCCACCCAATGGCAGCAGGTGCCTGCCTGTGCTCCAGGGATCCTCGATTCAATTCCTCTTCCTGACTCCAAAAGCACCACGCTCACTTTGAAGCTGCAGCAGAAATTCGGGTGGAAACTGGGGAATGGCTTCTTCTCCAAGAGAATTCAGTGCTGTGGTGTTTCCTTCACATGCAGACGTGCAAAGTCCACTGCTCAGGTCCCTCTGGGATGGGGAGGAGCCATGGGATCTGTGGCAGGAGGGATGCAGCTGAATGTGAATCTGGCATTGGAAAGGTGTGATGGAAGTGGAGGATCATGGAATGGTTTGGGTTGGAAGAGACCTCAAAGCCCATCCAGCCCCACCCCCTGCCATGGGCAGGGACACCTTCCACTATCCCAGGTTACTCCAAGCCCCGTCCAACCTGGCCTTGGACACTTCCAGGGATGGGGCAGCCACAGCTGCCAGGGCCTCCCCACCCTCACTGGGAAGGATTCCTTCCCAATATCCCATCTAAATCTACTCTTTCTCTTCCAGTTTAAAGCCATTCCTCCATCCTGGATCCATTCCAGGATGTCCAGCAACAAGTCCCAGAAACCATCCATTGCTGCAAGGACTCCTTTATTTTAGTTTTATTTTTAAAGAAAACTGGAATAAAGAGAAGCTGCTGAGCACTTTGGGTAACCTGGCCTCATCTCCAAATCTGGAATAGCCAGGTTTTGTTCCCAGCCTTGGGAATGGAACACTGGGCATCCCAACACTGACCTGAAGGATCAGCTGGGACAGACCTTGGTTCCTTTGTTTTCCTTATGGAGGCTGTTAAGAGGCAGTGGTGGCTTTGTCGTGGAGATCCTGCTGTGACAGGAAAGCAAGGGAGCATCCCTAAAAATGGTACCCCTGCATCCCTGCATCTCTGCTTGCAGATCCCACACATGCAGAATAATTTCAGATGCAAAATCCCATAGTCAGGTTTTGCTTGCTCCATCTTTCTGCAGCAGAGGAAGCCACAGCCCCCAGAGGTGACCCAAGAGCCTCTGGAAGTGCCTGCCTGACCCTCAGGGGTCTCAGGGGCTGACCCAGGGACAGGGCTCTGCTGGGAGGGGGCTCCTGCACAGACCCCCCCATCCCACCACCACACAGGAGCCCTCTTTCAGGAGTTTATCCACCTGGAGCATCCTATGGGGGCCCGACAGCCCTAATTACACCTCTTCAAAGGCCTGGGGCTCTGGGCAATTTACTGGGGCAAAACTTGGGGTGTTTTTAATTAAAAGTTTCAAAAGGTTGGGCCAGTTGGGTCAAAGGAATTCTCTGTTGCTCTGACCCATCATCCGCTTGGAAATTGTTTAGCTGGGCATGTTTCCCCCCCTTTAATTAAAGCTGAATTAAAACACAGCTTGTTTGAGATAATGACTGTAAAAGCCATTTGCATTTTCTGTGGGTTCCTCTTTCTCTTCGGACCCTGCAGGGGGGAGCCTGGTTTGGGGGGAGCCTGGTTTGGGGAGAGCCAGATGTGGGGGGCCCAGGGGCAGCTCCAGACCAGCAGGGCAGTGGGACAGGTGCCGATGTCCCTACCTGGTCCCGCAGCAGCCACTCCCATGGAGGATTTTGGCTCGGAGGAGGAGGTTGGTGTTCCCATTGCCCCACAGAGTCTCTTGGATGTTCTGACCTTGCTCTTGGCTGGAGAGGCAGAAGTGGGGGACCTTGTCTTTGGTGACATCTGTGCTTGGCTCCAGGGAGGGCCTGAGAGACCGTGTCATCCTGGAGAAAACAGGGAAAGGGAAAAAGGGAAAAGGAAGAAAGGGAAATGCAAAGGGGAAGAAAGGAAGGAAGGGAAAGGAAAATAAAAAAGGAAGGGAAAGGGAAAGGGAAAGGGAAAGGGAAAGGGAAAGGGAAAGGGAAAGGGAAAGGGGGAAGGAGAAAGAGAAAAAAGGAGAAAGGAGAAAAGGGACAGAAAAAAGGACAAAAAAGCAAAAAGGAAAAGGGAAAAGGAAAGGAAGATGAAAAGGAAAATGAAAAAGAGGAAAAGGAAAATACAGAAGACCCTGGAAAAGGACCTTAGGCCCAAAGAGCCATTAAAGTCCCGAGTGCTGAGCTGGGCTTTGCTGGTTCCCCCAGGAGCCCCCATGTGCCTCCCCTGCCCACCCAGGCCCATTTTCAGGCCCCCTGGGGCTGTTCCCCCCCCAGCACCCCCAGCCCTGGGTCCCATGAGAGGCTGTGTGAGCCTGGCATCTCTGCTGGCAATTCCCAGGGATTGGTGATCCCACCTGAGCTCGGCCAGCACACAGAGCTGGGGCAGCTCTGGAGAGGGATCACTTTACTGGGGTAAAAGGAACGTGGGAAAATCCCTACAAACCGAGGAAACATTCCTGCTGCCATCGTGGAGCATCTCCCCAAATGCAGAACACATCAGTGCTGCTTTATTTGCGGCTCTGCCCCGGCTCTTCTGGGAACTGCTGGCTGCAGGTTTGGAAATGCAATTACAGGCTTTGCCGGGTAATTTTGGGTTTATTTCCCACTGTATTTGCTGGTGCTCTGCGGAGAGGGGAGGCTGTACTTAAAGTTCATGGAACACCGATGTGCCCACTTTGTGCTTTTCCTAGAAAGTTTGTGCCATTCCTCCGTGGGGATGGGCTGGGCCATGGGAAGTTTTCTTCTGGCTCGACACAAATAAATGTCCAGGTCCTCCCTGCCCAGGGCTGGAAACAGGATACAGAAGGTTTCACCTCCACATCGTTTCCTTACATCCAAAGCAGCTCAGGCAGGACCAGAGGCTGGTGCAGTCTGAAGGCTCGAGGTGTTTTTGGGGGACTGAGCCACACTCCCCATGGATGGGGCTGCCCTCCCACATAGCCCCTGGCAGCCTGAGGCCGGCCACAGAATTGTGTCTCCCTTGGAAGTGTATCTATCCACGTCCCTCCTTCTCTTGTCCCAAGTCCCTCTCCAGCTCTCCTGAAGCCCTTTAGGCACTGGAAGGGGCTCTGAGGTCTCCCTGCAGCCTTCTTCTCTCCACATGAACACCCCCAGCTCTCCCAGCCTGGCTCCAGAGGAGCTCCAGCCCTTGGAGCATCTCCGTGGCCTCCCCTGGACCCTCTCCAACACCTCCACGTCCTTCCTGTGCTGAGGACACCAGAGCTGGATGTAGAGGAGCTCTGGAGAGGGCTCTTCTGTGCAGGACAGCGCTGCCCACATGGAGGCCCCATTTAACCACACCCCCCACACTCTCCTCTCCATCCCAGGACAGCAGAACCCCCTTCCCACACTTGGCCAGCATTCCCCAGCCATCCCACCTTGTTTTCCTGCCATGTTCACTGCTGGCACAGCTTCCTGCAGCCCCCCCAGCCAGCAGGTACTTTGTGCTGGATTAATCATGCATTATCCCAGCAGTAATTCCTGATGGGATGGAACATGTCACAGCCCAGGGAGCCATCAGGAGCTTGGCAACTTCATCCTGTGGCTCCCGAGGCCAGCGACAGAGGCTGGATGGGAAAATGTCTCCCTCATCCATCCCCTGCTCTGGCTGGAGACCCAGGAGGGGCTGGGAGCTCAGCAGGGCTCGGGCAGGATGGAGCCAGCAATTAAAGGTCAGGCTTACCTCAAAGGGAGAGCTTGAGCCCTTTTAATTAAATATTTATTTGTAACAGCCATTCCTCTCTTTCCTTCTTTCAAGTACCAGGCAGCTGCTAAGGTTTGGAAAACGCCAAAAAAAAAAAAATCCAGCAGAAAAAGAGGAGATCGGGAGGAGAAAGGATGAGCAGTGATGGGAGCAGGGCTCTGCGCTCCCTTCCACCCTTGGAAGATGCTCCAGTGCTGGATCCTCTGCAAGCAGCTCATCACCTGAAATTCCCATTAAACAGCCACTGCCATGTCCTGTCCTTCATAGCTAAAAACCCTCAAGGTTGGGCACAGCTGGTGGGAAAACTCTGCATTTCTGGGGAGAGGAGGAGAGTGTAGGCCCAGGTGCCCCAGGCACACAGTGCTAGGCCAGCATTCCAGATGGATGCCAGAGGAAGGAATGAAATGGAGGGAAAGGCATCCTTGGGAGAGCGAGCCAGGGGAAACGCGGCTTCTTCGCACCTGATTAAACATCGCGGCATTCGCGGGGGGAACTGGAGCGGAGCCGTCTGACCGCGCAGGGAGAGGGGGCGGAGGAGCATCCTCCGGGGCCGGGATGACATTCCTGCTCCGGGAGCTTTCCAGCCCAGCACTCATCCGGGCGGATCCCAGCGCGCTCCTGGCCTGGCTGGTCACCGGGGGTTATCATCAGCCAGACAATGCCGGCCAGAGCAAGATAATGCAGATTATTCATTGGCAGGGCAAAACCAACCAGATGAGAACATTGAACTTTGGTGCATTAGACCAACAAAACAATAATATTTGGGGTTTAGACACTGCAAAACCATAAAAGCAGCCATTGCCCTGCCCAGGCCTTGCTGTTCCCTGGGCTCAGACTGAGCCTGCAGGCTTGGGGGAGCTGGGGGGACACAACAGAGAGTGCACTGAGAGAGAACATGAAGGCCAAAAATTGATACATACCTAATATAGAAATTAAAAAATATGCAATACATACATGATAAAATATATCAATACAAAGCAATTAATATGGAGAAAATATTGATTATATATTAATTATTAGTATCTAAAATAATGATTATGTAAATTATGAATATATAATATACTGTAGATAAACAAAGATATTTAATACAAATTTTATTTTTCATTTCTTTTAGCAGATGCCTAAAGGCTGGGTGGAGCTGGTGCTCCTGGGTGTGCCCATTCTGCAGCCCTTGGTGGGGATGTCCCAGTTTGTCCCCAGGGCACAGGGACCCACACGTGCCCATTTGGAGTGGAAGTGACAAAGCTCTGGGGAGCCGGGAGCACTTCCCAGCGAATCTGGTCCTGTCAGTATTGTCTTGATAATGGCAAAACCAGGATCTCCCGGGATGGAGGGAGGAAACAATGTGGGTGGATTTGTCCAGGACACCGCTTCAACCAGTGGGTGTTGAGAGTTCAAAGGCACCTTCCTTTCTCCTCTGCTGATTAAAATATGCAGGTCGAGGTATCCCCACTCCCAGAAAAAACGAGAATGTGGGAGAAACGCAGCCTCCGGATGAACCTAAGGCACAGACAATCAACTGGAGCTCAGGGGTAATTTTCGTTTCTGATCAATCTCAAATCATTTTGACCCAAGGTATAATTTGAAGTGTTTTTGTCTCAGTTATTACAGCCCCAGGGCTTGCTGTGTTGTTTTCACCCCTTTGCCTGCTTGTTCTCTCTCGCTGCTTATAAGATCCTGGGAAGAGTTTAATGAAAAATGAGTGTGTGGCTGGAGGGGTCAACGGAGAGTCGTTTTGGATCCTTGAAAAAAATCGGGCAGGGTTTGGTTATGTTCTTTTAAACAAGGGTTTTCACACTGGAGAAGATTTGTAGGAAGAGAAAAGCATTTATCCCTCTGTCAATTCTTGTGGCTGCCTGCCCCTGCTCTCTTTTTCATGGAATCATGGACTCGCTGAATCATTAAGGTTGGAAAAGCCCTCTAAGAGCATCGTTTCCCCAGCACTGCCAAGACCACCACTAAACCAAGTCCCCAAGTGCCACATCCACATGGCCATTCATCCATCCATCCATCCATCCATCCATCCATCCATCCATCCATCCATCCATCCTTCTAGGTGGGATGTGGGTTTGTGCTGTGCTCTAGGGAAGCCTTTTCCTACCCCACCAGGACAGGGGTCATGTCACCCCTGGCTGAGGCACTTGGCTTCACCTGGGTGTGGCCCAAACCTGGGCACCCTTGGGAAAGGTGCTGCAGCCTTTTCTGACCAACGCCTGGGGAGTCTTGCCCAAGGACAGGCTGCTCCCCTTTGTCCCCTCCTGCCTGTCTGGAGGCCTCCTTCCCCTGGGAATGTCATTCCGTTGGGAAATGGAAGGAAAAGGTAAATGAAGGACGTGGCCAAGAGCAGCCACTAAAACCTGAATCAGCACAGAGCCGGGGCAGGCTGGGCTGGAGGGTGGAGAGTGCTCAGCGAGGCACCCGGGGCTTGACGATGGCAGTGAGCAGTTGGCAGGATAATTATTACAGGCAGAAAACAAAGGAGAGTGACAATTTTCCTGTGGCTGGATTCAGCCCTCGTGCTTCTTAATTCCCGCGGAACAAAGAGCTATAATTGTTCTCAATAGCGAGGAGGGGAAGAACCTAATTTCCAATGTGAGTCAGAGAAGCTTTCAAGCAGGGGGTGGGTGGAAACTATTTATAAAGGACCATTAGGGAAAATCAGATTTCTACGCACAGTAAACAGAACACAGAAATAAAGCATCTATTTATATGTGAGTGTGGAAAGCTTGTCCCGAGCAGCGCAGCGCCCTGGTGACACCCAGGGTCACCCCGTGGGGCCGCGGAGGGTTGTGGTGGCTTCGTGATGGAACAATGCCTTCCTCCAGGCAGGCAAACAAAGCTTGTTCCATCCTTCCTGTGCTGCCTTTAGAGAGAGAGAGAGAAAAAATAAAAATTATTGAACAATTGTCTTTGTTTGGCCAAAAATGTGCAGAAAGCAAACACCAAAGCGCTGTGCCAGAGTCATTGTGGAGATGAGCTCCCAGTTTGCTCAGCGCTCGTGTGCTCAGGTAAACTGGCATCCTGCTGCAGCCAGCACTCATGGAATATTTACAGTTCTGAATTCCCAGCATGGAGAGAAACCCTATAAATAAATAAAACATAAAAACAAATGCTGGTGGTGCTGCAGGATGGTGAGACCGCAGGCATCGGGTGTGAGAGGAGGCTGCAACACACGCAGAATGTTTTCCTGGGAATTGCCTGGCTCCCCGGACTTATGTGCTAAAAGCATCTTACTGGAGTTGCAGGAGTCCCACAGCTAAAGGGAATCTGCTCCAGGCAGGGCAGAGGGGCCTGGCTGTGAGATCCCTTCTTACAGGAAAGGAGCTTCCCAGTGGTGGGTAGGGCACCAGCTCAGGGTGTCTCTCTGTGCTGTGACTCCGAGCCCAGCTCAGCCCCGTGTGCACATTTCAGGACTAGGACGGGAATATTTCACTGCAGCCACTCAACAAAAGTGAAATGCAAGCAAGAAAAATCCTTATGTCACAGATGAGCAATGTGGGCTCCCTCCTCCCCGCTCTCCATGAGGGAATTGCCTCCCTGAGTCTAAATCCAGGCTTGAGCAAGGTCTGGAGGCTTGGCCGGGATACCAAGGACATGGAACAATCGGAGCGATAATCTGCTGATTAGCTCTGGTTTAGTGTAATCTGTTAGATATCAACTTCACAGAGAGCTGGCAGTTTTCCTCCGTTACTTTTGGAGCACTAAATCAACTGGGTGAGTGGATCCATTTAGTATTTTTTAGTGGATTTATGCCTATTTTATGTGTTAGCAAATGGAAACCAGTGAGCAGAGGTGAGCACAGCCATGCCTTGAGCTGTCCCCACGCTGTGGCTCATGCTCCCCCACAGCCCTGCCCTTCCTTCTGCCTCTCCCTTCGGTGGTGTCTGTGACTGATGACACAGCCTCTGCCTGTGGAGCAAAGCCCGGTTTATGGGATGTCTGCCCTCACTGCAGAGTTGTGCTCCCAGGCTTGGAGCGTGAAGGAGAGCTGTTCCCAATGTGAGGTACTTTATGTGCACACAGGCCTGATTTATATCTCTTCCAACAAGCTGTTCTTTGCTATCATGAGCCAACAGGACCCATAGGGTGTTACAAGACATATTACACACAGCCAAGAGCTTTAATCCCCTTGGGGGAGTGATTACAAACAACTACACACGTCCCAGAGTTGCTTAATCACTGTTAAGAAATTTCTTTATAATCTGAGTAAATTACTTTAATTACTTGCAACTACCAATTAGCGTTTGAATGCTTCCACTGAGAAGTTTGCAGGCATTAATCTGCTCCCTTGGAATGTGAAATCAGCGGCTGGAAGATGGCTTTGGTCTGTGCACAGGCAGCAATCTGGCAGGACGTGGAGGCAGCAGCCCCTGCCCGGCAGCCCCTCCGCAGCCGCCTGCCCTCCGCTCTGATTTATTTAGGAGCTTGAAAGGAGAGTTCAGCGCTTCCATGAGCTTTAGCAGCTGGATAATATTGCTGGATCCTGGGAAAGGGAGGGCCTGCTTGAACCCTGTGGTGGGCACAGAGGCTCTGCCTTTTGTAGCCGGACAAAGCAAACAATCCCAAACCCTCCCTACCTGGGAGATCACGTTTTCGGACACATCCCACAGCCTCTCTGCTCCCATCCCTGTCTGTGCAGCCCCAGTTATTCCCTAATCCCCAGTGTTCCCCAGCATGGGGTGGGTTTTGCCAGCTCCCAGGTCTGAGCTGGGCTTCCCCTTCAGACGTGAGCGCTGGTGAGGTCTGCACAAGCACAGCGCTGCTCCCCCTTCTCCCACCAGCCTGCTCTGCCAGGAACTCTCAAACTTGAAATGGCAGGATCAAGGTCTGGACTTGCTTTTCTGGTCACTTTTGAGGCTTTGCCGGCCTGGATCAGGTTCAAAACACTTTTTGTCTTTGATATTTTGGCCCAGGGTGGCTGCTCTTGTCCTCTTTTCCTTTGCTCGTCATTAGGAGGGTGCTGGTGTGAGGAGTCTGGGCACGGCCCCAGAGTGCCACACGGCCCCAGAGTGCCACACGGCCTGTGCCTGTGGTGAGGCAGAGCAGCTTCATGGAGGAGGCCAGGTCCACGGGCAGGGATCCTGGGAACAGCCGTGCCGGGTCCATGGGCAGGGATCCTGGGAATCACTGTGCCGGGTCCATGGGCAGGGATCCTGGGAATCACTGTGCCGGGTCCATGGGCAGGGATCCTGGGAATCACTGTGCCGGGTCCATGGGCAGGGATCCTGGGAATCACTGTGCTGGGTCCATGGGCAGGGATCCTGGGAACAGCCGTGCCGGGTCCATGGGCAGGGATCCTGGGAGCAGCCATGCCGAGCCTTTGCCAAAAGTGCCCCTTCAGCTCTCATAGGCCATGGTTGGGCCTCTGAGCCTGGGGCTGCCACTGCTCCAGTCCAGGCACCTGCCTGGGGCTGGGGGACAGGAACTGTGTACCCATGTCCCCAGGCCATGTCTGAAGGGACGAGCACTGTCCCTTCCACGTCACCCTGAAGGTGTGGGGGTGCATCAGCCTCGTCCTCCTCCATAATGCAATGAGCACAACTCCCCAGCAATGACGGAGTCACCAGTTACATGGCTCTTTCCCACGGCACTGGCACTGTCATGGCTGTTCCTGACTTTGTGCGCAGCCCTGAGAGGTTTTCTTTTGCCCAAGAACTTGCTTGGCTGAAGAAACTTCTCCCCTCGCACCAAGTCCTGCCGCAAGCAGGTGAGGAGCTGTTTGGAGCAGGTGTGTGGCTGCTGACTCACCCCACCCCAAGTCAGGTCTCCTCTGGTGCTGGTAGCGGTCCTGCCACCATCCCGTCCTTTGGTGGCTCCCAGGGGATGGAGCGTGGCCAGCCCCTGACCGCGGCCCTGGCGCAGGCTGAGCTGCTCCTCCCAGCCGGGGTGGATGCGGCCCAGGCTCCGCCAGCCTCTCCCAGCCGCTGTTTGTGCCTTGTGATACTTTCACATGAGAAACAAATAACGGCTGATGGTATCTCCTGCAGGAAAAAAACAAGGTTACTCCCCTGACCTGATTAATGCAAATAAACTGAACGGAGTCCTGTTGCCCGGGGCTTGCAAATTTAATATCTGTTCCCTGCCTCATTTCATGCTGGTTTAGCCTCTCGCCCTGTGACTGCAATTACCTCTGTGGCTCTGCCTGGGCGTCGGGGCCGCTTCCCCCGCGCCGCACGTGATGCAGCTTGGGCTGGGGCGCCTCGCTTTGGTGTTTGGGCTTTTTTCTTCTTGTGGTTTAATTTCCTTTGAGTTTATTAATTATGGCCAGGGGTGGGGGCCAGGAATGTTTGGCTGATGCTTCCTCTTTGCGTGGTGCAGAACTTCAGCCCTGTAATTCCCCCTTTATTGGATGCCCCGGGTTGGGTCGGGGAAGAGGAGCCAGTCCTGGCTGCAGGGAGCCGGGGATGGGAACCTCTTTTTCCCTATTCCTGCCTGTGTTCCCTGTGCCCAGCTCCCTGCATTGCTCCCTGCATCACCCTCTGCATCCCCTCCACCCTCTTGCCCTGTGTTTCCCACTGTCCTCACTTGCATGAAGTGACCACTTTGCAGGAGGCTCTGAAAGGTGTCTGGAAGCATTTCATTGGGACATTCTGTTGGTGTGCCTTGGACTGGATCCCTGGGAAAGCAGGCACAGACACCCATGTCCCCCAAGCCTGGGTGAGCCAAGAGATGCTCCAGATCCAGCACTGGACACTGTCAGCATGACCCTTCGCAGGGCATGAAGCAGATTTTTATTCCAACCCCACCTGCCACAGGCAGAATCTGCATCCAAAATTCATTTGAGTGGCAAAAGTCTCATGAGAACAATGAGCAGAACTGTCCTGGAGAGATGGGATTTCCTCTCCCTGCTCCCAAGGCATCCTGCACCTCTGTATTGCACTGGGATGAGTCCGTGTCCAAGGCAGAGCTGGACGCTGGTGCCCTCCTGGGACACTGGTGCTGTGCCAGGCAGGGGGTGTGGAGGCTGCAGCCCCTTCACCTGTGCCATACCTGTGCCCAGGAGAAGCAGAGACCCTGTGGCCATCAGCCCAGCCCACCTTTCAGCAGCACAACGTTCATTTAGAGGCATAAAAGCAGCTCTGTGAATGGCCCTTTATAATCTCCAGGCAGGACTGCGAGCGGGGGCTCCCACCCTTGTGTTTGCTTACATCTCCCTTCAAGTTGGGAGCTGTCAGGGAGGTGAGAATGAGGGATGGTGACTTCCCGAGCGTGCCCGGCCCCACGCGAGCACTCGCACACCCAGCGCTGATTCCGCAACTCTTGTTTGGTTCCAGGCCCCGGAGCTGCCAATCTCCGCTGGTTTTCGGTGCCTCTGTGCGAGTCTGTCACAGTGCCTTAATGGCTGTATCACCTTGTGAAGCTCTCAGACATCCTCACTCCTTTCATCAGCGGTGGGAAACCTGCCAGGCTCTGACAGGTTCTCCCAAACAAATCCCAGCCTGATGGGAGCAGGAGCTGTGACCAGCACTTTCTCCCCATGCCCAGTGCCCGTGGTGCCCAAACCTCCGGCAGTGCCCTCCGGTGTCCCTCTGGCAGTGCCCGGCTCAGCCAGGACAGTGCTGGCCCCAGCCATGGGCTCCACGCTCAGCCTCATGAGGGACAGAGGGTTCTCAGCCCTCTGAGTGGCAGTGAGGTCCCACTGCCTCATCCCGAGCCCCCTGTCCTTGCAAGGTGTCCCTGGGGCACCATCCCCTGTGCCCAGCACCGGGACACCCTGGAGCCCTGTCCAGCCACAGCTCTCTGCATCTCGGCAGTCCTGCTCTACAGAGGGCTCCAAAAGGGTTTTTCCAAGCTGATTTGGGTATTTAAGTTTGCCTGGAATCAGTTTTGGAAGGGGCTGCCCAGGGAGGTTTGGAGTCCCCATCCCTGGAGGTGTCCAAGGAAGGACTGGACATGGCACTCAGTGCTCTGGGCTGGTGACAAGGTGGGGATAGGGCACAGGTTGGACCCGATGGTCTCGGAGGGCTTTCCCTGCCTCACTGACTCTGGGATTCTGTGGTCCCAAGAGACTCTCTGGAGCAGTTCTGGTGTTCCCTGGGCAGCCTGGCCATGGCTGTGTGAGCCTCCACACATCCTGGGGCTGGGCTGTGCACGGAGCTCGGAGCAGCTCTGTGTTGCTCAGGGCTTGATCCCACGGCAGCATCCGGGGCTGGCTGCATCCCCCTCCCCCTGATCCCTCTGCAAGAGCCTGCCTGGGGGCAGGAGCGGCGGTGAGCAAACGGAGAGCTCCTGGAAACTGCAGAGGACACAGCATTTCATCATTTTGGGGCCCAGACTGTCTCTGCTGCACCAACAAGGGAACTATTTGTGTGGTTCAAAGCCTTATTCATTCTGTTGTGGGTTTCTTTTCCAAACCACCCACTTCAAGTTTTGGGTGAAGGTTCAGTTCCATTTTTCTTATTCCCAGCTCATTTGCCCATCCCTAAAACAAACATATTGGAGCAAGCATGTGGGGGAGAGGGAGCATTAATCAAAGCAAAGGGGAGGTGAACGTAACGCAAACAGGGAACGACAATGCACAGAGTATTTGCATAATCCAGGGAGAAAGCTTTCCTGCTGAAAAGCCAAAGCTACTGGCATGGAAAAGCAAAGGTCTGAACAGGAACTCCGGTCCTGAGCAGCAACAGACACCGGGGGTAATAAATCAGGGATGTGGATACAGATGTAGCGGTTCCAGCACGCTTCCCAAACTTTGCATTCCGTGCCTTTGGACGAGGGCCCATCCTGCCTGCTTTGAAGCTCCCGGCCAAGGTGCCTGGACAGCAGCAGGAACAAGCCCAGGCCTGAGGAGCAGGTGCTCAGGTGGAGCCTGAACCCCTCAGAAATCAGCGCTGGCCTCGTGCAGATGCTTCCCCAGGACAAGGGTGTCCTGCCAGCTGATACAGCCAGAACAGGGCCCCGAGCACTGGGAGAGGGTGATGCATGCAATTCCAGGGCTAAGAAGTCCAGGAATTTAATAGCAGTTGGTATTTTACAAAGGAAATGGCTTTGTGGAGGTGTCTATGAAAGCGTGGGGTTTTGGGGAGTGCCCTGGCTGGCATTCCCCACTCCTGGATGACCTTGGGCAAGGTGCTTCACCTTGCTCTGCTGGGATTTCTGCTGAGCTGCTCCGCAGTGGGATAATTTTCCCTGCTCCACAGATGTGATGTGGCTGCGTTTGTTGGTATTGGAGAATAGTTTGAGAACCCCTAAAGGGATATCTTAGAGGAAGGGAAGGGAAATAAAAATCCAACCAGGATCCTGCCCTAGCAGGAGGTGCAGAGGTGGCAAGGACCTTTACAGGTTGAGTTGCCATCTGTGCCAGCTGCAGGCAGTGCCAAGGAGGGAGGAGGGAAGCATCTGGAGGGCTCAGAACCACAACCTAAGCTGAAAGCCTGGAGTGTGTTTAGCCTGGAGAGGACAGATCCGAGGGGGATGAGATGGTGCTCCTCAAATACACAAAGGGAGGCTGAAGGAGAGAGGGTTCCAGGCCCGGCTGGACAGGGCTTGGAGCAACCTGGGGTAGTGGAAGGTGTTGGAACAAGATGAGCTTTAAGTTACTCCCAATCCAAACCATTCTGTGATTCCATGATTATGGACATGGAAATAAGAGGATGAAGTAGCAGCAAGGCAAAAGCAGGGTAGAAAGTGCAAAAGGCAGTCAGGGTGGCACAGCTCATACCCAGGGACAGGTTTCCAGCCTGGCTCCACTGCAGACAGAGGCTCTGTATCAGAGGATCACCGACAGGCTGTGGGAACACGGAGCCCTGGGAATGGCTGGTGGAGAGGCAGCTCTGCTCTGCATCAGGTGGGTGCCACCTGCCTGCCCCGAGCCCTGTCCCCAGCACTAATCCAAACCTCTGTGTGACCCATCCCATCAGTACCACACATAGTCCCAGCCCTGGGAGCTGTGTCCCTGCCTGCCCAGCATGCAGGGCACACGTGAGATGTGCCATATGTTTCCTTCCCCTGCAATTCCCTGGCTGAAGGTATTTGATCAGACCAGTCACTCAGCAGCCATCTGTCCCCTGCACAAACACAGCTGATTCTCCTTCCAACCTCCGAGGGCAGCTCCAGGAGCACACTCAGGTTAGCAGCGTTTGGAAAATGCATCCCTGTAAGAGCTGGGGCTGTCAGGCATTCCCGGGAAGGGCAGTGGCAGAATATTTAAAGTCCATTCTGCAAATCAGTGCCTTGGACACTAATATAAGTAACTTTAAAAAAGCAGAGAGAAAGGCAGTCGAGGAGATAAAACCCTGTCATTTCCATTTCTAAGGGATATGAAATGGTGCTTTTGAAAAAAAGCAATTTGTAAACTTTAGATAGCAGCAAATTCCTTGTTTTTTGGATACAATACCAGCTTTGCATATGCGCTGAAAGAAAGAGGGAGAGAAAATAACCCCGAAGCATCCTGCCCACTGCATTAGCTTTTAAAATAAAACCCATTTATATATAAATGTTGGCTTTTTTCCCAGTCTCTGTAGAAAAGCTTTTTTATATTAAATGCTACAATGAATTAAATTAACCATAATGATTTCTTTGTGAATGGAAACCCTTTTTCCTGTGTGACATGTTTTTGATCATTTTTTTTCCTAGCTACAACAACCCCTGCTCCTATCAAGTTGAGGATTGTGTTTGTTCTGCTATTTGCATGCTGCAATACAATTACTACGTGCACTCCTTGTTCTGAGGAAAAATAAGCCACGGATATTCCGGGTGCTGTCTCTGGGTGCAGAGGTGTGGGAACCTCCGACAGCCCCACGCTCACTGTGGCAGCAGGGTCGGGACAGCCCTGTCACCTCCCATGGCAAAGTGCCACAACAGGCAGCTTCCCCAACAGCAGAACCAACAGCCTGAGTCACTCTGGACAAGCGCCTGCAGGGACAGGACAAGGGGGAATGGATTCCCAGAGGGCAGGGTTAGATAGGATATTGGGAAGGAATTCCTGGCTGTGAGGGTGGGGAGGCCCTGGCACAGGGTGCCCAGAGAAGCTGTGGCTGCCCCATCCCTGGAAGTGTCCAAGGCTGGGTTGGACGGGGCTTGGAGCAACCTGGGATAGTGGAAGGTGTCTCTGCCTGTGGTAGGGGATGGAACAGGATGGGTTTAAGGTCCTTTCCCATCCAAACCATGATTCTTTGATTCACCTGCGACCCACAGCCACCACTTGCCCTCGACTTGCCATGAAAGGACTCAGCATCGTGGGATGTTTTTAGTTGTGAATGTTTTTAGCTGTTGATGTTTTGCCTGCGGTGCCCTGTGGCTCTCCCTGGGCACCCGACCCCTGCCTGTGCACTGGGTGCTGCAGGGCCCACCCTGGGGCTGGGGGCACTGGGGGTCCTGGGGCTCCTGGCTGGATGTTTGGGGCTGGGCAGGGAGCTCTTGCTGGGGGGAGGGAGTTGGCTCATCACTGGAAAGGAAAATTAGGTCACATTTCTCGTTTGAAGAGCCTGGATGGTGTCCCATTTATTTTGGGTTTTTCCTAACGAGTGATGAGCTTCTGTTTCCCTCCAACCCCATTTCCTTGTCTAGTTTGTTTAAAGCATTTCTCCTCTTGCCTGCCTGTTTTTCCTAGAAAACAGAAACTGAGCCATGCCGAGCTGTGCCAAGCTGAGCCGAGCTGAGCCAAGCCACAGGGACATGCCTGGGGACACCAGAGCCATCTGCAGATCCCAAAGAGCCCAGGATCTGGACTTGAACCAGCCCAGCCCGAACCCTCTGGTAAACAATCCCCTATTGTCCAAGGCAGCCCATGGCACGGTTTGTCCCCAGTCCATTTGAGAAACCATTCCAGTTCAACAAGAGTCATTGGAAGGCCTCTTAATTTCTTCCCTGACATTCATTCCTGATTTGCTCCTGCTGGATTCAATTCCAGCACTCCTCTCCAAGCCTTGAGCCACTCCTCTCTTCTCTCACTTCGTGTCATCAGATGTTTTTGGGTAACTGCAAAGCCCTTGTCCCCCTGTTCCCACCTCCTCAGCAGCTCTTCCCAGTAGGAGACCCCTGGGGATCCCCCTTTTCCTGCAGTTCAGCACCCCCAAAACCCCCCCAAACCAAATCCTGTAGTGCAAATGAAACAAAAAGCCAGTCAAAGCTAGAGGAATTAATTTTGGGGGCTTGTTTGTGTGCTGGCAAGCCAGGAGACATCAGGCTCAGAGCTGTTTGCATCCCCACACGTGCCGGGGGTGCCCCGGCCCCGGGTGAGCCCCAACTGCTCCCAAAACATGAGCTCACCACCCGGGATGTCACTGCAAAGCCGTGTTTCCTTGGCAATCCCTTATCTCTCATCTCAGCCATCAGCACAATGAACGGCTCTGCTCCTGCATAAACAGCACCTGAACACCCCGTGGAGCAGGGAATTGTCACATTGAAGGAAAATGCCTCAAATGGAGACTCCCCTCAGGATTTTCCCCCAGGATCAGGGATCGGGATCGTTCCTGAAAGGACAGGCTCTCCCTCTTTTCCAGGGGTAATGAGGTAATTAGGGAATGAGTAAGGAATGGTTGCATCAGTACCTGAGGATTCCAGAGATGGGAACTGTCTCGGATTAAGGTCAGGGTTTGTGCGGCCAGTCAGAAGAATGCCTGGTCCTTCCAATGAGGGAAATAAACATTCCTGGATTTTAAATACATTGACATTATTGAAGGTATTTCTCACCTCCCTGCCAGGGAAGAGTGGGTCTGGGATGCTGGACAAGAGGAAGGCAGAGCAGGTGGCTCCTGTGGCCCTGGAGTAGTGTGTTCTGATGTTTGCATCTCCAGGGCACTGGCTGGGGAGTTCAGAGAATAGTTTGGGTTGGAAGGGACCTTCAAGGTCATCCAGTTCCACCCCTGCCATGGGCAGGGACACTTTCCACTATCCCAGGGTGCTCCAAGCCCCATCCAGCCTGGCCTTGGACACTTCCAGGGATGGGGTAGCCACAGCTTCACTGGGAACCTGTGCCAGGGCCTCCCCACCCTCACTGTAAAAAATATTTTCCCTGTATCTGACCTAAATCAACCATTTAAAACCGTCCCCCCTTGTCCTAAAAACGGAGCCCTGCCCAAATTCCTCATCAGGGCTGAAGGAAAAGCTGTGGTGCCGTGATTGTTTAATCTGAGGCAGTGGAACTACGCAGTTTTCAGAGCTTTAATTTAGATGATTTAAGGTTCTTTTCTTTATATTTTCTCCATTTGTAATTGCAAAGAGGCTGCGAACCAGGACACTGAGCTTGGTGCTTATCGATGGCTCTGAGCAGCCACCGACTCTGGGGTGGGATGTGGTCAGGCAGGAAAAAACCATCTCTTCCCCTACCTAATTAAGTGCCTCGTTGGGCTCTGCAGGCACACGTGGTTGTGGTGGCAGCAGTGACATTTTCAGCTCACTGGGGCAATGACAGGGAAGCAGAGCTGAGAGCCAGGGGAGGCACCGGACTGGGAAAAAACCACATTTCTGTGTGCTCCAGATGTTCATCTAAGGTGATCCTTAACCAGAGCCCTGTGTTGGCAAGGGACCCTGTGGAAATCTTGGCATGGAAAGGACCAGGTCTGAGCACTGGTACTGTGGGGATGCTGGAGAAGGTGGTGAAGGCACTGGGAGTCTTGGGAGGCTCTGCTCCCCTTGCAGCCCTCTGAGGGGAAGCCAAAGGGGAGAGATCCCAAGAGGAGGCAGGTAGGAAGTGGGTTGGGGAGATGAAAGCGCAGGCAAGGGGTGGGGAGCTCCAGGTGTGCTGGGACCTGACCTGGAAACAGGCAGGGAAGAATCTGAGCATCAGCAAACAGGCAAAAATAACCCTGCACCTAAGGAATGCCTGAGCAGCAGGAATGCCACGTGTTTCACATGGGGAGAGAAGAGGCAAAAATACCAACACAAGTAAATCAGTTCTGTTATTCTCCCCTCCAGACCTTAACATCACCTGGGAGTCTGTAATGAATTCCCTGGCTTTTAAGAGCATCCTCCTTTGAGAACCGGCTGCTCCAAGGCTGGGCTCTGGAAATAGATGGGACATGGTGGGAAGCTGGAGGCTCTGCTGTCTTCAGCCATCCCAAAGTCAGCCATCCTTCCAGGCAAGGGCAAGACAGAACAAGAGAAAATGGCCTCAAGTTGCTCCAGGGGAGGTTTAATTGGATATTAAGGAAAATTTTTTCCCCTCAAGTGTTGTCCAGCCCTGGCACAGCTGCCCAGGGCAGTGGTGGAGTTCCCATCTTTGGGGAGATTTAACAGGCACGTAGATGTGGCACTTGGGGACATGGCTTAGTGGTGGCTTTGAAACAGCAGGAGTCAATGGTCTCAGAGGGCTTTTCCAACCCTGATGATCCAGTGATTCCAAACCCACCGTGGCAGCACTCGAGGAGTCAGTGAGAGGAAGTGCTGAGTCAGCAGCACCGCAGCCTTATCTGTCTTGTGCTGAGCCCTCCCTGCTGATTGTCCCGGGTTTAGGCAAGAGCAGGTTTTGCTAAGAAGGACCAAATGCCCCAGATCCTGGCACTCCCTTGCCTGGTGTCAGCCCCACTTGGCTCTCCCAGGCCTGGGGTCAAGGCCCAGGGAGCTCTATCACCCTGTGACCTGGTGGGGACATCGCTGCCAGGTAGCACTCGAGAAGCTGCTGGTGGTGTTCTTGGTTTCCTCTGGGTTTTATTTTCCTAACCATCTTCCAGATGCTGCAGAATCCCCAGATGCAGCCGCAACAAAGTTCTTGCATTTTTAACTCTAAAAAACATAATTGGGTAACTGAGAATAATGACTAAAGAGTGCAATAAATCATGTCTCCACCTGGCCTGGAAATGGGGGAGGGCCGGGGACGTGTTCCTTCCCCATTTAATGAACAGCGCTGAGCCATCGGCACAAAACACTCCCAGAGTCAGCAAATCTGCTCCAGCCCTCGCAGGGCTCTGTGCTCCCACCTGGGGACCTGGGGACCTGGGGACACAAACCCGTGGCCAGGAGGGGACTTGGGAACCTCAGAGGTTTGCCCCAGAGACAAATTGAAATAGAAATGGCACTGGGTAAGAATTGGAGACACTTGTGTGGCCCGGCAGGAATTTTTGCCTGCACGGTGCCGCTCCCCTGTTCTCACCTGTCCAGTAGCAGGGCTGTGCCCGAGCCTCGGGAGCTGTCTGGGGCAGGGAACAGGAATAACTGTGCTGAAGCTGTTAATGTTCCCATTTTTGTGCCTTTATCCATCCAGCCTGGGCTGTTGCCCCCCGTGCCAAGATCCTGCACAGCCGAAGGAGCCAGGGCGGTGATGGCCACGGGGCTGGAGGCAGCAGAGCACCAGGAATGCCAGTTTCCCTCACTCTCCGTGTTGTGTTCCCAGGACTTGGCTGGGATCTCAGCAGCTTCCTGCCCACCCCAAGGCTCCCCCTCTGCAGGGCAAAGGGAAAGATGTTTTTGGTTCTTTCCCCAGCAGCTTTCGAAAGGAGATGTGGAATGGATTAGGACCCTCCATGGCAGGATTAGGAGGGACTTCCAGGTTGAACAGCTCCACACAGAGGAGGCAACCAGTGACATCATAGAAGAGAATCATGGAATCATTAAGGCTGGAAAGGACCTTTAAGGTCACTAAGTCCAATCATCAGCTTAACCCCACCAGGTTCACCACTAAATCGTGTCCTCCTGTCCTCCAGTGCCATATCCACACGGTTTTTGAACACTTCCAGGGATGGTGCCTCCACCACTGCCCTGGACAGCCTGTTCAATGCTTTGCAACACTTTTTTGTGAAGAAATTAGTTCTAATGTCCAATCTAAACCTCCCCTGGTGCAGCTTGAGGCCATTTCACTGTTGTTTCCCCCCAGATATGACTTTTACATGCAGAGCACTCCTGGGAGAGTGGAGGGAGGCGACAGCCAGAGCAAGGACAGGACCGGGTGAGGGGCAGACCTGTGAGCCCTTTGTGCTCCATTCAGGGGAAGGGCTGGGAACAAGGATTCAGCATGAGGGGAGGTGTCTTGCACAGGTCAGTGACACTGCAGGACATCCACAGCCCTTCTGTAAAGAGACATTCCCAGCCCAGGCTCCCGAAGCTCCCATGCTCTGGCATAGATTCCTGCCGGCTTGCAGCTTTATCAGCTGTTCCAAGGCAAGATGCTTATCTGCCTGAGCCTCTTCAAGCTGATAGTTGCTCTTATCTCTGCTGCTCTCCAGGGCTGTGAGGCTGGGGGGTTTGTGGCATAGTCGTGGAAAAATTTCAACGTTGGGAGACTAAACCTGGGAGTGATTTCTGGATTTTTATCACTCATTGTTCCAGAGCCTGTGAGGGACTCGTGGCTGTGGCTGTGTTAAAGGGACGTGGAAGCAGAGCCTTTTCCAGCAGCCTTTGCCCATGACTGACACAGCCACGCATGTCCCAGCCAGGGCAAAGCGTCCCATGGGCACACAAAGGCCATAAGGGGGTTGGCACAAGAAGGCCAGTGAGACAGGACTAAAAAACTGCCCTGAAACCTCAGGGTTTGGCTGGTGGTCATCTAAAGGCCATTTCATCCACTTTTGCAATTAAATTTTTGTTCTTTGTCCGCTTTGACCTCGGCCAAAGCTCTCCAGACTCTGTGGCCTGGTCTCCTGACCTTCTCCATCCTCCTGGGAACAGTGCCTCTGCCCACGGGCTGTTCCCGAAAACTGCAAGGAAAACATAAACATAATTGAGAAAAAGTAATTGAAACTTGTAAGAGCTGATGAGAGAGTTCTCTCCTTGGCCCGCCATTCGTCGCCAGGAAATAAACACCTTTATGGCTGCTGTAATTAAGGCCTAAATACAACAGAGACAAAATTTCTACCATTAAAAGTATCCTCAAAGATCTCATGCCTCCACCTGCTTCCCTCCAATGCTGCTTTCCCAGACTTCAGCCACACAGCAACACCTTTCCAGACACAAGCGTCACCTCTAACCTCAGCTAAGTTGAAATTTTCCCAGTTTCTCAGCAGTTTTTCCCCATTAAATCCACCTCATACCGCAGTGCTGCCCTGCAGCTGTTGCCCTGTTGGGTGCTGTCCCCATCGCCCGGTATGACCTGGCCACCTGCGTGTCTCCATCACTCCCTGCATCCACGGTGCCCAGAGATGGTTGCCCAAGGATGTTGTGCACTCCCCATTCCTGGAAATGTTCAATGCTGGGTTGGACAGGGCTTGGAGCAACCTGGAATAGTGGTGTTGCCTTTTTCTGGTCTTAAAATCAAAGTCAGACACGGTTAAAAGGGAGAAGGGGTTTACCTTGGTATTTATTTAAGGATCCTTAAAGGTGCACACTCCGTTTGGGTGGAATGTGCCGAAAGCACACCGAAATGCACACATACAATAAATCGCGTATACAATTTATAGGCCTGGCAAATCAGCATATCTATCTGAAATTCCCCAATGGGAGACTTGAATGAGCCCCCCCCATCCCGTGGAATTTTCCCCTGGATGGGCCTATCTTAGTTTACAAGATGTGTTCTAGAAGGGACCCTTGGTTTCTAGGGCTCTCTGACCTCTAGCTGCGAAGCTTCTAGGATGTTTGGTCTCCTGGCTGAACAGAATATTGGGTCTATGCTGGTTATCACACTTAGAGAATTACAAGTATGTGGGCTAAAAGCACTAAGGATACATAAAAACTACAAAAAAGGGTATATAAAAGGGGTATAAAAGGGATATATGAAAAAGGCAAAAAATCATCATGGCATCAGTGGAAGGTGTCCCAGTCAATGGCAGGGGGTGCAACAAGATGGGGTTTCCAACCCAAACCATTCCATGATTCCTTGATGCTGGAGCTGGTAGGAGAAGTGTTTTAGTGCCACATCTGCTAGCACCGTGTCTCGTTCAGCTCTGCTGGCCCGCAGTGGGACCAAACCATGGCTAATTCCATGTTTTCTGGAGTGGCTGGAGACCCTTGGGTATTGTGGCGCTCGGAGAGCACCGTGTTGCTGTGTCTATTGTATTTCTAAGCTCATTAGTTGATTAACCACACTCACAGGCTGGCAGTCCGACTGCCTTGCTGAGGGGCTTCAATGGGAGCCTGGAACAATGCAATGACACAGACAAAGGGTTTAATGGATAATTAATTGTTCCAGCGTGTGAAGTTTCTGTGCAAAGATCCTGGTGAATCAGAGTTTCCGATTTCCACCCCCTTTACAACAGAACTAAGTAGTAACACAGAAATCATGGAATGGATTGGAAGATTTTTGAAAAGAGAAGGGCCAGGAACGAGGCTCATTTGGGGTCGGGTGTCCCGGCACTGCAGCTCTGTATCCATGTCCTAATCCTGCAGCAGGCTCAGCGCACCTTCCACACGCAGAGAAGGTGCTGCTTCTAGGAAGGCCAATACAGCAAAATGAGGGGAAGAGAAGGGCCAGTGAGGGCTGCCCAGCCCCGCAGGGGAGCGCTGACAGCGCTCTAAAGGAGCAGAGGGGCCCGATGCCTTTGCCATAGCCCTGAGCTGCCCTGGCACCTCCGGGATCACCACCAGCAGCACCTGTGAGGGCCTGGCATGGCAGCACTGCTGTGCCAGCAGATCCGCAGGGACTGAGCCCAGGAGCCACAGCACGCTGGACACCCAACACACCCACCTGGTGCTACACCCACACATTCCCTCATAGAGCCCTGATCCCACACCGGAATTTCCGCCGTTTCCCTCGGTGTGCCGGGTGTATTTGACTCCTCACAAAGGCCCAACACCAACACCCATCCGTGCACAGGGCGCAGAGCCTGGGGCACCTGCGGCGCGGGGAGAGACTGTGAACACACACGTGTACTCACACCCACATCAGGCACAAACACACAAGCACAACTTATTAATGCTTTCCCCTGTCTGTGTTCCCCTCTCTCGTTTCTGAGCTGTGCCCAGAGCCGGGGAGAGGAGCTGCTCCCAGCCCAGGCCCGGCACAAAGCCGGGCTCAGCAGGGCCGGGCACAATGGCAGATTACATTAGAGAGAACAGCCAGACGTGTCCTTGTCATCCCAGGTTAATATGACTATGGATTAATGCTGTAGCTGCTGATTGTTATGGAAATCCCCCCATTTAGCTCCATCCCAAAGCATTGACAGTTCTAGCCTTGAATTCCGAGCAGGGGTGGAACTTGTTAATGGATTTCATTTTCCTGCAGGAAGCCAAAGCGTTTAGAGGGAGAGGCAGCGCCAGGGTGCTGACTTCCTGGAAGGGTTCCAGTCTGCATTGAGGCACCGTGCACGGTTAATCCCTTGCTCGGATGCAAAGCGATGCAAAGAGTCACGTTGGTCTTGCCTCTCTAGGAAAAAGGAGGAATTTGGGTGTGGGGAAGTGAGCGTTCATGGGATTGCTTCCTCTAGAAACCTCTCTTGGCCTGGGTAATGAATGTCCCGGGCACATCCCACTCCCCATTCGCAGACACGCCTGGCACTGCACCTGCTGCAGGGATGGCTCTGCCAGCCTTGGCTGCCTGGTGCCAGCCCGGGGACTGGAGCTGCTGCCATCCCTCCGCTTTGTTGTCATCTTGTAGCTGCTGTGTGTTCCTGGCTGTCCCCTGGCTGATGGGAATGCTCCATGTTCCCGCAGTGCGGCTCAGCCGCGCCGCTCTCTCCCTGCACAGCTCCCTCCTCCCTCATCGCTTTGTCCCTGTCCCCCTGAGCAATAGGAAAATATCCAACTGCTCCTGAGCAAACCCAGAATGTCTCTGTACATCCCTACCCCAATGAATTATTTAGGATTCAGATGATGACTCATGGGGCAGGTCTCCAAAAGCCTGAGTGAAGGAGGGCTCTGACGCCGGCACGAGGAGCAGAGGGATCGTGGGGCACAGACACAGAATTAGGGTTTTCCTTACAGGTATTTCTGTTGTGTTTAAAACCAGGGTCCTCTCCCCTTCCCTCTTGCACCCTCTCATCAGGAGGGATCATTAGTCCTTGCAAGATGGTCCAAGGAGCAGAAAGTTTTCTCTGACAGTTTTCCTGTCTTTGGCTGGGGAAGTTTATGGATATTTCATCCCCCAGACAAAGGCCACTGCTGCCCATGGGAAAGGGTGAAATCCCATCCATCCCATCTCAGTTCTGCCATAGCAAAACAAACCGAATGGAAATGAAGCCACAAGTACCATGGCTTTTTCCACGGTGCAGGGAGTTGATTCCTGAGCTGACGCTCCCGTTGGAACAGAGCCCTTGGTGGGGTTGGATCGGTGGGAGGTGACAGCAAAGAGACACCCGGGGTCCTTCCCACTGCTGAAACACGTGTTCCTTGGGGAAACCAGGGGAGTTTCCAGAGGCAGGGGCTGTGTCTGACAGCAGTTTTACACACCCCCAGCACACAGGATACCTGATCGCGACGGGAGCTTTGGGATGCTGCTGCAGCACACGCCGTGCATAGTAATAACGCTAATGAATCCCGTCCCTAATTGTCCCACTCCCGGGGGTGACAGGAGCTCCTTGTCCCAAGCCCTGCTCGGGGGAGGGGGGGGGGGTTGCTGTGGAGATGCCTTGAGGGATCCCACACTTTGGAGCCTGACTTCAGGTGCAGGAATAAGCAGCACGAACAGTCCGGAGAGACAAAGCTGCCCTTCTCATGGAAATGCCTCTGGTGGTGCCGGGAAGGGAGGGAGGGAAGCAGAGGGGCTCTAGCCATGGAGATGCTGCATTGTTTCCCAGCAATTAGCATGTTTTCCAAAGCTTTCCACGAGTCATCAGCAGCTTTTTAAGGGGATTTTGCCAAGGAGCATTTAAATGGAAATCCCCCGGAGATACAGATCCTCTGTTCGGGGTCTCCCTGGAAGGTAGCTGCTTCCCAGGGGAAACCGGCCCCCACCTGCTCTCTGGGTTTATGTGACTCTCAGATGCGGGGGATTTCCATGTGCTCCAGTATGGTGACAGCATTCCCGGCTGCAGCCCCTCTCCTGCGGTGCTGCTCCTCAGCCCCAGGTCCTGCTCCTGCATGGATACAGGATGGTCACTGCTGCTCCCTTCCATCCGCCCAGACCCACACACTGCCATGCCCGGGGGGTTCCCAGGGCATGGACACACACTGACTTCCCAAGGGAGTAAAACCATGGAATCATGGAATAGTCTAATTAGATGAAGTCCCTTCCAACCCCAAACCTTCTGTGACTCCATGTGTGGCAGTAGCAGTGCCCCAGTGGTGGGTGAAGAGATCCCAGGGGACAGTGCCAGTCGCTGGGTGGGGCTGGCAGGGAGGTCAGTCCTCCTCAGGGAAGCCACGAGGAGACACCTGGAAGAGTCACAGGCTGGAGCCATCCAGCTTTTGGTCTTCCAGGTGAGCAACACCAGGTCCCTAAGCCTGCATTTAGAGAGAGAAATTGCATGACCTGATGGCCAGAAATGATGGAGACCCTGCAGCACTACCCCACAGCTCCGTGCAGGTGCAGGTGCAGGTACAGGGGCAGGTACAGGTGTAGATGCAGCTACAGGTGCAGGCAGACACCTGCCCATGGACAGCCCTGAGAGGTGTGGGCAGTGAGTGCCAGTCCCTGTGCTGCTCTCAAGGTGGCCAGGCTGGGTCTCCCTCCTTGGATGAAGATCCTTTTGCAGTCTCACTTTGCCCTTCACCACTCTCTTTCCCAGCCCCGTGGCAATCCACATATTCCCTGCCAAAACCCATTGTGACTTTCCCAGCTGAAGGTCTCAGTGACCAAACTGCTGGATCCGACTCAACTCCCCCCACTTTCCCACACAAAGGAAGCTGCAATTTTGCTCCTTTCCTCAAGGACAAGGAATTTCAGCCCAGTTTATTGTGCAGGCCTGTACCTGGGAGATTTTCCTGGCCCGGTGATTTATGCCAGGGCCTGAGTTATAACTCCCATTTCTGTTTAAAAGCTAAACACTCCAATAGTTGGGGCTATTACTGTCAGCACATCCCAGCTCCCGAGATCCAATCGAGCCGGAGCCAGCATCATCTGGGTGTTTGTCTGCCTGATGGAGCTGCCTTGCTTTCCCCTCCCTCACATATTGCTGTCTCAAGGACTGTTTTCCAAGCAACAATTCATGTCTCCTTCAGTCATCAGCGAAAACAATCAAGCTCGATTTTATTTTTGGCAGAAATCAAATGCTAAATGAGATCTCGGAATCATAAACAAGAGTGATGTCGACAAATCAGAGGGAATTCAGGGAAGAGCGGCACAGATGATGAAGGGGCAGGAGGGACTGATGATGGGGAAAGATTAAAATAAGGAAATACAGCCAGGCCAGGGGAAGACTAATGGGGAATATAATGGCTGTCTAGGAATATCCGAAGGATGTAAACACTGAAAAGGAAGAAATATTGTCCAGAATGGCCCAAAAGCAGTGGAGCTGTGAATAAAGGTGACGAAACCCTACACAGGGAAATTCAGCCTGAACACCGGCAGAGATTTTTCCCATTTCTGCCGATCCAGCCTCTCCCAAGGAAAGCAGGATAAACACCGTGCTTGAGTGTTCGGAGCCCGCCAAGGAGAACATCCTTTCAATAAATAATTGGCACTGGAACATTTTCAGCTTTCTGCTCTTTCTTCATAAGCAGCTGAGATGAATGAATAATCCATGATGGAGAGTTTACTCAGAGAATTTGGCTGCGGACATCACTCACACTCCACCGGTGAATGGATCACACTTCCCTACAATTCATCTCAGACTGGGCTTACCTGATTCATTTTTTTTTGGCAAAGGGTTGTACTGGATGCACTGAGTGCCCTTGGAGAGCTCTCCGTGCTGGTGGCTCCTGTACCTGCCAGCTTTCCATAGGAAAAGGAAAAGTCCCCTGTTCTGGCACTGCCTCCCCTGGGACACTGGGATGCAGTGGGGAGGTTTGTCTTTTGCAGGAAGGCTGCTTCTGGCTCCAGCTCACACTGTGTTGGAGCTCCTGGATCTGAGGTCTGAGTGGGATGTGCAGTCTCTTGGAAAGTGAGAATTGTTTGGGTTATTTCAGAGTTGGCAATGGGATCATTACCTGGACCTGCTGGCCAACAGAGAGCCAAAACCCCCCGTGTCAAATGAACACGAGCCAGGACCCACCTGGAGTCCCGTTAAGCTCTGCAGAGCCCTTTTTGGACCAGTCACAGCATCCCAGAATCACTGAGGTTGGAAAAGATCTCCAAGATCATCGAGTCCAACCTGTAACCAATCCCCACCTTGTCACCCAGCCCAGAGCACTGAGTGCTCCCATGGGCGTCACCAGTCCTGCTCCCATGGGCATCACCCCTCCTGCTCCTACACCTCCTGGTACTGCTCCCAGCTGTCCCAGTGCCTGCATGATCCCTCCTGATGTCCATGACAACTCGCATGTTGCTCTGTGTGCACACAAGCCACCACAGCTGCTCACTGCAACCCCAGCTCTGCCATGTGTCACTTGGAGCTGCATGGGGCTGTCCCAGAGCGTGGCCCCCCAGGTGAACCCCCCAGACCCCCACGTGTCACTCGGGGCTGCATGGGGCTGTCCCAGAGCGTGGCCCCCCAGGTGAACCCCCCAGACCCCCACGTGTCACTCGGGGCTGCATGGGGCTGTCCCAGAGCGTGGCCCCCCAGGTGAACCCCCCAGACCCCCACGTGTCACTCGGGGCTGCATGGGGCTGTCCCAGAGCGTGGCCCCCCAAGGTGAACCCCCCAGACCCCCCAGGGGAGGCTCGTCCCCAGCAGGCACAGCTGTGCCCCGAGGCCACCACGGGGTTTGTGCTCCCTGAGTCACTGGCTGAGACTGCTCAGGGTAAAGGATAACAAACAAGGAATAATGCAAATTCAAACTGCCAGCCCGTGTCTGGGCCAAACAACAGCCCAGTAAGGATGGATGGAAGGGGTGGGGATGGAGGGGCTTCCCAGGGCAGCCTGTGGAGCTGTATCGAGGGATGCAGGGGCACACCAGCCATTCCGGGCAGTGCCAAGGGGACACCCACCAAGTCTGTCACCCATGCCACTATGGGGACTCCCACCAAGTCTGTCACCCATGCCACTATGGGGACTCCCACCAAGTCTGTCACCCATGCCGCTATTGTGACACCTATGTTCCCACTGTGTTGCTGCCCCAGCTGTGGAGATGGTGCTGGGAACACTGAGCTGTTTTCCTCATGGGCACAGCAGAGCCAGAGGGGTGAAAGGACAGAGCAGTGCTGCTGGTGGAGCAGCAGAAACTGCCTTTCCTTTGTCATTCGAGAATATTCCTGTTTTTCTTTTTCCTTCTTTTTCCTTTTTTCACTTTTTTTCTCTTTTTCCATGACAAATGGTTTTGTGCTGGAAAAAAATTAGCTTTTATGAAGAACTAAATCACCATGAAGGTTTACCTGTACAGTACCTTGTTCTCTCTGACACTCATTAAAGATGAGGATGACAGGACACCTCAGGATGGTCCTGCTTCTTTCCCTGTCCTGCTGGGAAAGGTTTCTGGTTATGTCTGAGCCACCCTCTGTCCCAGCAGCACTCTGGGGGGACACAGGTCCTTGCTCTGACCTTAAAAAAAGAGACCAGAAGCTCTGGGAGCCACAGGGAGCTGAACCATCTGGGCACTGGGATGCTCCTGTTCTTGGGATGTTGGGGCCCCCAGCAGGACCATCCCTCTGCCACCCTTCTCCATAGCCCCAGTGCCAGTGGAGTGGTCCCAGGTGTTCCTCTGGGAAGCAGGGCTCTAGCCCTGCCAGTCCCACCGTGGGCTCACCCAGGCTGCTCCACAGGGAAGCCCAGAAGAGCCCAAATAGGAAACACATTGGGGATTAGTGAGAGAGATAATTCCAGCAGACGGGGCCGGGCTGGCCTTGATTAGTGCAAATCACAGTGATCGCTGCTGGTTGCAATCCCAGCAGAAGCAATTCCTTTTTATTGTGCTTTCTTCCTGATTGTGTTTGGAGTTTTTCTCCTTCTGGTGTGGAGTTGAAGGGACCTTGACGTGTAGCTTAGGATCAGATCTAGTCCTGTGAGGGAATTGTTGTAATCTGATTACACGGGACTGTCCCCCACATCTATGACATGACAGCTTCAATTGCACTTGAATTGTCCTATAACTTCACTTGTTTTACTGAACAAGCAGAAATATTTCAGTTGAACACATCTTGGACTGTTATTAGCAAGAGCAGTGCCTTGGTCCCACTTTGCACTGGGGGTGTCTGGCAGCTGAAGGTGCTTTAGCTAAACCAGCCTCAGGTGTGGCAGTGATGCCACCCAGGTGGTGCCACACCGGGGCAATTTGGGCAGCCCAGGCAGCAGGTGCCAATTGAGCCCCTGTCAGAGAACCCAGCTGCTCCAGTCGGATGTTCCCATGGATCCTGGGATGTGCCCTGGGATGGCTGTGCCAGGCTGGAGGGTCCCTCGTGCCTGGGATGGCTCTGCCAGGCTGGCGGCCGGACCCCGCCGTGCCCAGGGGTGCTGCAGGGAGAGGCTGAGGCAGCTCCCAGCCCTTCCCTCTGTGCTCCTCACACTCCCGTGCTCCTGCTTCCCACCCAGCATCACCTGTGGCATCTGGTGGTTTCTCAGTGGAGCCAAAATCCCTCCAAGCAATTGAGTGAACTCCTGCACGACCCGGTGCTCACTGCAGGGACATGCTGGGTCCAGTGCCAGGCCAGCAGCCACACTCCAGGCAGAGCTGGGACAGCAGCACCGATGTCCTGAGAGCCACCGAGGGCTGTGTGATTTGGGGAGAGTTGGCAGCGAGGCCCAGGAGTGCCAGCTGGGCTGGTGACCCCAAATGCAGCTGCGGCATTTGCAAATGTATCAAAGTATCCCAAGAGGGTGAGGGTAGGTGGGGACTCCTTCATTTAACTGCAGGATGCTTTCTTTATCTAAAAGAAGGGACAATGAGTGCTGTCCTTCTGGAAGAGACAGCCCTTCCACAGAGCAGGCTGGAGAGAGGCCCCTGGGCAGGAGTTCAGCCCATGAGCAGCCCTTTTCCTCACCACCTCCCTGACCTTCCCTTTGCCCATCCTGATCCATTTAGGATCGCTGCTCATTCATCCCTACCCTTCTCTCCCCCTCTCCTGCCTGTTGGATTTCTCCCTCCCTTCATACCTGGAGAGATGGAATTGGAAGGTTTTGAGAAGCACTTTTGGAGACAGCCCTCACCCTTTGTTTCTCCGATGGCATCTGGTGATAATAACAGCGCAGCAGCCCCAGACCTCCTGGCTTCAATTACTTTACGGGATCAGCTAATCCCAGTTAAAATTACCTTTGTAACTGAAGGATAATTGTAAATCAGGCTCTCTCCTGCACTCGGGTGTGCTGAAAAATCGTTGCCGAGATGCTCCGCGTGCCAAGGTTGCAGAGATCAGCGGATGAGGAGCAGGCGCTGGGAGATGCTGTCCCAGAAGAGTGGTTTTCCTTGCCAAAGCAAACTCTGAACAGATGGACCCTTTTTCCCTATGGCTCTGTGGAGTGGATGGAAGTGATGGAGAGGAGACATTTCACAAGGGGTTTTGCCTGGGTTATTTTCAGTCTCCAAGGATTGAACTTCTCCCAGGATTGCTCCAGCTTGACAGATCTGCCATGAGGCAGCTGATGCAGAGGTTGGCTCAGGAGAGCTCTGGCAGTGCCCTCCTGCCTCAGCATTTTGGGAACAGCATCCCCAGGGCAGCTGTGCACCCCCCAAAATACCAGCACAGAGCTGCAGGTCCAGGGAAACACCACATGAGGCTGCAGGCAGGGTGAGGGTTGGGTTTGTCCATCACCAATTTTATCCCCCTTTGTTGTTCTCAGCCAAGACTGGAACACGGGAAGGTCTGATAGGACAAGTGGTGATGGTTTTAAACTGAAAGAGGGTCCAGTTAGATTGGATATATTTTTAAAAGGAGGGTGGTAAAACCCTGGCACAGTTACCCAGGGAAGCTGTGGCTGCTCCATCTCTGGAAGTGTCCAAGGCCAGGTTGGACGGGGCTTGGAGGAGCCTGGGACAGTGAAAGGTGTCCCTGCCCATGGCAGGGGCTGGAATGAGATGGGCTTTAAAATTCCTTCCAACCCCTCCCAGGATTCTGTGATTCCATGATCTCTTCTCTTGTTGGAGCCTCCCTGTGCTTTCCACCATCTCACAGTCTCAGGATATCTCTCTGGTACTGCCACCGAGCCAATCTTGCCACAATTCTTCCTTACATGGCAGATAAATCTCTCCTGAACTGCTTTATCCAACCACTGTGTTCTGCTTTATCACTTTGACCTTACAGTAACTTCCATGGCAGTTTCTGCCAATTGTTCCTTCAAAGGCTGAGATTCCCTGGCTGTAACCCAGCTCTCGTTGTGGTCACTCCTCTCTGCCCAGCCCTCCTGCCAGCCTTGCCCTAGCATCCGTGGCAATTTCACCACCTGCCCCTGAGCAGCAAATTTATTTTCCCTGGCAGTTTAGTTGTAAGCCCTGATGAAGGATCAGACAGACTCTAAAGGCTCAAAGACTCAATAAACTTTATTAAGTACATGACAAGCTGAACACACTCCCCACAGACTCTGATATGGCCCCAGGTTTCAGAATGGCATCCCACAGAAGACCCCAGTCCAGCATTGTTTGGCAGAACTTATCCACAACTGCAGAACACACCTCTAAAAAAATAATAAATGAGGCAGGTGTATTCCAAGATAAATCATCTGGTCAGGTGCTGCCAAGAACAGCACGGAGTTAATCCTGAGCACATAACTCTTCCTGTGAGCTGCCGTGGGGCCGTGTCCTGTGACCACAGCGGTGCCATCGGGGCAGCTCTGGCTGCCTTCGGCTCCCCGATAGGGATGGAGAACCCCTGGCACTCCAGAGGGTGCCTGGGCAGTGGGGGACGTGTTCAGCCCCAAAACTCCCACCAGTTGTCCCACTGAGGGTGGGGCCCACCATGTGGGGCTGTTCCACAGCATGGGGCAGGGTGGGCGGCACTCCTGGGCAGACCAGGGCAATACAAGAGCAGACCCCCTCTGCCCCTCTCCTTGTGCGCAGGAGATGCTCCTTTCTCCCTGCAGTCCAAGGGTTTGACAGTGCAGGGAGGGAGGGAGGGGGCCTGCCCGGGGAATTTTCCTAATTAAAGTAAGGGTTAAACCCAAGCAGCACAACACACTGGGAATGCGAAGAGCAGCAATGCCACGTGCAGCCTCTGCTTGCACCGGGGCTCCAATAAAGGTGTCTGGAGTTAGAAGAGAACCTTCCCAAAGAAAGATAAAAATGGGGAAATGGTGGCATGATCAATGTTGCTATTTGGTCCTCCTCAAATTGTTTTTCTTGTGTAAGTGTAGCCCAGCACTCCCATGCCATTAGGCCTCTCCCCTATTTTTCAGTCTGCTTTATGAAAGCTATTGATCTCCAGCTGCTCGAGGATCCGTCAGCCCCGGCTCATCCCAGCCCATTACAGACTCTGCTCTCTGTGGTGAGAGGGATCGATGCTGTCCTGGGCACAGGCACACTCCTGCCCGAGTGTGGCTTTATTGATCTGTGGGTTCTGAGGTACCTGGGGCCACGGGCGGGTGACAGGGGTGCCTGAGGCAGTGGGGAGCGGGTCGGATTGCCCAACAAAGCCCCACTCCGGCAGTGGATCTGGCTCTCTGCTGCTCGACTCGCCTTAATGATCTTTGATTTGCCTCTTCCAGCACATAAATAATTGTGTAAGGCCAGAAGCCTGCTCAGAGGGAGGATGAGAGGGAAGGCAGAGGCATTTTCCTGTTTCCAGTTGCAAACTCGTGACGTTCTGCAGAGGACTGAGGCCGTGTCTGTGCTGGCACCATCCTCCCTCACCTGCCCCGTGCCCTCAGCATCTGAGGGGTGCAGGTCATTGTGTGGGGCCAGAGAGGACTAAGGAGATTTTCACAAGGTATCTGGGATGGATTTACATGAGTTTGTTCAAACAGACCCCAGGGGGCTCCATGGCTGGAGTGTGTGCCCAGGGAGAGCCAGCATTCCATAGTCCCAAGGCTCAGGGACCAGCCACATACCCAGGGTCTTTTATTCTCTGTTTTGAATTACATCACCAAAACTGAAGGCTGTTCATGGGCAATTTTGAGTCAAAACCAAGCAGAATTATTCTATTAACCAGGTTGCCATGAATAATGCAATCCTGCTGCAGAGGTGGAAGCGGAAGCTCTTACAGATGACAAAAAGGTTTTGCTAAAGGGGTGAAAGTTTGGGTGTTGATGGGAGCAGGGTGCCTGGAGTGCCTGACCCGGGGCCACTGCTGGTGTCCAGCAAAGTGTTTTCCCTACACTGCTTGTAGGGGTCAAATCCTGCAGCAGCTACAGCAGCTGGTTGTCCCCCTCTCCATCCTCCTGCTGGTGAGGAACATCTCCATCCACCCCAGCACAGCAGCCAGGCTTGGCCAGCCTGGGAGAACCTCATTTCACGAGGTGGCAATTAAAATTTTATGCTCTGAGTTTTCCCTGAATGATTTTAAACCATCTTTTCTGATGACTTCCTAGTAGCAAGTTGAGTAAATTAGAATCTGAATGCAATCAACATCCTTGATTCCGACACCAGCCGGGGTCCGTCGGGGAGCATGCGTCTGAGCAGCTCTGCCTGACGAGGAAGGTCAAGGGCTTGGGGTCCTCGGAGGATTTGCCCTTGGAGTATTGTCAGAGAGGGAAAGAAACATCAGAAAGTAGGACACAGTCCCCCAAGTAGCACAGAAATCCCACCCTGCTCAGCAAACTTTACTTCTTTCCCTCATCTGTGTGTTTTCTGTCACGTCTCGGAGACGGGACTTTGATGATAAATGAATAAAGGAGCTGCAGCCATAGCGGAGCCAAAACCAGCCCATTCCTGTCTGTGGGGCCTGGGAGGGCACAGGGGCAATGCTCAGCACCCACTGCAGGGCCAGGGGTGCTCTCAGGTCACTCCTGGAGGGGTCTGGCACAGAGATCTCATTCCCTGAGTCTGCTCCCTCTCCTCTCCACCATTGCCCCGGGCACCCCCAAGCTCCCAGCAGTGCCCACTGCTCCAGGGGGCTCCGTGCTCCCATCTCCACCTGCAGCAAGGTGATGTCTCTGTGGGAAGCTCCTCGGGGGCTCTCAGCACCCAGCTCCCCCACACCTGCTCAGTCTGTTCCACCCCCCACGGCACGGGTTGTGCAGGGCTCAGCAGGGCTCAGGAGACACCAAGGACATGGAGGAGGACACGTTCCTGGGCTCAGGACCAGCAGAAAGCACAGGCTGGGCGTGGGCCATGTGCCCCGCACACACAGGGACGTGCCGTGTCTGCTGGCACTGGGGACACTCCATCGGGACAGCCTCGCAAACACGCAGCTCTGAAACTCCCAGAGCACAGCCCCCAGGAGAAACCTTGGGATGGAAACAATCCTGCTACATGAGGAGAGGAGAGTTTTCCTTCCCAGTTACCAGCTCGGAGGCTCTGATCCGCTGCAGCTGCAGGGGAGTGGGGTCACTTCCCCCGGTCTTGGTGAGCTCGGGATGGCTGGGACGGGCTCAGCCTTTAATAAATCACAGAACGGCACAGGGAGCTCAGGGAGGGGCTGCTGGCAGCCAGTCCTGCACCAGTCCTGGTAAATTCAGCTTGCAACCAGCACCGCCGTGGGATACCAGGGACGGGACCCTCCACGGTGGGGATACCCAGGAATGTGCCAGTGGCCATGGGCAGGTGATGTCCAGGATCACCTCGAGCCAGCGGCCAGGCTGGGCATTTCCCTGCGGAGGAGGAGCCTCCCAGAGGCAGGAGCTGTATCCTGGGGGTCCCTGGGGAGGAGCAGCTCGGCCATCTCAGGCGCTGTGGTGGGTACCATGGCCGGGGCTGCTCCATCTCCCGGTCCCCTCCATGGAATGAAAGCCGGGATTGTTTCACCTCCCGCCCCAGAGCCGGAGGTGTGTAAACAGTAAGAGCCGCTCCCTGCACACTCGGAGCGAGGGAAAAACGAGGTGTTGAAAAGATGACAACCGGCTCTGCCCAGGAGTTCACCTGGGCAGGGAGCGGGGGCGGAAGGAGCAGGGAGCGAGGGCTGAGGAAGGTGGGAGGGCCCCAGGAGGAGAGGAGATGCTTAGAAAATTGTATCCTTTATTTTGGGAGCAGAAAATATTCTCTGTCGCTTCCTGGCATCAAAGGATTTTCACTTTTTTGCACCTTGAAGAAGTAAAAGCAGGACTGTGGGAGGTGGAGCGGGGCGGGCAGGGGCCGGGCAGGACCGGCGGATGAAAAGCGCCCTGTGCGGCTCCGCTCTCCCGGGGGCGATCAGGGCTCGGGAAAAGCCCAGAAAGAACCTTTATCGTGGAGTGTTTAGCGCTGAGGTCATCGCTGCCCTTCCCCTCCCTCCCCTGCTCGGGGGACCAGGCTCGGAGTTTCCCTAGGAAAACCTGCCATGTCCCAGGTCCTCCCACCGTGCCGTGGGTGCCTGTTTTGGGGACAGGCACAGCGGGGACACGGCTCCGTCAGCGCAGTGGTTGGTCAAGGCAGGACCACCGAGGCTCCCACGCTGCACCGCTGTGCACGGGGCTCTTGCAAAATTCTTTTTCTCCAAAAACTTTTCGAGAAAATTGACATTTGGTAGCAGCTAAGATCCCTCCATCCTTCAAAAGCATTCCCCCATCGCCACACGACACTCCAAGGAGGATTTATGCTCCGCCGCTGCTCCCTGGAGATCGATGTCCCAAGGCACAGGGATTTCTTTCCCACCCACCAGTGCCTAAGAGCAGCTGTCCGGGACCGAGTGGCATTAGGGGACAGCGGGCTCCTGCACGTTGTTACCACCTGGTGGCACCAGAAAAGGTTGTCAGAGCAAGAACTAATTAATTCCAGACGCAGTCCTTGGCTTGGGAATTTCAGCGCAGTTTTTCGGCTCGCTGTGGTTTGCCGTGTGGCTGTTAAACACCGAGTCAGGTTTTATAGCCTCAGGGTTAATGTTCGTGGGCTTCAGCCTCGCAGCAGGGGCTGAGCACTCAAATGAGGGAGGGGGGGCTTTGCCTGCAGAGCTCGGCCCCTGCACCCCCCGCCCGCCCTCCCCGCGGGGCTGGCACAGCAATGGCACCGCGTCCTCCCCGGGGTCGCTCACAGGAGTGAGACTCGCTGCCTTTACGATGGCAGGCAGTGATGCTGTGGGATCCGAAATCCTTTAGGGCGATCCCAAATCACACTGGGGCTGGGTTGTCCCTTCTGCTTTGGGCACGGCAGGAGTGAGGACCAGGGATGGTTGCTGGGACCAGCTGCATCCCAGCGCTGCCAGCGGGAGACCTTCGGGGCTGGGGCGGGTCGGTGGGGGAAAACCCATCCGAAATTCCTCCCCAGACCAGGAGGGAGGTGTCAGCACGGCGGCCCGGGGGGTGGGACCTCCAGGAGCAGAGGTCGGGTCCCCGCGGGGCTGCCTCGCCGGCTGCTGACAGCAGCTGGATCTCCGGGAGCCTGGAAGTGACCCTATAACTGTCCAAACAAACCCCGTCTCGCATCTTTGCCGGGTGAGGCACAATCTGTCACTGGCTCTGCGTCCGTGCAGGGGGAAGGGCCGAGCGCGGCAGGAGCTCGGCAGGGCTGGGGTGTTCCCCCTCCTCCCGGGAGTGTCCCATGGGGACAGGGCTGGAGCTCCCCGTCACGGCCACACCGACACCTCGTCCCTCCCTGCTACAAGTCTTCTTCATCCCCCGGGAATGGCATGGACAGGCACCAGGAGAGGGGAGGGGAGATGGGGGGACAGTGTCTGAGGCACCCAAGCTGGTCCCACCAGCTGTGCTGCCCTCCTGAGAGGTGACCCTGGGGCGAGGACTGCTGCTGGAGGTGACGGAGCTGCAGGGACGGAGCAGGACAGCAGGACTCACCTGCGCTGTCTCTGCCCACATCCAGCCCCGTGCAAGGCTGCAGGAGCCTCTCACGTCCTTCCTTTGCCGGTGATATCGCTAAGCAGGAGGTAAATTGAAGGCAGGACATCCGATGAAAGAGCTTAATTGCTTCAGGTTACATTCAGAAACACAGCCTAAATAAAGAGGCAGGGGGAGGTTGCTGCTCTTGATGGCTGGAGAGATTTATGTGTCTCAGCTGCTCCTGATCAGCCCTGGTCACCTCCAGCTCCCCATCGCCTGTTTTCCACCTTCCAGGGTTGCCCCATGTGTTGAAATGTTTGGGTGTCCCCAGAGGGCTGAGCCTTGGCCCCCATTAATCCCCCCTCGCTGACCTGACAACAGGGAGGAAATTTGCCTCAATTAAACGTGTAAGGTCTCATTTCCCTTTGAAGTCAGAGCGGCACCAGAAACTGCTGGGGAGGTCTGGAGAATAACCAGAGAAAGTGACCCCAAAGTCCTAAAATTAGGGAATTGCACACTAGAGATGAGCCTAAGCCTATGGAGCAGCCCTGATCCTGTCTCATCTCCCTCAGGAGAGTGCCCACATTCCCAAAGCAGAGCTGCAACACCTTGGCAGGGAGGGAGAGCAATGCAGAGATGCCAGAAGGATCAGTGAGGGACCCCTAATCCCCTTCAGCTGCTGTTCAAGGAAAGGATAACCTCCTCTGCTTCTGTTTGGGCTCAGTTCTTCAAGGGTGTGGAGATGGCAGCTGGCACTGACACCTCCAGAGAGGGGCTGAAGCCCCCAGGTCCTGCTCTGCCTCAGCCTGTGAGCATCCGTGCAGGGTGTGGGGTGAGCACAGAGCTGCTCTGCAGCCCCATCCACAGACCTGGCGGCGCAGGGATGGCTCATCCCGCCCGGAGCCACCCAGCACTCCCGTGCTGGAATGAGACCTGAACTCACCCAGCCACATTTCCTGCATCTTCTGGCACGGTGGGAATAACAGATCACCAGCTCCTGCCTGTCATCCATCCTGCTTATTTCCTGCACAGGGCCTGATTTATGCCAGCATCTCCTTCCCCTGTGCCATCGGTGCGTGCTGATGGATGGCCCCGCTCCCTGCTCTCGCTGTCCCCTTGTGCTGCATCAAACCATTAATTCTGTGCCAATGTAAACCTGTCTCACCTTCAAGACTTTAATTTTGCAAAAGCATAAACACCTTATAATCCGTCTGTCTTTATCTGGCTCCGGTGCTTTTCCTCCCTTCCCTTGGCTGGGGTTATCTGGGGTGAGGATGCGGCCACAGAGGGGGAACAGCAGCAAACGTGGCCAGTGGGGCTGCCGCAGTCCCAGCACAGGGGACAGCTGGAAGGGTCACTCCCCACCCCCATCATTCCTCTGGAGCACAGAGCAGCCTCTGCATAATTCTGGAGAGATGCAGGAGGTGCAGCCAGGCTCAGTAAGTCATTAAATCCCAGGGTCAAGTGCTTGGAGAGCCACTAAGTGGCCTAAGCCCGGCTTCCAGACCCTGCACGATGCCCAGACCTCCTGTGCAGGGAGGGTTCTCACCCTGAACGAATCCCAGCATATCCTGGGGTTTTAGTCCTGATGACAGAACCAAAATGGAGCTTTGTGAGGACCTGGGAACAGCCACGCAGCACTGCCCCACACTGCTGCTCCCCCCTGCTCTGCTCACAGCCTGTCTGGCACAGCTGAGGAACTGTCCCCTGGGTGGGAGCTGGGCAGGACTCGTGACACTGCTTGAAGGCACCACACAAGAGTGCCTGGGGTCCCCTCCAGCACTGGCAATTCCACCATGGCCAGGGAGGAAAAGAAAACTCCAATGATGTGGCAAAAGCAGCTGTGTGAGTCCTGGCACTGCACAAGGATGGGACACGGTGAGCTCGGAGGTATTTTCCAGCTTCATATTTAATGGTTCCAAGGCACACGTGTGTCACTGCCCTGCTGTCTGCTGATGAATGTGTCGGTTCCCAAGAGAGGGACACAAGGAGCTGCAGCCACCAATGTCCCTGGGCCAGCCCCGGGGCAGAGCTCTGACCTGCACAGCCCAGAGGGATGGACAGAGCTGCGGCAGGTCACGCTCAGGGCCATCGCTGCCCACCCCTCAGCCCCCCCGAGTCCTGCAGCATTTTGTCCTTCCTTCCCCAGCTTTCCTCTTTCCCCTTTTTGATTTTTGAGTCATTTGTCTCAATCTTTGGCAATTCCTACAGCACAGAAAAATCCATGCCACTCCTCCCTTTTGGGGAATGACGTGCTGCAGTTCCGTGGCTGCCATCCATTCAGTGCCAGGTTATGAAAATGAAGATATCTTTCAGCACTACAGACCTGTTAATCAGGGGAATGGCTTCGGAGGGCTTTTGTGGGCTCTGTTAATTTGTGCTGCATTGAGCCACGCAGAGCTGAGAGGAGCATTAGGGGCGGCAGAGAAGGGAATAAATCAATGCAGGGATGGAGGAGTGCTGGGCTGGCTGTGCCGGGGCTGCCGCGCTCTCACTTAAACACTTTCCATCCATCAGAGCCTGCAGGTGGAACTCTGCCTCCCAGGCAACAGGTTTTGTCCTTAACAGCTCAGCGTGTGCTGTGCAGGCTCCTCAGGGCGGGGAGCAGCTGCTCCTGCCTCACCTGGCTGGCCCAGCTCTGAGCACCCCCAGCCTGGCTGGGGGCTCTGCCTCGGGGGCTTCGGCAGCTCGAGGCAGCGGCTTTGGGGTGCTGGGAGGGGCTGAGGGGCTGGGAGGGGCTGAGGGGCTGGGCACCCCATGGTTATTCCATGATGACATTCACAGAATCATGGAATCACAGGATGGTTGGGTTGGAGGGGACCAAGGGACCGTAATGCCCATCCTGTTCCACCCCCTGCCATGGACAGGGACACCTTCCACTAGCCCAGGTTCAACCTGGCTTTGGACACTTCCACGGATAGGGCAGCCACAGCTTCTCTGGACAGTCTGTGTCAGGGCCTCCCCACCCTCAGAGCCAGGAATTCCTTCCCAATATCCCATCTAACCCTGCCCTCTGGCACTGAGAAACCATTCCCTTCTGTCCTGTCTGTCCAGGCCCTTGTCCAAAGTCCCTCTCCAGCTGTCTTGGAGCTCCTTTAGGCACTGGAGGGGACTCTTAAGTTCTCCCACTATTGCCCTGAGACAGGAGAAGACAAACCCACCCCCTTTCTCAGAGGTGGCCCATTTGAAGGTTGGGTTGCCCATAGCGGGGCTGTTCCCTGTGTGAGCATGCCCCTGGGAGTTCAGCTGCAGGGAGGTGAGATCTGGCCAGTGCCCTGTGGTTAATGCCACTGCCCCAGGGGTGCCCTGGGAAGAGAAGAACCTACTCCATGTTCCGCTGGGCAGCTCCTCCTGCGCATCTCGGAGGCAGCCTGGGGAGGAAGTAATTCCACACATCCATTAATAATCAGCACTTCCCATCCCCTGCCTGTGCCAATAGCCTGACTTTGGGAAATTCATAACTTCTGCTAAGTGGGATTTTCCTTTTATCCTAATGGCCTTCTGGCAAACAAAATCCATCAGCCTCGCTCTGCAGTGCCGATCTCCCGTCCTTCCGGAGGGCAGACCGAGGGGATGCAGTGCAGACCCTCCGTGCAGGGGTGCAGGGAGAGCCCTCCTCGCTCGGGATCATCAGGAGCACATGCCCTTCTCTGTCCTCCTTTTGGCTGAGAGGGAGCTCTTGCTTCTGAAGGAAATGTTGCATTTTCATTGGGTTTCATTCTTTAGGAAAAGGAATCATTCATGTCTCCTGCCTTTGAAACCTGCAAGTCTTATCATCTTGCTGTTAATAATGTTCTTTTTTGCTGAGATGTTTCAGAACAGCAGCTTTTAAGTCTTTGCTGTGGTCAGACAATGGGGAGATGGCATCAGCTCCATGCCTGTGAGTGGCCTCCAGGGAATTTTAAGGGAGAGAGATGCTGCAAGTTCAGTACCGAAGAGATGGGTCAGGATTGTTACCAACTCATAGTGCTGCTCAGAATGAAAGGTCAAACAAGGCTATGGCCTGACTGGGTGATGGAGTTCAGGTTTTCCTACACAGAGGTGAGGTGGGCAGAGGAGCCAGGTGGGTGCTGGGACCCCAGCACTGGCTCAGGTGACAGGGCGTGACCAAGCAGGAGAAAACACCTGAATGGTTCAGAGATGGTGCAGTGTCCAGAGAGCTCATCCCATCCAGAACACATGGATAGCTCAGGGAGGAGCCATCTGCAGAAGATCCTTTTCCAAGCACGTTTTTCTCCTGGTATTTCACCAAGCACTGCCTGGACCACCCAGTGCCCTTGGATAGGGAGAAATGGGTAGAAAGGAAGAGTTTTGGAGGTGCCTGATGAGGGCAGGTTTTACACTTCGGAAAGAAACGTCACCTCTGGCTGCCACCTTCCCTGGGCTGTGGCCATGGGGATTTGCCCATCCCTGCCACAGCCCCCAGGGAGTGAACCCCAGTTGTCTCTGGGACCCCCTTGCTGTGGATGACCCTGACCCTAACCCTCCCTACTGTGGGGAGCACAGGGAGGTGCTGAGGCTGCAGGTCCTCCTGGGAGCTCCAGGTTTGTTTTCCCTTTGCCTGAGGATGCTCTGGGTGAACCTCTGCAATTTGCTCTGGGGTTTTCAGCAGCGAGGAAAGCTCGTGGTGCCTTTGGAGAAGACATCAGTGGCTGGCAGCCTGCAGCCCTGCCCTCGGCCCCCTCCCCACAGCTACAGGAGAGGGAAGGCAGGCATGAGGCGCTGGGGCTGAGGCGCTGGGGCTGAGGCGCTGCAAAACCCTCTGTCAGAGGAGGAGCAGAGATTTTCAAGCATTCTGTGTACATTCCTTCTGGGCTGGCTCTGGCTTTGTGCTTCAAAATCTCCTGGTAACTCTCTCTTACTGCACTCTGCCTTTCAGCTTTGTGGGTTTTGCCTTTTTCTTCCTCCAGGCTGAATTTTCTGGCTTGGTTTGGGGCTCTTCCCTGCCCACTCTCTGCAGCTGCTCCCAGCGCTCTGGTTGCCATCAGCTGTTTGGAGGCAGCAGGGCTCAGGGTGCTCTGCTCCCCCTGCTCATTCCAGAGGAGGAGATACCTTTGCCTCTGAACACATCCTCCAGACCCAATGGGAGGTGGCAGAAATCTCTTCATTCCCATGGATATTCCATGAATCCCAAAACCTGCCCTCAGGCAAGGAGCACCAGCCTGGTCTGGGTGGTTGAGTACCCAGAACAGTCCCAGCCACGGTGTTGGGGGTGAGTTTGGATGGCATCCCGGGCTGGAGAGAGGCTGCTCAGGCCATGGAGCAGGACAGTGATGGAAAATGCATCTGAACACAGCAGTCCTTAAGGACAGGGCTAAAGCACCTCCTGTGCAGTGATAAACCTGCCTTGTCCCAGCTGCAGGACCCCCTGGCACTTTGCTTCCTCCCTTGTTCTTAACTGAGCTTGACAAACATTTGGAGATTAAGAGCTACCATGAGATATAAAAAAAATGTAGAAATCAACATCCTCCATTATAACAAAGAGGTTATCAAAGTGCTTATTTCTTCTTTCCAAACAAAATTTAGCTGAAGATAATTTCTTCCTGCTGAAAAGCCGGTGTTCAGGGAAATGGTGTTGGGAAGAGGATATAAAACCTTGTTCCCCTTCTGCATTGAAGTGGAGGGGGGAAAATCTCAAAACACCAAAGGCCTTAATGCTTCTCTCAGGGAATCAGTAGAATCCGTGAGGCAGCCTGGGGACTGCCAGGGGCTGCAGCTTCTTCTGTCCCTGCCATGTCCCACTCCAAGGAATTTCAGTGCTTCCCAATCTGCAGGAAAAGAAGGGAATGGTTTTCCTTCCGCTCGTAGGATTTTGCAGACTTGTTGTGTGGGCCCTTGACTCAGTTTCATCCATCCAGACCCTGCCTTTTTATTTTTCTAAGCAAACTCTTCTCAGAGATGATAAATGCCAGCCCAGCCTCGGCCATTCCCCTCATGCCATCCACCAGACCGTGACACCAGCCCGAGCTGCAGAATCCCCTCTGGGTGCTGGCAGCCCACAATTAACTGTGATGAATGGGAGGCTGCAAAGAGAGATACTGAAAGATAAGTTGCTCAAGAGGTTTAAAAAATTAACTGTAAGGGTTTGGGGTAAAGAATAAGCTGGTGTCTGCCAGGAGGGAGGGAAAGCTGGCTTTAACACCCTCATCATCCGGCCACATCAGACCTTGTGTGTGCACAGATCTGGAAGGAAATTTTGACCAATTAGTGCCTCTTTTCTGAGAGTGCACAGAGTACTACATTTGTAGTTCTCATGTAAAAAGCAACTGCTGTTTATTTGGGTTTAAATCCTTATCAGCATCGAGGCATTGTTTGTTTTTAAACAAGGAGAGGCCAGTGTAGACTGAGATTTCTCACTAATTGGAAATTACTGTGTGGGACAGGGCAGGCAGGGAATTTGCCTTTTAGGCTAGACCCTATGTAAGAGAGAACCTCATATTGTGAAGTACAATTATGAGCATGTATTCTCCCCTGAAGCTCTGAAGCACAGAAAAGGGGCTGTTAAATGCTGAAATATTTACTTTGCTTTCCCAGCTGAGGAGCCAGAGGTGACAGCAGCAGCTTTGCTACGACGAGAGCACTCATCATGGAATCAGGGAGTCACAGAGTGGTCTGAGTGGGAAGGGACCTTAAAGCTCATCCAGTCCCACCCCTACCATGGGCAGGGACACCTTCCACCATCCCAGGTTGATCCAAGCCCCACCAAACCTGGCCTTGGACCCTTCCAGGGATGGAGCAGCCACAGCTTCTCTGGGCAACCTGTGCCAGTTCCATGGTATGTCCCTGTCACACAGGTATCACTGTGGCTGGTTCTCCTGGGTGTACTGGGCCCCTGTGATCATTTCTAGACCTCAAACCATTTTCTTTTACTGCAGAAGACTTGATTCTAAAGTTAATTTTTCCAGTCGACACACTGAGCTCTATTAACTCACCAGCCTTTGTGAAACTCATTAGGTGTCTGGGGTCTTTCCCTTCTGCCTTGAGGCCAAGGGAATGGTCTCGTTAAATAAGATGGCAGAATCTCCACAGAGAAATTTTGCAGTTTGTGCCAATTAACAAATTCAGCAATGCTTTTAGCTTTTCTTTTTCAGGTAGCCCAGAGCCCGTGGGCCAGGCACACACTGCAGCGGGCTGTGTGTGTTCAGAAAGGGCTGTTAATAACTAGAATGGCTGCTCCAGGATTGGGAAGAGTTTGAAGCCCCTGGGAAGCTCTGAATGCAGAGGAGTGTGGCTGTGGTGGAGGCCACCCCGCAGAGACAAAGGGAGCGCTGGCCTGCAGGATGTCCTGGGATGGAGGACTGAGGCAGGCTGGCTGTCTGAGGCCTCTGCTGGAAATGATCATAAAGCCTTTAAAGCAAACAAAGTTCCCTGAAACTGAAAAGGTACCATTTGAATGCGCTCAGAAAGAGGAGGTTTGAGCAGCGCAATCCATTCTGTCTCCGAAATGTCACAAAACATTTATACAGCTGCTCAGTTGGCATTAGAATCTAGGTCTTGTGCAGGAACATGGCAAACAGCTCCGGGTCACTGGGAGAAGTCCAGGACCTCCAGCAAGGGGTGGCCGGGGCCGCTGGCGTCCGGCAGCTGCGGCGGGAGCAGCTCCTCGGAGCAGATGAGCCGCAGCCACGGGCAGTGCCAGCAGCCACCGCTCCTGATCCTGGCAGAGCAGCCGGGCTGGAAAGCGCTTTCCCTGCACAGTGCAGGGCACTGCTTCCCGAAGGACTGCTTCCCGAAATACCGCATCCAGTGCAGGCAGAACTGAAAAGGATGGAGAAAAGAAACAAAAGGAGAGGGAGGTGCCAATACGGGCAGAGATATCTCGTTCCCTTGGCTGTGAGAGCGGGAGCGGAGCTCCCTGGTGAGCGCACAGCCTCTCCTGATGGTGGGAGCCGGGAAAACACCAAGCACTCGTTTCGGAGGACTGGCTGCATCGGCAGGAGCGTGGCGGCTCTGTCTGCTCGCTGTCTCTTCTCTCCACTGGCCCCGTTCCTCACAGCCTGCCTCACCCTGTCCCCCTTCGCTGTGCCCTCCTTCGTCACCCCTCGCGAGGCCGATCCCGCTGCCGGCGCTCGCAGGTGCCTCCGTCCCTCCGGTGCCCGCGGGCAGCTCAGGCACCGCTGCCACCTCTGTGACCACGAGAGCAGGGGGGAGGGCCATGAGACCCGTCCCTGTGTCCCACCCCTCGGGAGCTGCCCCGTGCCCTCCCTGACAGCCCGGGGCAAGCACCGGCGCTTTCCTCCAGCCCAGAGTAGGGGTCTGCGGCTTTGGGTGAATATCCCAGCTTTGATCCTTTCTCCTGGCTGCGGTTCCCTGTTTACACAGACAACCACAGCTCTTTGTATCCGCACTCATCAGCTCCTCGGAGGCGTTTCCTGATCCCCACGATACGGTCCCAGTGTCTGCGCGGGGCTGAGCCACATCTCCGCGCTTCCCAGCCTGCCCCGACACATCCCCCCGAGCTTCTCGGCACTGATCTGGGTTTGTTGATGGTGGCAGCCGTCCCAGACAAACCCAGGGGGGACGGAGCTCTCCTCCCCGGGCAAGCACGGCTTTTGTTCCCCAAAAGGCCAACGTAGGAGGAGACCCACCTGGAGCAAGCAGCGCACGGGGAGCGGCGGGCAGCGCTCCATGGAGGACATGCCTCGCTTACTCTGCCGCTCCTTCACGTGCATTAGGGGGGTTTTTGGTTCTGTTTTATTTTTTTTCCTTCTTTCTTTTATCCTCCCAGCCCTTCTGGCAGGCTTTTGACTACACATAATGACTTGGAAGGTGCGGCGAAGGTTCTGGCAGCCGCGGCGCGGGGCGGGAGCTCGGCCAAGGCGCGGGGCCGCACAGTGGTTTCATCCCATTTGCAAACTATAAGGCTGCCTTTGAGCGGGGGGGCAGAGCAGGGAACATGTGCTAAACATCATGTCGGGAGGCTTAGCGCATTACGGGGAACAGCGCCGGCCACGCACAAACCGAGCTGCTCTGCGAGCCGCGAGAGGCAGGCGCAGGCAAGAACCGTCTCTGTTGATTTAGGGCTGAGTGAACAGCTCTGTCAGGGCAGGTAGGATGGGCTTCTCCAGGTGTTACAGTCGAGCAAGTGTCAGAGTGGCATAAATCTGAGAGCTTTGCCCGTGTCTGTCAAACCCTTGAGGAGAACTCCGTGGTGTCTGAGGGCGCACAAAGGAGCGCAGGGTAACGAGATGGAAGGAGAGTCCTTGGGAAAATAAAAACCCAGACACCAACCTGCAGCACGTGCTTCCAGGCTGGGCCCCAAAAACCTTCCCTCAGCCACCTGGGGTGGCACAGAGATGTCTGCTCCTGCTCAGCACTGCTGTGTCCCCAAGGGGCTCATGTGCCAAGTGCCTCCAACAGCCCCAGGGTAACCGAGTGACCAGCTCATCAACCATCAACCCACCCACGGTGTTTGTGTGCTTCCCTTCCTGCCCTTCGTGTGCTTCCCTTCCTGCCATCCAGAGGCCATGACATTTGATGTCCTGAGGTGGACCCTGGGTGTCCAGGGTGCTCTCACAACCAAAATACCTGCAGGACTGACAGGCTTCATCCATCATCGGGCTCCTTGGGATGGTGGCATGGACGGAAGAGTGAACTTCAGAGCTGGAGTTGTGTGTGCTGACTGACGGGATCGGCCGGGTCAGGTTCCCTGGGATTTCAGAGGAAGGTTCAAAGCTCCAGTAAAGAACTGACATCTCCCCTTCAAAAGAGTTCTGGTGTGTCCCTCACTTTCCCCACCCCATGTGGCAGGAGAGCGCCGTGTCTGGGCTGGGACTGCTGTCAGGGGCTGCTGACAGCTGCAGCCAGACGAGAGACCCAGGGTCCTGCAGAGACAGAAGGGCTTTTCCAGACCTTTTTGAACTCTGAGCACCCACAAAATGAAAAGTTTGGGTATCAGTTTTGGGAAAGAAAAAGGATCAAAGCAGCAGAAGGAAAGCTGAGAGTCTTTTGGCAGATGGAGGAGGATGTTCTCCCTGCCAGGCCAAGGGTGAGCACAGGCCATCCTACACACTCCACTGCGGCCACAGCTCCTGCCCTGCTCGGCCTTGGAGCATCTGCTGGGCCAGGCAGTGGGACCAGCTTGGGATCGGGGGGATTGGGCTGGGCTGTGCTGGGCAGACCCAGCTGCTTCCAGCTGGCTGACAAAGATGCTGGTCCAATATCACCGAGTGTGCACAGGCTCAGAGCCTCTCCCAGCCACTCCAGAGCCCAGCTGCACATCGGGGAATGTGGGCCTGGGGCTGGACACAGCTCCCCTTTCCTCGGCCTGGTAGATCTCCCTGGTGATGCTCCACGTCCCAGTGCACAGAGAAGGGTCCTCAATGGCATCTCAGTGGCCGTGACATTCCCTGCTGCTGTCCCCTCACCCCACACTGAAGCACTAGCAGGTCCCACATGGATGCTGCATCAGCAGGGCTGGAGAGCTGCTTTTCCTGGTGCTCGTGCTCCTCCCCAGCATGTGAGCAAAGGGACAGACCCACAAACTGCCAACCAAAGCCTGTGGCTCCTGCTGTCTCTGGTGGCACCTGGCACAGCACTCACCAACTCGCTCGGTGCTTGGCAGCCCTGCAGCCAGAAAGGTTTGATACCCAGGAACCTGCAGTGGCTGGGTGGTGACAGTCACACACATGGCACAGGGAGAGCTCCTTCCCTCCAGCACTCACAGCTCCGAAGGAGAGAGGGAATAGCCCCACCTAACAGGTGTGAAAGCGGTGTCTCCCCTCTGTTACCCCTCTGGGAGGATGGAGGCAGCAGTTCCAACATCAGCGCTCCCCAAACCAGTCTGGCTCTGCAGGAGGCCCTGGCACTGCTCCCCATGCCAGGCTGGGTGACAGGAGCCCCAGTCAAGCATGGGCAGGGGGACACAGCCAGCATCACCCCCTTCCCAGCAGCAGCTCTCTGCTCCACTGCTCCCTCCCCTTCCCTTTTTCCATTTGTTTGTTCATTCCTTCTTTATTCGCCACAATTGTCCTTAATGGAAACAGCATCTCAGCAGAGTCACCCCGCAGGAAAGCTCGAGCACAGAGGGATTTTTGTAGATGGCTTTAATAAAAACATTGAAGGTCTGTTGTTCTTATAGTGCTGTGTGATCCATTAAGTCTATTAAATACAACAGAGGAAAACTGTGAAAAAAGCCAGAGGAGGCCATGATGTCACGAAAAACAAATGAGCTGGGGCTGCTTTCCTGCTCCTCTCCAGTTCCACGGCTCTGCCCTGTGCCTCCCTGGCCCTGCCCTGTGCCTGCCTGGCCCTGCCAGCAGAGCAGGGGCCTGTGCTTGATCACCCCTCACTTGCCACATGTGCAGGTCTGTGTGTGCACTTGGGTTCCCATATAAGTGTAGTTCCTAGATATTAATCCAGAGGATATTAAAGCTGAGGACCCGGGAGATCTGCTCCTCCCTGCTGCAGACAGACTCCTCCCCAACACACGTGTGCTGGGCCTTGTGTCAGCCAGGGCCTGGCTGTGCTCTCTGAACCCCTTAAAATATCTCCGTGCCCCTTAAAACATCCTTGTGTCCCCTAAAACATCTTTGTGCCCTTGGAAACATCTTTGTGCCCCTTAAAACATCTCTGCACCCCTTAAAACACCTCTGCACCTTTTAAAACCTCTCTGTGCCCCGCAGAACACTCACCAGTGGCAGACAGCCATGGACATGGGGATATGTGTCCCCTGCCACCTGCCACAGCTCAGGCCTGGCCAGAGGCTCCAGCCTGAGCCTAAACAAGGCTGGAATCCAGCCTTGGCTCCAGGACAGATGCTCCATCCCACTCAGTACCAAGTGGCTGTGGAGGGGTGGAGGGAAATATGGCAGGAAGGGAGTTTTCGTGGCTGGGGAGCGGCTGCACGGGTGAAACTCCTTCTGGCAGGACAAGAGGTGAAGGTGAAGCCAGGAATGGAATGACTGAGAGCAAGCAGGGGCATCATGGCGTGGGATTGGCATGGCATGGATCATCATAGTGCAGCATTGTCATGGCATGGGATCCCCCCGTATGTCATGCAGTGTTCCATCTCTCCCACACCACCTGGGCTTCCCATCCTCCTCAAAGGCTGGACCTCCCTGAGCTCCAGGTCCAATGTGACCTCTGGGACGTGCCCTCTGGCAAAGCTGTGGGTGTCACCCCCAACCCTCTCCTGACACTGCAGTGACGATGGACTGCCTGGGAAATGCTTGGAGATCCTCTGCTTGGAGAGCACAAGGATTACTTTGCATTTAGCTCTTTATCTCTTGCACGTCTTTGTGCATCCTGGCTAGATCTCGCTGTGATCTAAGCCTTTATTCCTAGAAAAGGGATTTAAGGAAGTCTGAAGGCAGGAGGCAGGGAAGCAGGGATGCTGGAGGTCTGAGCTTTGTGGTTCACCCAAGAACAGGAGGAGAAGATGCCCGTGGGTACATGCACAACACGAGGGGCTGAACCCCTGCACTGCTTTAGCACGTGGCCACTCCACAGCCTGGGAAGGTGACCCGGAGCAGATCCCTCCGCGAGCCCAGGGAGATGGTGGGACTGGCTGGAGCCAGCCCCCCGTGGAAAATCAGCCCAGGCCCCCGGCAGCTCCGGGGAGCGCCGCAGCAAGCAGGCATTCCAGCAATTCCCTGCGCAAACAACACGGGATAATCCAGCTCTTCTGTTTATTTGCACAAGATAATTTTTTTGTTGACACTCGAGAACCTTCTTCCTCTGGTCCCCCTTCCCTGGGTTCTAGAAAACGTTAACTCCTGGTCTCACAGTGGCACCAGAGCCCTCCCAGTGCCGAACTGGGAAAGCTGATGGGACCCAGACAGGCAGTGGCCGGGAACCACTGCAGAGATGCCAAAGCTGGGTTTGAGCATGGGCATGGTGAGTAGAGAGAGCTGCTGCTGCTGTGTCCCCAGTCACCCCCTTCAGTGTCCTGTCCCCTCCACAGCGATACCCTGGCCCTGCTGCCATGTCCCCCTCCTCCCTCACCCCCTGCAGTGTCCTGTCCCCTCCGTAGCAATGCCCTGGCCCTGCTGCCATGTCCCCNCAGTGTCCTGTCCCCTCCACAGCGATGCCCTGGCCCTGCTGCCATGTCCCCCTCCTCCCTCACCCCCTGCAGTGTCCTGTCCCCTCCACAGCGATGCCCTGGCCGCCTCAGTCACTGCTGGGTTGTCCGACCTCATCCACCCCCTTGGGCCCCCTGCCAGAGTCCACCTGCCCCCCACCAAAGCTCCTTTGCTGATCTTTCAGCTGTTAGACAAAAATACATCCCCAACCAAAGCCCCTCAGAGCTCGGGATGCTCCAGCCCCTGCCAGATGGGCTTTCTCCAGGAAGAGCACAAGGAATCAGTCACGTACAGGGTGATTTTATCCCCTGGGAGTCCTCCCACATTCTGCCAGGCCGTGGTTTGTACTTCCAGAGTTGCTTAATCACCCCTGTTGGACCTGCCTTCAAAGACGGTGCCTAATCCCTTCTGGAAACCTCCTAATACCTTTGGCTACTTCCCTTTGGCTTTGTGGCCATGAATTACAGTGGGCCTGGCCAGTCCTTCCTCAGCATCAGCCCTTCTGGCCCTTTGCCATCCACGATGACTTCAGAGTGGTGTTCAGACTTCAAACAGACCCCCAAAACCTGTCATCCCTGTGCAGCCACCGCTCCGGTCACCAGCCATTGGAATGGTATTCCTGGCTGTGGCACTGGGGAGCCACAGACGGTATTTGGGACCAAAGCAGCAGAGAACAGCTCTGTGTGCGGTTTCCAGCAGAGGAACAATTTGTAATTCTGCTTTTATTGTCCTGGTACACAAGGGAAACATCACTTTGCCAGGAAGTTGTGCCACAATGATTCACAAGGATGTGCTTGAGCTGCTCAAGTAAAAAAAAAGGAGTAAATCACAGAATCCCAGAATGGTTTGGGTTAGACAGGATCTTAAAGCTCATCTCACAGGTTTTTGTGCCCACAATTCCACCCACCACAGCTACAGCTCCTGGCTCTGCTCCCACCAGAGCAGGGTGATGCCTTAGGTTTTAACTTTTATATTTTTCAGATCCTGTACTGTATGCAACTCTGAAACTTCATACAGCCTGTTAGCTCCTGTTCTCTCAAGCTGGTTAGACATGACAAACCCTCTCTGGGCTTGAACTCAAGGACACCTTGTTGTCCCAGGCCCCAAAACATGTAAATTAAAACCTCTGAATGGGGGAGCAAACTTGGGGTAATTGCATCATTACCTGAAATTGTAATTGGAGAATTAACCCTGATATACAAATGGACCAAACTTATAAAAGTGTGAAAAACCTGTGAGCCAGCATCCATCTTGGGAGTAGCCCCTTGACTGCTCAAGGTGTGCCTTTGAAGGCCCTTCAATAAATACCTGCTTTATTCTCTTAATCTTGTGTAGCCTCTGTTTTCAGGTAGCCAATTCAAGACATCAGGGACATCCCCAGAGTGTCACCAGCTGCTCCAGCCACCTGGCCATGGGGATGGCTCAGCACAGCCGTGTCCGAGAGCCACCACAGAAAGCAGGAAAAACCCTGCACAATTCCAGAACCCACATCAAAACCCACTCACAGTAGAAATACTGCCATTTCCTCTTCCTTTTTGGGGGCACCTACAGACACCATACGGCAGCTGGGCTGGACTAATCCTCAGATTAGGACGTCTTAAAGCATGAGGCTTTTCCTCTTCCTTCAGGGACAAAGTGCAGGTGTCTCTGCAGGGGTCTGCCTCAGAGCCAGTGCGAGCAGGAGACTCCTTGATTGCAGAATTGGGTCTGAATAAAGAAGTCTGCTCTAGGAATAACAACACTCGCAGCGATAGAGTGCATTATATAATATCCTATAATAAAAGATATTACAGCATTACCAGGAGACAGGAATGCAGAGGGAAGGAAGGAACAGACGTGACAGTGATAAATCAATCTGGAGAAGGAATACCAAATGCAATATACTCTTTGTCTCCTTTTGTTTGAGGCTCTGTAGATGTTTCCAGGTTCGAATAACGGAGCTCGCAGGAACCTGCTCCTGCATCGAGCGGAGTTTATTAAACCCCTCCGTAACCAGCCTCTGCAAGGCACCGCTCCCGCTCCCCCCGTTCCTCTCTGGCAGCTGTTGGACAGATGTGCAGCGCTGCCGGGCAGGAGGGGCAGCACTTCCAGGTGAGATAATTCATCCTTAAATTGCTCCCGATGAGGATAATGTGGGATGTAAGGAAGCTGACAATAAAATTGGTTCTAAAAGTTGCCAATTAGGGAGGAAACGGCAAAAGAGGCGAGAAGAGATGGCGACTCCCTGATGTGGGCAGTGAAAGGCTGTGGTCTCCGGGGGCTGGAGCTGGGGGCAGAGCTCTCTCCCAGCCTGCACCCCAAAACACAGAGCAGGGCTCTCTGCAATGGGGCAGAGAACGCTCCCCACTCCTGAGACTGTTGCACTGCTGTGGTTATGAGATGATTTAACTTTCGAGGCCTCTCTTCAGCAAGGGGCTTAATCACACATCTCATTTCCAACACTTAAGTGAGTCCATTGACTTCAATGATTTTCTTCAAAGGAACAACGGAGACATTTAAGGCACTGAGCCCCACTGGATCAGCCCTGGGCTCTCCTCCCAGGGCTCCAAATTGACCACTTGCTTTTATGTGGGGCTGGGTTTTTTCCCTATCTTTGATGCTGTTAATTTACTGCTCTTACGACTTTTAACCAGAGGGAACAAGAGGGCTGCGATTACTTTTTTTTTTTTAACTCTGGAAATTAGGAGGAAAAAATGGTGACCTGTGACTCCATCCTAAGGTATGAGGTTGTCATTCCTCATAACGTCTCCTGGAGTTTCACTCGGTCTGTCACACTGCTCTGGCCAGGAGTTTTAATATTGGCACAAAGGAAAATGATGGGATAACTGCCAATGCTTGGAGCTGCTATCTTAACTAACATTAATCCAGCATTTCTAGAGTATTCCAGATGGATTTGGGGTTTCCTTGCACAGTTTTGGGGTGCAGCTCAATGGCTGGTGTGCAGCACAGCTGATGGGAGGCTGCAGGGTCTCAGCTGTCCCTTCTCTGCCGGACAAATGGGCATTTTGGGGACAGCTGAGGGACACAGCCTGGCCCAGTGCCACAACTTAACCCCACTGGTCCTTGGCCCCTGAAGGCTCTGAAGAGTAAATGATTCACAGCCATACTTTAACGAGCTTTGGCTTTCCATTCCCTTATTTATCTTTACAGAAAAAAGCAACATTTCTTCCCTTTCTGATGAGGCAGGGGAAAATAGGAATGACTGCACCTTGTGCCACCAGCAGCTCCTCTCCAGCGCAGGACAAGGAGCCAGGCCCCGAAGAGCCAGGTGCCTGCTGCCCATGGGCTGTGCTGAGGTGGTGAAACCCACGGGCCAGGCTTTCCTGGGATGGGGAGGGAGCAGAGGGGAAGAGATGGGCCAGGGAGCAGGGCTGGGCTCCCGGCAGGATCCTGGTTTTCTGGCTTGCAGCAGAGGGTTCACCTGGGCTCAGCGAGGAGGATGCTCCTCCAGTCCTTTTTCCCTCAGAAGGAGGGACAGGAGCAAAGCTGGCAGGGGTGGGTCCCCAGGACCCCGTCCCTCTGTGCCACCCCTCTGCCTCGTGCACTCTCCAGCCAACCTCCCTTCTCCTCTCTGCTCTTTCCTCTTCCTCTCCTTCCATTTCTGCTCCCACCATGACTTCCCCTCCCTGTCAGCGCCACACATGCCCTCCCCTCTGCTTTATCTCTGGATACCAAGGAAGATTAGACTTTTTTAATTACGGGTCGGTTTGGCCGCAGTGTCTCCAAGCCTGGCCCAGCAGCCGGGCTGGCTCAGATGTTCCCGCGTGCAGCCTTTCTGCCTGGCTACACTTGTTTATTCCTCGTTCATTAGCTTTTTTACATTGCTGGAGATCTGAGGCACTCACATGGTGCAGGAGGCTCGAAGTGACAGCAGTAAAAGGCACTGCTAGTGAGATTATAGCTGCTCTGAACCGCTGCTGGCGCGGGTGGGAGCGCTCAGAGGGCAGGGGCAGAGCACTGCCTTTGTGCCAGCTCAAAGGGCCCTGTCAGAGCGCGTCAGGCAGCCTCCTGGAAAAAGGGAACTTTCCAAAACCCCATGAGAACTGGTTAAATTAACCCTTTCCCTGATGGTCACCCCTTGGGAGGCTCCCATCAGAGGCAGGGAGCTGCCTGTGCCGGCTCTGGGCCCCATGATGGATCGTGTGTGTGCCTCACGCTCAGCACAAACCCTCTGTCCCCTTTATCAACAGGCTTATTTTTATCGGATCGGGACAGAAACTTGGAAATCTTGCCATAAGTCAAGTAGAAAATTATCAGTCCACAATCAAAAACACTCCCCCTTGTCCTTAAGGCATTAATTCCCTGAGCTGGCTCTACTCACACACAGGGCACCACAGAGCCCTTGGCACTGGTCCAGTGGCCCACCCAACCCCCATCTCTGCAGCCACCCAACGTGGTCCCTTCTCTCTTTCCTGCCCTCATTCCTGTGAGATCCTGTGGGAGAGGAGCAGGAGGGGATGCAGAGCCGAGCCCTGCACGTGGCCGGGTGCTGCTGCAGCTCCAGCAGCAGTGGCAGCAAGGGAGCACATCTCCAGTAAACCCAGATTCCATTTAATTGTGGAGGATTCCTGAGCTAGTGGGGCAGAGGAAGCTGGGTGGTGAAGAGGCCGAATGGTCCTAATCAGCTGCTCCACAGCCATCCCTGGAAGTGTTCAAAAAATGTATGGATGTGGCCTTGGCAGTGCTGGGGCAACATTTGGACTCGATGATCCCAGAGGCCTTTTCCAACCTTCTAGATGCTGTGATTCCATGGCTGTACAAACGTCCAAGCTCCCCATGGCCAGCCCAGGGACAGCCAGCTGTGCTGTCACAGTGCTGTGATCCCTCAGGAGGGTCAGGGTGTCTGCAGGCAGCTCCTGTGGTCCCCTGGACACTGGGGGAAGAGTCCGGATCCATTGTCATCCCCCGGAGCCCTGCTCCTGGGAAAGGGGCTCCCTGCTCCCACTCCAGGGTGTTTACACTGAGCCCTGACAGATGGGCCCGGGCTGTAGATGTTTATACAGCATCTCCCAGAGGCTCCAGATGGCCCCCGAGCTCCCAGGCCCTGCTCCCCTCTCTGCTCCCAGCTGGGCTCTTGGGCTCGGAGCTCCGCCAGCAGGGCATCATCAGGACAGGAATGGTGCTGCCCTCTAAATACCCCTGGGCTCATCCTTCCCCATCAAACACTGCTGGCAGCATTGCTGGGGACTCTCAGGTGTCACCAGTGCCTTCAAAATCCCCAGTAACCATTGGCTGAGGCACCTCTAAAGCCAGGGAGGAGAGGGGAAGGAAGCCCTGGAGGATGGGGAACATCCCAGATCCCAGCACCAGCTTCTCCAAAGGGCTGTCCCCACAGGGCCAGCCGGCACCAGTGCCACCCTGGGCTGGAGCAGGAGGACATTGGTCCCCATGGTTGTGCATGGGGGATGGCTGTGGGGGCACTGGGCATCAGGGGAGACAAAACCCTGCAGAAGCACTGTCCCTGTGCTTTGTGCTGGTGCCATGTGGTGTGGTGTGATGCCACATGGTGTGGCATGGTCCCTCCTGGCGTGGAACTGCATGGTGTTGTGGTGTCCCAGGGACTGGTGTGGTGTCCCATGGATTGGTGTGGTGTCCTGAGGATTGGTGTGGTGTCCCTTGGAATGGTGTGGTGGGCCAGGGACTGGTGTGGTGTCTCGAGGAGTGTTGTGGTGTCCTATGGATTGGTGTGGTGTCCCAAGGATTGGTGTGGTGTGCCAGGGACTGGTGTGGTGTCCCAGAGACTGGTGTGGTGTGCCAGGGACTGGTGTGGTGTCCCGAGGAGTGTTGCGGTGTCCCGTGGATTGGTGTGGTGTCCCAAGGAATGACATGCTCTGGTGCCTCACAGTGCCATAACCAAGCCACGGCACAGGCAGGAACATCTCTGAGTCTCAGGGCTCCCTGCCACGCCCAGCCCCGGGGCTGCCATGGCACAGCTGCTGTCACACACACAGTGCCTGTCCCGCAGCCAGCCTCTGCCAGGAGCCTCAAGAACGGCTGGGCTCCTCCAGGGACCTTTCCCTGGCTCGGCAGAGGACGGGGCACGGGGGCCACACACCAGCTGTGACATTTCCCTTCCCCTAGCCCCGCGGGCTCGGCCCTTCTGAACGCACCCAGAACGCGCTGCAAGGGGGATAATTGGTGCCTTCCACCCAGCACGCAGTGCCCGGGGGCACACGCTTGAGAACGGGTCCCTTTCACAATTTGCATCGTTCCAAGGGAAGCACATTTTTTCCCGAGTCCTAATGAATATTGCAGATTCCAAAGGCTCGGGGAGATGAGTCCTGCCACGCCGGATCGCGCTCTGCAGAAACACTTTGTCACTTGCTGTTCCCATCACGGCGCTTTAACAGCCCGGCACAGTCGAGCTCATGATTCCGGACAGCGAATGCCTTCAAAGCCCGCACGGCCCCGGCTCCGCTTTCAGGTCATGGAAATGCCACTGTCACTTCGATGTCGAAATGTCCCCAACACGTTGTCAATAGGGATGTGAAATGCCCCGCTCAAGGGGAAGGGAGACAAAGGGAGCGGGGCAGCCGCTGGTCCCGGTGCCCCAGACAGCGTTCCCAGAGACACAGCACCCACGTTCCCAGAGACACAGTGCCCACACTCCCAGAGACACAGCACCCACGTTCCCAGAGACACAGTGCCCACACTCCCAGAGACACAGTGCCCACGTTCCCAGAGACCCAGTGCCCACACTCCCAGAGACACAGTGCCCACACTCCCAGAGACACAGCACCCATGTTCCCAGAGACACAGTGCCCATGTTTCCAGAGACACAGCACCCACATTCCCAGAGTCACAGCACCCACATTCCCAGAGTCACAGCACCCACCAGCCTGGCACTGAGCCAGGGGGTTCAGCACCTCCCTCAGAATCTCACTCAGCACCTCTCTCAGCACCCACACTGGCACCCTGCCACAGGGGCACCCCTAAAACACAGGAAAAGGCCTTAAGGAGCAACACAGCCCCGTGTCACCCCCCTGCAGCACAGAGACAGTCCCAGCGCTGCCACTCCCTGTGTGTGCCCAAGTGTGTGCTCCTGCCTGTGCACAGGCATCGACACATCCCACACACATCCCACATGCATCCCACACACATCCCACACGCATCCCACACACATCCATCACATATCCAACATGTATCCAGCATGCACATCCATCACACAGCCAGCACACATCCAGCGTGCATCTGGCGTGCCACCACGATTCAGCGGCATTAGGACATGTGCCAGTCTGTGCAGGGACAGCCGGACGCCGGGGTGAGGGGCAGCGTCCCCAAAGCTGTTTAATGCCCGGCCATGGAGCAGTAATTGCTCGGCCGGGATACAGGCATGGCCACGGGGCTGAGCACAGCAGCAGCAACAGCAAGCACGGCCTGGGAGCACAGTCCGTGCCCAGTCAGGGGGATCCTCAGGAGAGCGGGAGTGGAGCTGGCAGCGCGCCGGAGCTGTTCCGTTAGCGCTCGCTGCCTCGGCTGCCGCTGCTTTGCTGAGCTAAATAACAATAATATCGCTCATCCCCAGAGGCAAGAGGCTGCTCTGAGGAGAAGGGACAGGAAGGAGGAAGCTGCTGTCCCTCAAGGAAAGGCCAGGGATTTGTGCCAGCAGGCACAGCCCAGGTCCTGCAGGTGACAGGGACGGGGTGGTGGCATTGCCCACTGCATCAGGACAGACACTCCCATCCAGGTAACACTGGTGACACCTGGATAATATTTACCAACATCCTCAAGTTAATCCTTTTTTTTTTTTCATGGTGCCACAACGCCACATTTTATGGCAAATCATTGTAAAAATTGCTGTGAGCACATTATCTGCCATTCTCCTACAAAATACAGCAAATTCCACATCCCAGCTGAGCCTCAGGGCTTGTGGGGACACATTTCCCATGGCTGCTGGATGCTCATGGGTTGCCACTAATATTTACTACTCGTGTCTATAAATATTTAAGCAAACCAGGAAAACGTTGGCCCAGTGAATCAAAATGTTTTGCCGTTGTTGAAGAAAATGTGTGAAAAACCCAAGACAAGGTGGTTTCATCATTGTCTTCCTCCCCTGTTCACACGTGGATCCCAGTCTGCTTTGTTCATCACAAATGGAATGGGATACAGGGAGTTAACCCAATAAATGAAATAGTCACTATTATTATTCACCAGGAATGATCATCTCTACCAGGCTGGCAAGAGTGAGGGGTTCCATCCTTCCTGGTGCTGCTGGAAGGGCTCAGGGAACACCAGAAAGAGCATTTTTCAGCAGGCAGGGGCTGGTGATCAACCAGTCCTTGTGGTTTTCCCTTTTTTTAAAATAATTGGCACAATAATTTTCTTCCACACCTCTCTGTACTTTAATCACCTCTAACATGGGTGCTTGTCAGGTAATTTGACCTTTTCAATCTCTCTGTGCACGTCCCCCAGCAGTCTTTGGGCTGAGAACAAAACAAACACTAAAATTAAACCTTGATTTTAATCCTGGGTATTTTTGGTAGTGCTCCGCACTGCTGCTCCTTATTTCCCCAATCCATTTTTTGGCAATCGCCTCTCAGATACTTGAAACTCCTTCATCCATGGAATGGTTCTGGGCAAACAGGAGCCAGAGGAGTTCTCTGGAACCCTCAGCATCACCTCCCTGGTTTGGGTAATTTTGTTTGTTGGTTTTAAAACTGTCATGAGAAATGAACTGCAAAGGGAAGTAGCTTTAGTGTGAGGGGTAAATAATTAGAACCTGAAAAAAATCCCAATTTTTCAATACAATGAAGCAAGAGGGAACTTTGCCATTTCCACCCTGGCCAGAGGAGGTGAAGCCCACACCCCTCAGCCTGTTGGGGACATCTTGACACATGGAGCCAGTGGCAAATCCTCATGGTCTTTATATAAAAAGAAAATATTTCAAATGGCCAAGTGCTCTCAGGATGAAATTTGAGGCAGTTTCTCTCTGCAAGGGCACCTACAACACCACGACTGTGGCCTCTCCAGCACAGCCAGGAGAACTGCAGGTGCCTGACCCCAGGGATGGGCAGAGCAGCTCCTGAACAGGTATTTCTTGGATCATCAAAAACATTACTTCAGGCATTTTCATCTTGTAGGGGGAGATTTGTAGTAAATTCCTTCATTTCAATTCTAATAGAATCAAATTTTAAGGAAGAAATAGGAATATTGGTTTCCTGGGTTTTGTTTTTTTAATATTAAAAGAAAAAAATAGACAAAGAGTAATAACTGAGCACAGCCTCACATAAAAAAAAAAAAACACCCCAACATTTCAAGTCCATTCTTTTTGACTGAGATTAAACTGAGCTGGTTTGGTTTGTACAGCAGAAAGGCAGTGCTGGGGGTGTTGGTTTGGAAAAGAGCCCCTGAGGGTTCCCAGCAGCAGGAGTGCCCCCACCTGCCCCCATGGTTTGTGGATTTGTTCACCTTGTGCTTGCATTGAGGGGCCAAGAGCACAAAGGGGTCGTAAAAACATCCCCAACACCGTTCCCTGGGCTGGCAGAACGGGGAGAATGAGAACAACAATAGCAGTGATCAGTGGGATGTGCCCCAAAAGGCAGAGCTCGTGTTGGTGCTGCGGAGCTCAGGGTCCAATTTATGGGGTCTGCACAGCGAGGAGGGAAGAAAACCCTTAATTCCCGAGGAGCTTCTGCCGTGGTGCTCGGGCTGTGCCGGCTGGCGCTCCCAGGGCAGTGCTGGGCAGCACAGCCTCCCGAGCCGGCCCAGAGCCCAGGGACACGGCCCTCGGCCCTGGAGCCCCTGGGTGCTGGCTGCTCCTGCGGGCAGTGGGTCCAGGCTGGGGGTCCCTGTCCCCGTGTGGATGTGGTGGCAGTGATGAGGTCGCTCCCGCGCTGCCAGGAGCCATCGCTCCCGACCCAGGGCCGTGCCCTGTCCCCCCCCACCTTGGGGTGCCGCACCCAGGGCAGGGGGGCGATGGGCTGGTGCCTGGGGGGTGCTCTTATCTCACCCTGATAACAAACTGGGGGGTAACCCAAGCCCTTTCTCTGCTCGTCCCCGTGGCCGCCGGCGTCGCTTCTCCGGCGAGTTGGCTGCCAACAATTCATCTGCTGCCTCAGCTCATTATCTCTGTGGCGCAGCCAGGATGTGTTCTGGGTGGGAGAATTTGGGTCAGTGGGTTTCACAAGCCGTTCCTTGAGATGCCCTGGCACATATTTAGCGTTTGGCATTCCATGTGGGACCAGCCACCCATCCCCGTGCCCATCCCTCTGCATCCTCCCAGCTCCAGGCGAGTGTCACAGGGACAGCAAGGGGGGCTCGGGCAGCCCCAGGGAATGGGTGGGGAGAAGGCTGCAAGGGACAGACAGAGCTGGGATGTTTTCAGTCTCCTCCTGTTTGCTTTTGCACAAGTCTGAATATTTTATCTGGCTGCGTGCATCGTCCCTGAACTTAAAAATAGCCGGGTTCCTTCCTGGTGGAATGGAGCAGTTTGCTTTTTCTAGATTTTTCACGCAGATTTCTTGTTCCCCTCACACCCAGTAATTGCTCCTGGAGCCAGGAGGGCGCGGGGATGGTGCCTGGCCCTGCACACAGACTCCCCTCCCCTCTGTGCCGCGAGGACATGGCAGGTTTGGGCATGAGGGTGTTTCCTGCCTCCCCCGGTTCGGTTCGTGCTGGTGTTCTGGTCCCACGGGGCGCTCAGGACAGGACACTGATGGGGACAGCAGATCTCAGTCCTGCTCTTTAATAACCAGCCACCCCTGCAGGGAGTGAACCCACCGGGTGGGCAGGGGTTGGTGAGGGACACACTGGTCCAGGTCATGGAGTGATCAGCACTCAGTGCTTAAAAATAAATGGAGCTTTGGAGATGGCTCCTGAAGTTTGGTTGATTCTTGCGATATATCCCATTCTCTTTGGTTTTGTGCAGGGGGACAGTGAAAAACAGGACTGACAGACTTACAGACACAAAATCTCTTTTCCTTCCACTGTGCAAGTGTTAGGGGCCATCATGAGACAGAAGGGGGGGACACCTGAGCTAGGGTGGGGAAGCAAAGCTGTCTCCAGGAGCCACATCTGGGGTGCGTCTCCGCTCCTGGCTCTGGGCTGGTTCAGACCACGGTGAGTGAGGAGCTGTCATCCTGCACTGCATTTCCGGAGCGGGTGGCATTGGTACGTGGATGCCTCTCCTGGCATTCCCAGGACATCTCCCTGACAAAGGCAGCCTGGAAGTTTGGAGCCTGGGAGCAGCTTTCCCTCAGCACATGGGGTGAAGGAATGGGTGGTACCACACGGTCAGGTGCAACAGCACCTTCTTCCCTTGTGCACTGTGAGAGCTGTGCCCAGAGCTGTGTTCAGAGCTGTGTCCAGAGCTGTGTCCAGAGCTGTGTCCAGAGATGTGTCCAGAGCCTTGTCCAGAGCCCTGGCTGGTGACACAGTGTGAGCAAACTGGCAGTGCTGGTGTGGCCTGTCCCCATGGCCTCTGTCACACACTCTGCTCCCCAGCCCTGCAGCTTTGGGAGACAGGATGGGTGAGGACACGTTGCTGGGCCCACACGGGACGCCGGTAACTGGAAGTGACACGTGCCAGACTCTGTCACCTCTCGCCGGCCGCACGCGCAGCCCTGACAGAGCTTCTCTGACATTTCTTGTCCCAGTGTTTATTTTAAAGGAATGTGACATTCTAGCTGTGCAAATGCCCTCTCCTGAGCTGGGAATGCTGCGCTGTAGAGATGCCTGTGTAGGCAGACAGTCCCCATTCCCTGGAACTCCGAGGTCCTGCCACATCCCAGGGATGGAGCAGCAGTGCCAGGAGGAGCTGGGCAGCAGCAGCACATCTTCCTTAGCTGGTGCCTGGACACTGCATGCAGTGACACGAGGGGTCCATGTCCCCTTGCTCAGCCCACCCCTGCACCTCTCTTGACCCAAACACAGAATTTTTCCCTTCCCGTATCACCAAAGGAGCAGCAGCTCCAGGCTGGGAGCAGAGGGCACAGGACCCCTTACCTTGGCAGGGATGGTGGTGGGGCTGGGCCACCACCTGCAGCACCTCAGAGCCCTGGAATTCCATCCAACCCATTCCCTTGCTCCCCTCCCTGTGGGGGATTCTCCTCTCGTGTTCCTGGAGTGCTGAGCACGCGTGACCCTGAGCCGCTCGTGTTCCCGGGCTGCTGTGAGCCTTCACAGCTCCTCAGACGTGCTGCGTGTGAACTTTTCCCTCCCCCGGCTTCTCCATCCTCCCCCAGTCTCTCCACCATACGGACACAGCTGAGCAGCTACCAGATATTCAGAGCCGTGAAGGTTGATAAACAAAAGTGAGATAGGACATGGCACCAGAAAGACCTCAGCTAATGGAATTTTTAAGCTACTTAATTTGGGGGCTTGTCAACCTTGACAGCAAGCCTTTAATAAATGATGTGTTGTAATTCCCACCCGGTTCCCTGGGTGCGGGGGTCGGTGCGGGGCTGGGGGGTGGGATCTGGTGGCTGGAGATCCCAGCATAGGCAGCACACGAGATGGTGCTGAGTGGGGACTGCGGGGTGGCAGCGGGTCCGGCTGAGCCGCAGCTCTCCCAGTGCTCCCCCAGCTGGGAGGGGTTGGGGACTGGGATGGGAGGACACAGCTACAGCCCAGCTGGGCGGGGATCGCGGGACTGTGCAGCCTCTGGTGATGTTTCGGAAGGAGGGAGCAGCCGCCGACGGGACCCCAAGGTTCCTTCCCGCAGGGCAGAGCCGCGGCCGTGCGCGGGGTGCGCAGCGCCCACGGACCCCGGGGACTCCGGGGACCCCCGGAACCGCGGGATGGCCGAGGGAGGGGGAGGGCGGTAAATCCTCCTCCCCACCCCTCAACCTCCGTGCTTTTCTCAGGAAAAATCCTGCTGGCAGCTCCCGTGCCAAGGCGTGCGAGTGCCACCCAGTGTCCGCAGCGAGGGGACCCCGCGGGGGCACAGCCCGGCTGGGGGCTGCGGAAGGGGGGCACCGGGAGGATGCGGTCCCTCGGTGTCCCCACAGTGTCCCCGCAGAACTCAGCAAACCAGCGAGCGAACCCCCAGTCTGGGGTGCCCCCAAAAGGTGCTCCAGCCACCACCGTGGCATCGGGGCTGCTCCAGCAGCGGGGGCTGAGGGAGGCTGTGGGCAGACCCCCCCAGCGCCGCCGGGTGAAGGCACAGACCCGCACCCCGTGTGAGGCAGCAAAGGCATCCGAGCCCATTGCCAGCAGGGATGGGGAGACATGGCTGGGGGGGCACTGGGGGAGCCCCTGATCTCCGGGATCTCTGTGAGCAAGCAAGGATGGGGTGTCCTGCAGCCTTCTGCATGAGATTTTGCTCCTGGCAGGATGCAGGCAGGGCACGTGCTTGGGTGCATTTAGCAGAGGATTTAAGGTGTTCTGGTCCACTCCTCATCATGTTGTTGTGGCAGCTGAGATTCGGCCCCAGAGTCGCTCTGTCCCACACCCTGGCTGCTCCCAGCCCTGGAAGCCCTTTCCCTCCTCGTGCCCAGATGCTGCAGCACATCTGTCACACACTGGGCTCACATCTGTCACACACAAACCTGCCCGTCCTCAGCACCGTGGCTGTGCAGGACGGGGCTGGGCTGGCAGAGCCAGGCGGTGGCACAGTGACACCCATCCCCTCCCATCCCTGCCATCCTGGGGTCTTGCTCTTGTTTTGGCTCCTGAAGGCTCCCCAGAGAACGGCCCAGAACAGTTCAGTTTAGGAAGATGAAGTAACATGGAGTAAAACTGAAAACAGGAGGTGCAGCAAACCTGCTGGGCATTCCCCATGGGCTTCCCAGGAATGGGGCAGGAAGCAGCAACAGGGGACAACCAGCACCTGTCCCTTGTGGAGGGCAGCCACAGGCACTGCCCCAGCCAGAGCACAGAGACAATTCCACAGTGCTGGTGGTTGGGAAATGGCAAGAGCAGCCGAGGCTCCACATTCACCGGAGCTGCAGAGCCTGGGGGAGACACAAAGGTGTGAGGAGGAAAGTGTCCAGGCTGGGAAAGAGCCAGATGGCAGCAGCAGGGAGCAGATGGGAGATGGAAAACAACCTGCACCGCCCAGAGAGCTGAGGCCTTGGTCCCATGGCTGCAGGGAGGGACATCCCACAGCCCCAGGAGCCACGGAGCTGCCACAGGGATGGCGAGGAACCTACACAGGGCTGGCGAGGCAGCAGCACCCAGAGTGGGCTCCGTGGGTCTCCTGCCCACAGCTCCAGGCTCCTGCAGCACCTCCAGCTCCAGCAGCTGCCCTGCTCTGCTGTGCCCATCTGCTGGCAGCTGGCTGAGCTTGGAAAGCCTCTTTCCAAGGGAAAGTAAAGGGTTTAGCTATGAGGATTTGTGAGGAATTGGCCTTGCCGCCCAAAAACCTCAGCCATCACCTTGCAGAGCTCCGTTCATAAGACAGTGAGAGGGCATGGCCTGGAAAAGGGTGTCCAGTATCCTCAGAATGGTAGCAGGGAATAGCACCAGCCCTGTACCCCAACCCTGGGCTGCAGGATGGGAAACTTCCACTTCTGGTGGCTTGTGCTGATGCTTTAGCCCTGAGGCAAGAAGTCTCCAACTAGGAATATTCAGGGAAATTAGCTGAAAATCCCATCTAGGTGTGAGACGGCTGAAATCACATCTTAAAGCAAATTTCTCATTTCCCAGGTCACTCCTGTTACTTCTAGAAATGTGTGCAGGAGGCCCCAGTCCTGTGGGAAGAGGGAAGTGGATGAAGAGCCAGAGGACCGGGCAGGATCAGCAGCACAGGACCCAGGCCAGGCCAGGGGCTCGGGCCGGGCCAGATGGCTCCGAATGCCACAGGGAGAGCTCCTGCCCGGAGCCGCACGGGCCAGCTGAGCCCGGCACTCAGCGGCACTCACCGGGGCTTTATAGCCAGGGAAATTAATTTTTTAAGAGTCCCTCTATGATCTCTGGTCTCTGGTGTTTGGCTGAGCAGTCAGGTGGTCTCCAGCCACCCGACTCCACGTCCAGATGGCAGGGAGAGGTGGGGAAACCAGAGCCTGCTCCAGGCTCTCATTCCCAGGTGTTTGCTTTGGGACCCTCACTCCCGGTGTTTTCCCTGGAACCCTCATTCCCAGCTGTTTTCTCCAGGACCCTCTCTCCTGGTGTTTGCTTTGCAAGCAGCAGCAGCTTTTCTGCCCACCCCACTGTTTGACACCAAGGTTCTGGAGATGCTGGATGGACACGGCTCATCCTGCAGCAGGAGGAACACTCAGAGTCTTCTCCCTGTGCCCTGGTGACGTTTTGGGCTCCTCTCTCCTGCAGGGCACCAGGAGGCTCGGCCCGTTCATCCTGTGATCCCGGACAGACAGACAGACAGCTCGCTGGGAATCAGCAGCCTCTGCTTTCCCAGCCACAGTGGGTCAGGGTGCCGGGGAAGCAACACTTCACCACTCCAAGCAATTACTCGGGATTTTATCATTCAAAACTAAAACCAGAGCCTATAAATAACCAGGATCTCTGTCCTAATAGCTGCATTTCAGCGTATTTTTAATTATCATTTTATGAATGGGTGCATTAGAGGATATTTAAATACCACGTCAGCCATGCTGGTAATGAGGCAGGATTGTTACAGGCCAGGGCTGGCCATATATTACCCCAGTATATACATATGCTTCGACATCACTTTTAAAAATTAGCTATTTCAAGCGTAAAATTATAATTGGTTTGTCTAATAAAAGGATAAATAAATATCTATTTAACTTCATTACTGTCAAAGGCAGGAGGCTTTTCTCCATTGTCTCCTTAGGGTTTTATGGCAGAAAAGCTAATTAGCTGTAATTGGGTGGATCCAAGGCAAGGAAGGCAGGGGCAGCAGCGGCGCTGGCTGGGAATGGGGCACCGGTGCCTTTCCCGGACTGGTGTCCCGGTCTCTGCAGGGATGGGAGTCCCACTGGCACCATGGGCAGGCTCTGCCCCAGTGCCCAGCTCAGGGGTGTCTCTGGGGTGGTGCCTGTGCAGTGGGGCAGTGCCAGGCGCTGGTTTCCAGGGTCACCTTGGGGTCCTCGCATGGCTGCCTGTGTTTTGATGGTCCCCCTGCCAAACATCTCTCTGTCATGCCTGGCCTGATGGACACTGGGTTCCCATCTTCTGGCCAGACCCCCCAGACTCAGCCAGGGCTTGTTCATCCCTGTTTTGGGAGGGATCCTGCTCAACGCCCGTGTGCACATCCCACATTTTCACCCTTAAGCACCAAAGCTCAAGTGTCTCCTGACAGCTGCCACCTGCATGATACAGGCACCAGACAAGGCCCCACCAGCCAGCAGAGGGGATGTAAAGGTTCTTTTTGGACAGTTCTTGACCCAAAGAAGTTACCAAGAGCCCCAGTGACACCCCACAGAACCCGAGCTGGGGCACAGCCCCTGCCTGATCCCCCACTGCTGATTCCCCAGAACATTCTGAGCACCCTGGTCCAGCGGAAGGTGTCCCTGCCCACGGGGGCGCTGAAATGAGATGGTCTGTAAGGTCACTTCCAACCCAAACCATTCTGTGATTCTGTTCCCTGTTTTTCTCCCCCCTCTCCCTCCAGGATCCTCCCTCCCAGCCACTGGGAGAGGGATGGTGCCTGTCGGGGCAGCGGATGTCACACACAGCAATGCCTCGTGCGTGTGTACAAATCTCCTTTGCATATGGGATTTGACACAAGGAGAGAGAGGAGCAGGCCTGACACCCGTAGCAAATCTCCAAGCTGCCAGCAACATCTTTCCTTTTTTAATTTTTTAAAGGAAAGGAAAAAGAAGGAATGTTAATAATTGCACATTCACCCCTCGTGATGTGCTGGGGGGGGCGTCTGCGCAGGGGCATCAGCGCAGAGAACACGGTCTGGGTTTGCTTATCAGTTCTGCTTGTTGATTGTGATCCAGGGCTGGGAGAAACACCAACAGACAGCGTGGAAAATTAATTTTTAATGCCTTTTATTAGTGCTTAAGCCATTCTCAGAGGATGAACTAATCCCTGTTTAGGCGGAGTGCAAAGGTCTCTCAGGGCTGTCAGGAGCTGAGTCACTCCACAGCCAAACTGATCCAAATGCGTCTTCCCAGTCTGAAATCTTCGGGAGCCCAATCCCCCACACACCCCCAACTCCTGCAGCATCTTCCTACACAGCCACTCAAAATAGAGTTTTCCTCCCAAGGAAGGGAGCAAAGAGCTTTGTCTCTCCCCTTCCACCCTCTGTCACAGTGTGTCACCACCACCACCAGTGCGGGGACAAGCATTGGCAGCAGGTGATGCAGATCCTGCCCAGAGAGGGGGCAATGCCATTCAGTGATCCTTGCAGGTGGGATGGACTGGATCCTCCTCACAATGGGCACCGGCTCCTCCATCCTTTGTGGCACTGAGAGCCAAGCAGGAGGGCCAGAGCTGTCCCTGGGCAGTGGGTCCTCTGCTCTGCAGAGCCACTGAGGCAGCTGGACAAGACTGGAAACTGCTGCCATACATCGCCAGGAGCCCCAGCAGCCCCAGGCTGGGACAGACAGTGGCAGGGAAGGGACCCCATCCCTGTCCAATGCTGCCAGCACAGTCACTGCTGTAGGGGAGACTACAGGTCAGGATGGTGGGTGGAGAACCAAAGCTTTCCATTGCTCCTCCTTTCCCCAGGCCCTGGCAAAAGCCTCTTAATGAGGATGGAAAACAAATTCACCAAGGCTGGAGGATGGGAAGGGCTGGAAGGGGATCAGGATCCAGCACTGGGCAGCCTGGGGCTGTTAGAAATAGGTTTGTTTGCCTAGGGCTGGTGCTCACAGGGCGATCCTGGGGATACCACCTGGCCCCCCAGTCATCACCCCTCAATGATGCCACCTGGCCCCCCAGTCATTACCCCTCAGTGGTGCCACCCGGCCCCACAGTCATCACCCCTCCTCGTAGTGGCAGGTACCCATCAGGGCCAGCTCCGAGGGGCCGTGCCCGGCTGTCCCAGGCAGAACCAGCAGCCACGGCAGGGCACAGGGAACATCCCCTGCCCGGGCTACACCAGCTCCATGTCCCCAGCACCACCAGAACCCAGCTGAGCTGACGATCCCTGCACATAGCCTGCCCAAGGCTCGATTTCCACAGGAACATTTCAGCCAGTCCCCAGGGGGAGCAGGAAACTGGGATTCTTTCCACGTTAAAAATTATTGTATCAGTTCAGTGAGGAATTAACACACCTCACACGAGGGTTGAGGGCTGCCCCGTAATCAGAGCTGAAGCCCTGCAGGAGGGACAGCAAGAGTTAAGAGAATTAAAACCTGTATCATAACACACAGCCACAAGAGGGGCAAGCCAGACCCATGGAGGTGACCCCTTTTTGTTCCTGGAATGTATTCCCTGCTGCCATCTACTTGCCTTTCAGTGCATGTATTAAGCACTAATAATACATTCTCTGCCCACTTCTAATGAATTTTATCTGTGTGTGCTCGTGTACGTGTGGATATTGCACACATGGAGGTGCATCCCAACACAACCTGCAGGTGTGGGTACAGCACACACCTGCCCCAACACCTGAGAAATCACCCACCTCCCTGGGGGTACCCCAGGCTGAGAGCCCAGCCTGCACTGCCCACCTGCCCCAGCACCTCCCAGGCTCGGACACTCATTCCAGGGTGCCAGAGGAGGCAGAGGTCTCTCCCCAGGAAGAAGGAAGCTCCAAAGAGCCTCTTCACATGATGAATTTTAACATTTCTCTCCACATCCAGCCCGAGCACAAATCCCTTCAAAGGCCCAGCCCAGTGCAGCAGAACTAATTTGAAATGTCACCGAGGTCAAGCCCGGCTTCCCCAGCCATTAACCTGCCTCTCAACTCCACACTCCTATTTATTTACATAGGCTCATATTTATTTAAGCCCCCGATCCCAGCTCCAGGCGGGGATGGGGTTGGGAAGGGAGGAAATTCCCTGCCTGCAGGGCCCTGAGCTGCTGCTGCTGGGGGGGCTCTCCCGAGGGCTCTGCGTTCGGAGCACGACGTGCAGGATGAGAAGGGGGCTCTGCAGAGAATTGGTTGTTCCAACCCAGCTTTTCTGGTTGTGCTTTTATTCAGTCTGTTCCTGTCCAGACATGGAAAGCACAGCCTTGCCTCTCCAGGCATCCAGATCTTCCACAGGCACCAGCCAGGGTAACTGCTCCAGGACATGGATTCACAGCAGCTCTGCATTCCCTGTCTTTTAATCTTTGCTTCTGCTCCCAAGCAGATGAGAGTATAGGGACTTTGGGAACGCTTCTGCAGGTGCATTTGCTGCAGAAATTTGATCCTATTCCTGTTTTATTTCTGGCTTCTCAACCACCATGAGAGACCAGGAGAGCATCTGGATCCGAACTCCACCAGACCCCACCTGATCTCTGTCCCTGTCCCCTCACCACTGTCCTCAGCATTGCTGCAGCTTTGTGCTGCCTGTGGATAAAGCCAGAATTCCTTTCTCCCTGCTGTGCATTGTGCTGCCCCTCAAAGCCCTCATGACAGTCCCCCACACATCCTGCTTCCCCCCTGGACCAGTCCCACTGGCACAGGTGAGCCAGCCCAAGCTGCTGGGCACAGGACGCACCAGCACAAGCACTTTCATGGGAGAAGGACCTCCCGAGAGCACCAGGGTCTTCCTAAATGCTTTTCCACTGGGATGTGCCAATTGGGAGATTAAAACCTCCTGCTGAGACATGCCTGGGACCAGCTGGGACTACTTATGTGTGAGTGGGTGCAGAGTGGGTCTCTGGGAGAATGGAGACCCAGACGGATGCTGGGGAGGAGGAAGGCTGGAATGGGAATGGGGATGGGATGGCCTGGTCTGGCTGAGCCAGCCTGGGCAGGGCTGGAGCATCCCTGACACAGAGCTGTGTCACACCAGCACTGCTTCCCTGCCTCGTGCCCAGCAGGTGCTTTGCAGAGGAGATTGGCTGCTCTCCACTGATCCCTGTGGGATCATATCTCCTGCATCCCCAGGGTCTGGGCAGGCTGGACCAGCACATCACCAAGGGGGCTGTACCCCCCTCCCCCCTCCCTGCTGGGCAGCAGCTCGTGTGCCTTGTGAACACAGCCTGACCTTTCTTTTTTCAAATTCTTGTTCTCATTGCTCCCTTGCATGTTCAATTCGAGGCTGTGGAGCTGGCTAGCCTGTGGTTTAAAAAAAAAATATTTTGAAAGCCCTGGCAGGGAATTAAAGGAGTTTGGAGTAACTTGAAATTAGCAGGACGATGTGAGACAGATGTTGTGAAGGCGGGAAGAGGCGCTGGCTTGCTGTGTCTCCTCTCTGCTGTTGTTTAAAAGACCTTAATTTGATGCTTTTTTCTTAAAAGGAGGCATCTCTAGGTCAGGATAATGAAATCACATTGTCCTCTTATGATATTCCAGCACCTTCTTCTCTTGCTTTCTTCCTCTTCTCGTGTGTCTGGCTCCCAACCCACGGGGCCAGCAGGCATGGATCTGACTCCTGCAGCCTGAGCTGACTCCAGGGTGCTTGGGTGGGGGATGAAAGGGGAGAAAAGCAATGACAAGTGGGGTAGTTCTCCCATTTCCAAGCTGATCTCTGGGGTGGTCTGAGGGAGGGCAGGTGAAGCAGCCTCCTCGGGGTGCAGATTCTCTGTCTCCTGCAGCAGCAGCAGCACTGGGAGGTTCATTCCCAGAGGGATGCACTGGCTCCACAGAGCATCTGCCTCTCCACAGCTGCAGCAGTTCCCCTTTCAGGGGTGCCCCACCACCATCACCTGGCTCTGGAGGAGCGGAGCTGCAACAACAGGAGGAGAGGTTTTAATGAGGTTAATCTGCAGCTGCTCCTCCTAAACAAGGCTGGGACGGGGCAGGGAGAGGAGCCTGGAGCTGCCATCACAGCAGGGAGAGGGATCCCAAACCCACAGGACCAAAAGGCAAGACAGAGGTTTTGAGGGAAAAAGCCTTTTGCCAGCAAAGCTCTCAGTGAGTGAGGGTACAGAGCACCTGCCACCTTCCCAGAGGTGGTGGCTTCACTCCCAGAGCCAGGAGTGGGGCAAGAAACGGCTGGAGCAGAGGCGTTCTGCTGCAAACCAGTGTCCTGTTCCGCTCCTGCTTCCTCCTCCTCACTTTAAACTTCCCTGTTATTTGGGAGCTGCAGCCCTGAGCCCTGCCACAGCCTGATGGTGCCATGGGATGGGCTCAGAAGGGAGCCCCAGCTCCCAGCCAGCCAGGGGGGCCTGGCCAGGGAAATTCATGGGTTTGGACACTGTAAATGGCTGTGAGATCCATCTCCCCTACCCCCAGCACTCCTCCTCTTGCACGAGTGCCACGCGTGGCAAGCCAGCTCTGGGGTACAGGATTTGTGCAGGGGCAGAGGTGTCCATGGGCATTTTGCCCATTGCTTCATAACATAGAATGCTCCAGCAGTCCAGGGAGGTCACACCTTGGAGATCCTCCACCAGCTGTGTGCAAATCCAGCCTGACATCATTCTCAGGACAGCTGGGTGCAGACTGCCTCTGCTTCAGCCCTTCCAGCTGCTTGGGGAGAATATTTACTGAGAGGGGAGAGCATCCTCCTCCTCCCTGTTATGGGGAGCCAGGCAGGTGGGGGGCACAGAGCCGATCCTCAGTGCTCTAACACCTCTCTGGATGCTCTGGTGCCACTGCTCTGTTGATGCCAGGTGCTATGGAGCAGCCAGGGGTTGGATTGACTCCAGGATCACAGGCTGGAGGTGTGCAGGAGATAATCTGGAAAGGGAAGTACCTGCCAGCCCCTCCACTGCTCCCAGAAGTTTATGAGTCTCAGTGTCTGAGGTCTTGCAGTCAATTCCACTCCCCATCACAGTGCCAGAGGTGGACGTCCACACTGCTGGGATGTGTTAGCCCCCAGTGACACCCCCACTTCCATCCCTGATGCCAGAGGGGAGTGCTGGATGGCAGCACTGTGTGGCTCAGGGCAGGGCTGGGGATCAAGGTGATGCTCCTGGATGCTTGGCCCAGGGAGGGTTTCCATCCGAAGCACAATCACCTATGAAAACTCTTCCCTCTCCCTCCACCAAATCAAATCCCCCTGTGGCTGGGAGAAAACATGTCAAGCTCTCAGGGAAGGTGGATGTGGGAAGGAGCACTGTGGGGAACACAGTGAGCTGAGGCTGGTGACTAAAAACAGGAGCTCAACCAATTCCTCCTCTTGGTGCAGGCTGGGGTCCAGAGCTCTGATGTGGGAGAGGGATCCCCAAGCCCAGCTCCTGCCCAGGCACCATCAAGGTGGAGAGCAGTGAGCATCCAGTGCCAGGTGGGGTGCTCCTGCTTGGAGAAGGAGCTGCTGGGGCAGGTGGGCAGGAAGGACTTTCCTGGCCATACTGAAGGCTCTGGAAATCTTCCCTTGTGGAAGAAGCACTGAGAGATGGTTAACAGGAACCAGGTTAGTCTGGACTCAACAATCTCAAAGGTCTTTTCCAACCCAAATGATTCTCTGATTGAACGACAAGGAAAGACACATCCCTACGTTTGCTCTTTATTTTCCGTCACTAAAGCTGTGGGATGGATTTTGGCAGCTCAGCATCCGATATTGCTCTGCCAGCCTGGAGGTGGGGCCCACAGACACGTGATGCGAGCGACGTGTCGTGTTCAGCTCCTGTCACCGGCTGTCACACACGGACCCAGAGGGCAAATCCCTGCGAGTTTCCGTAAGGCCACGGAAGGGTCGTTTTCTCCCCTCGCTTCTCGGAAGTGGGGCAAGGAGCAGCACAGTAAGGACTGGCACACGAAGGGACAAGCCCGGCCAGCACAGCCAAGGCCACCGGGGGGGAGGGACAGGACGATGCTCCTCGCTGGGAGTGGATGCAGACGTGACACGAGAGGAGACGTGAGGCATCGCCCTCGGGCTGCCGGCGGAGCGGCTGCGGTGCGAGGCACCCGGGCTGTCCGGACACCCGCTGCGGCTGCTTGCGGGGCAGGTGGCACTTGTGTCCTCGACCTGAGAAGGAAAGAGCCAGGAAGCGGCTCCTGGAGCCCTGCTGTGCCCGTGAGGGGCTGCTCGGGGGCCGGGGAGCGCCGCAGTGCCCGGGTGCTGCAGGTGGGGCGGGCGCTGGAGGGGGGACAAAAGGCAGCTCGTGTGAAGGTGGGGACTCGGAACGGTGCCTTGAATCACCTCGTGTTACAGCTCAGATGGCACCAGAGGCAAATACCAGCCCATGAATGCAGCTTTATTTGTCATTTGGAAAAGTAAAATCCTTGTTTCTGCGGCCAGAAATCCCAGAGATAGCGAGAGTGTTGACTTTGCTCCCAGCGGGAACAAGCTCTTCTCCAGATAACTTCAGAAACAGCAGTGACAGATGATCCTGACCACTCTCAGGAGACCAGTGCAGGTTCTCACTTTTCCCTACTCACTTGTCCCTCTCTGTCCAGGCCAGGCAGAGGAGGTGACAGGAGCAGTTGTTGTTGCTGTGCTGGCAGAAGGTGCCCGGCTCCAAGGCTGCTGTGGGTGATGCTTTCACCATCCTTGCTGTCTGCTGCCTGAATCCCCCGGGTCTGTTCAGCTCTTGCCATTCCTCCCGCCCAGGAAGAGCAGGTCAGGCTGTTCCCAGTCTTGCATCTCCGCTGTTCTGCGGAGAGAGGGAAGGGGCCGGGGAGCTGCTGTTGTGGGCAGGCTGGAGCAGCCGGAGGCGTTCTGCTGCTCCCTGCTCTGCCCCGCGGGGTCCTGCTCCTCGTGTGAGCGCTTGTACTGCCTGCAAGGTGCCTCAGGGCTGCTGTGCTCCCACGTCTCATCTCGCTGTGGTCTGGTTGAGTGATAGCAGTGAGGTTCAGTGAGGCAGTGAACCTCATTATGCACTCCCCGTGCAGAGGGGCCCATCCCAGGGGGTCCTGCAGCCACCCCCCGCCCAGTTTGTGTGGTGTAAGAGGCTGCAAAACCCTCCTCTCTTTATGAGCACCTGCAGAGCTGCTCTGCAGAGCCTCGATGTCTCCCAGTGCCCCTTGACCAGCTCTGGAGGGCCCAGAGCCACCTGCTCCTGCTGGTGAGTGCTTCCATGGAAAGGCAGCTCAGAGCATTTTCCTGCAGCCCCAGGGCACTCAGCACTGCCCACGATGGCACACTGAGCTCTGCAGGATCCACTGAAGCCCAACAGTCCCTGACAGCTCTAAGGGTTCATGAGCCCTTCCCATGCCTCAGGGAGCCCGGGGTGAGACAGGAGGAAGGGCCAGTGGATGTAAATTATTGGGAGCTCTGCTGGCTCCGTTCTGTGGCACAGAAACCCCTTGGCCCAGCGCTTCCCCCAGCCATGGATGAGCAGCAGCTCCTCCAGCACTGGTTCTGCTCTGGGCCCATGCTGGGAGAGGGGGAGAGTCTGGGAGGTGTCTGTGCAGAAAAATCTCCATGTCTGTGTGCAAGCTGATATATAGATCCAGATATGTGTGTTCATAAAAATGTTCTGCAGAAGCCAATACTGGATCCAGCACAACCTCCAAGTGCTAATCATAATAAATGGGAAAGGGAAATAAATCGAAATAAATGGGAAATGGCTGTTAATAAAGAGGTGTTGTGGTGCTGGTGGGATGAAAGGTGGTGAGCAGAGCTCCACTCTCCAGCCCCCTCCTCCACCCTTTCCTGAGCCCACAGCTCCCCAGGGCTGCCCCAGTGCTGCTTCTGCAGCTCTTGCAAGGCCCTCCTTCCCCAGTCCACCCCCGGACCCTGCCCCAGGGTGGGTGGATGGGCCCCCAGCCTTCCCTATGGACAGGGCAGTGAGGGGGACACGGGCCAAGCACTGCCAGAGAGGGACACCTCAGTGACTGCCCCAGCTCCCCAAGGACCCTGCTCTTGTGAGCTACAGCCATCACCCGTGGTTCCTAAAGACTCTCCAGGGACTTGCTGAGGATCATTCAGCTGGAATTCCCTTGGCTGTCAGGCACCCTGGCCGTATTGCCAGGGGTCTGTGCCTCATCCCTCTGGTTAAACTCTGGGGGGGCCTGTGGTGTTTGCTGCTCAGCCCACAGCGAGATGGGGAGGGAATCTGAGCCTTGTTTGAGTCCTGGCCATGCCATGGGGAGAGGGGCCTGGGGACAGACACCCCCTTCCATTGGTAGGGAGTCATTTTAGGACTTCCCCCTTCCCCACTACTGCAGCTCAACCAGTGCCTTTCCCTTTTTCCTTTTCAGGTCCATAAAACAGGCGCTGACAGAATTATTTGACAGCTGGAGGCAGCAGCCTGGGGCTGGTTGGGTGGCCCCGAGATGCTGGGCTGTCCGGCCATGTGTCCCTCACGGCCCCACAATGCCAGACTGTCCTGCCCCGTGACCCTCACCGCTCCCACAGCTCTGTAGCTCCCCTGTTACGGAGCACAAGGAATGGGTGCCTTGCTCTGCCATAGAGGGACGTGTGATTTTATCACCCTTTACAGCACTTTGCCACGGCAGCTTGTCACCAGCCAGGCTGTTAAAATTGCCTGGAAAAATGAGGGATTCGCGGCACATCACTGTTTATAGGATGGTGCTTTAACCCCAGGGCCACCCCAGCCCCATGCAGCCACTCACTCATGTCTGGGCTGTCCTCGGGCTGTGCCACGTCCTTCTGCTTGGGAAAGGGATGAGGAGGGGCCAGGGAAGGGGAACTTTTGACCACCTGTGCCACCACTCACAGCTGCCAAGTGCCAGCAGGAGCCGTGTGTCCATCCTACCCCTTCCCCAGGCTTTTTGGGGGAGCAAGGACCGGGCATGGAGGGTGGGAGCTGCAGGGATTGCAGTGCCTTTTCCTGGCTCTTCCCTTACATCCCCTCCCACCATCAAGGAGGGGCAGCAGCAAGGCAGCTCACTGGAATGGCATCAGAAGGGGAGGGGACCCCTCGGAGATGTTGAAGCAAGTCAGGAATGAGGAGGCACTTGTGGAAATCCAGCGTGTCGCTTTGTATATTTGACCACACCAATTCCTAATAAAAGAAAACCCGAGCTCATTACACAGAAACATCAAACCAGCCAAGATAATTATCTCTAATTAGTGCTAATTTAAAAGCGAGGTCTGTTCTAGAGCTGAATTGTTGCATATTTCATTAGTTCATTAGATGCTGAGCAGACAATGCAGATAAGAGGATCAGTTCACTGGGATGATATAAATTTCCTCCTCCCTTCACTGCAAAGAGCTTGGGGGTCCGTGTTCAGAGCACACATGGTGTGCTGGGCCACCGAGCCCAGACAGCCCCCCCGGATCACTCCGTGCTTCATCCTCTGGGGAGGGTTCGTGGAACGCTGCATTAACTGCAGAAATTAAAAAGAGAGACAGAGAGAAACAAGCAGTTTGTCAGCCAATGTTGTCATCTCACTGTCTCCACAAATATCAATCAAATCACTGAGGGTCTCCTTCAGTGCCTGGGTGGGGAGGAAAAATGTTGGGCCCTTCAGATTCACCGTTGGGAAAAGGAGAAGCCTCCAAAGTGGGGAGCGGGTTCCAGCGAGGATGTGCCTTGGGCTGTCCCATCCTCCCACAGGCGGCAGAGAGGGGCCAGAGGGATATCCCAGGGTGAAGTATGCCCCATGTCACCTTCGGTGAACTGTCACCCCCTTTTCCATCTCTCCTCCATCCCCTTTCTCTCTTCTCCATACCCTTTTCCATCTCTTCTTCACTCCTTTTCCACCTCTTCTCTGTCTCCTTCCCCATTTCTTCTCCATCCCCTTTCCTCTCTCCTCCATCCCACAGAACAGTGGAGGTTCCAGTGCAGCAGAGTTGTGCATCCTCTGGTGCCACAGCCTGGAATTCCAGCTGTCCCCTGAAGAGCCTCTGGAGGAGCCAGTGCTGGGATGCTGCCGTGGGCGTCTGCCCGTTCCAGCTCCAGCACCAGCATCCCCAGCTCGACTCCCATCCCTGACCCTTTTCCCTCCTGCCACAGCCCTGCCTGGCCCCAGGAAGCCACTACTGATGAGATGAAGAGCAAAACTGAGCACTTAAGTGGTGATGTGTGAGCAGGAATAAAGGATTTGGCTTTCAGATCCACTCCCAGACTGCAGAAAAGTAACCCTTCCATGGGCAGGATCCTTGGGAGACAGGAAAACAGCCCCTCTCTGCACACTGCAGGGTTTTAGTCAGATTAACCTGAATTTATGGCTCTTTCAGCTGTAACTGCCAGTGGGGCCTGGGCCTGGCTCAGAGCAAGATTTTGTCAAGTGAAAAGCAGGAGAAGTTTTAATCCTTGAGAAGTTCCTGAGCAGAATCCTGGTAATTGAAGGAAGTTACTGCAGGTGTTTGAAGCTATAATTAATCTCTGAGAAAGAGAGGAAAGCTTTGAGTCCTTTGAAGGAGCAAACCTGGGAGCTTTAGAGCATTTCAGAAGGGAAAATTGAACAGGGATGAGCTGTGCAAAGCAAGGAACGGTTACAGATGTCAGCTTTGGGAAGTGAGAAGCTGGGATGGAGGGGACAGTGGGAACCCCCTCCCAGGACCTGGGCTGAGGGACCCCAGAGCAGGAGTGCGGGAGGGGAACGAGTGGTAATGAGGGCAACTGGATCACCCCAAAGTACCTGGGATCAGCACATTCCAGGCATCAGACCCACATCCCAGACCTGACTAGTGAGGTTCCTGATGCCAAAATGCTGTTTGTTTTCCAAAGTGCTGCTGGAGAGGCTGGAGACAGCCAGGGGAGTGCACCAGGGCAGTGACAGGAGAGAGCAGAGTGTCAGTGGGAACAGCACCAAAGAGCCCGGGCACAGCACAGGAAGGATCAATTAGTTAATGGCTGCTTCTCCAGACAGGGAATGGTGATTTAATGAACGCAAAACTGATTTATTGATTACTCAGGAAGCTCGCCTTGCTAAGGAGACAGCTCATTCCTGCCTGGTCTCTGCTCTCCCTCACTGCCAGCTGGGCCAAAGGGCAGGAATCTGGGGAGCAGGAGCTCAGGGAACTGGCACAGGAACAGGCTTGCTCATGTCTGAGTCCCATTTCCACAACACCATCCTGAAATCTGCCTTGTTTCTTCTGCTTTAACCATGTGTATCCTGAGGATGGAGTTGGAGATGCTGCACTCTGAGAAGCCACCACTGGTGAGGAGGTGCTGAGGTCTGGGATGATCTCTGAGATTTTGGGGAGGTTCTTTCCACAGGCTGGGAACCACTCTCCCAAACCACTTTCCAGCAGCATCCCCTGACCTCATGTGGTCCAGATCCAGGAGAGCTTGAGGTGGGTCTGGGAAGTGACCACACAACCTCCTGGCCAGGTGAGGTTGTCTGTGGTGCATATATTAGTGAGACCTCTCTCTGACCATCCTCTGGCTGGTGGGCTCCTGCTGCCTCCACAGGACACAGTCCTGCCCAGTGGCCCAGGCAGCAAAGCTCAGGTGGCAGAGCCCTGGGCATGATGTTTGTAGGCCTAACACAAGAAACTACCTGAAAGTAGTTCAAAACGTGGGTCTGGTTGGTGCTGTGCCCTGTGCAGACCCCCCAGCTCTGGGTCTTCCTGGCCCCCTTGGTCTTCCTCTCCCCCAGGGAATGGTGCAGGTCCCTCCGTTATCCCTCACTGTGTCTCCTCAGCCACCACCAGAAGGAATATTTGGATTTCATGCTCGATATTCTGGATGCAAGCTGAACATCAAAACCTCAGCAGGGTGCCTGGGAGCATCTGAGGGAGAATATCAGAGGAATCTGTTTCTACAAAGGAAAAGAAACCAACAAAGCCTCTGTTTGGGGATGGTTTTTTCATCCTCAGCTGTACATACAAATAATAACTTTAGACATGGGGTTTTTTATTATTATCACCCTTCCTGATATCAATCTCTCTTTTTCATTATAATAAATATTGATTTGTGCTGTTAGAAAATGACTTCCCCAATCAGCTGCTGATCTTCCCGCAGGCACAACGATGGGGATGAGGACAGTGGGATCATCATTCCAGGAAAAAACGTCCTGCTTGTGCCCCCCTCCCTGCCAGCAGCACCGGGGGGATGGAGCTGAGGGGCAAAGGGGACCATGAGTGACATTTGGGCTCCTCTGGACGGAGGTGGCTGTGACCTGCTCTGGTGGGGGATGGCTGAAACAACCCCCCAAATCCCACTTCTCCCTTCTCTCTCCTGCCACAAGGCAGGACAAACACCTTCATAAACCACTAATGACAGCTTTTCTTGTCAGTGAACATTTTCTTACTCCCAGGCATCTTCAGGGCTCTGGCCTCATTCCTCTGCCGTGTCTGTATCGTTCCCAGCACAGCTCTGGGGCCGCATTAATTCTCTTCCACGTGGAATTTGTTTTGTGCCTGCAGAAATGTGCTTGGGTTGGTGTAAGAACTGAAATAAAAATAGCTGCTTTCCCCAGAAGAGCTCTCTGGTTATCCAAGATGGATCAAACCCTGGAGCAAAGGGAAAGGTAACACCAGGGGCTGGATTGCAGAGTCAGCCCTCCCTGAGCATCCCAGTTCAGCTGTAACTCAGGATGGATTTGGAAATGGGGACAGCTGGGGGAGCTGGGGAAAGAGCATTGCTCAGGAAGCAAGCACCAGGCAGCTGGGAGGAGGAGGAGGAGGAAGAGGAGGAGGGGATGAAGGCAGTTGGAGCAGGGTATCACTGAGCACTGGCCTTGATCTGCATCCAGGAGGAACCCGTGCCCTGCTCCAGTGGGACAGCCACAGCATTGTAAAATCCCAGAATCGTTTACAAAAGGTTGGAAAAGCCCATGGAGTCCAACTGTTCCCCAGCGCTGCCAAAGCCACCGCTAACCGTGTCCCCAAGTGCCACCTCCACGTCTGTTAAATGCCTTCAGGGATGGGGACTCCACCACTGCCCTGGGAGCCTGTGCCAGGGCTGGACCACTCATTCCATGAAGGAAGTGTTCCTAATACCCAACTAAACCTCCCCTGGCTCAGTTTGAGGCCATTCCCAGCAGCACACACCCACAGAGCTGGTGGGACACTGCAGATGAGGCCCCTGTCACCAGGAGGGGGGACAGGAGAGTCCAGCCCCCTGTCTGCCAGGCCAAGCCCTAGCTGGGATGTGAGTGGGAAAATGCAATTTTCCAGCCCAGCAAGCCCTGCACCACCTTTGCCGGAGGCTGGGGAGGAGGGAGAGCGAGGAGGGGGTTTGGCAGCCCGAACATTTCCAGTCTCTGCTTGGCAGAGAACAGGCTTTGCCCTTGGATGTCAGAGCTCCCAGCCTGAACCACGAGTGCAGCCAAAATCATTTTCATGAGATATCAACAGGATCTACAGGAATAAAGGATAACAGTGTTTGCTTCTAATCCAGGGAGCCCGTTTGAGAGCCGGAGCCTCGGCTAGGAGCACCTGCCAGCCCTGGAGCAAACCACAGGCAATTTCTGCTGGGGAACAAACCCACAACCTTCTTGTTTCACACCCTCTCTGTGCCCTCAGGCCCTCCCAAGCTACGCCTGAGCCTGGGGGGCCACGGGGAGGGAGGGAAAACAATTGTGTTGCATTTTAAGAAGTGATTTTTATCAGAAAGCTGCTATTTATCAGTTTTATTAAAGTGCCATCTCCCAGACTCTGGGGTCATGAGTTAATCTCAGCTTTCATTAACTAAAAACACACGTTTCTCACAGTGGGAGCTGAGAAGTTGGCTGAAGTGAGGAGAACCTGGCAATGATTTCTGCTTCCCAGGACCCTGTTTGGGGAGAAAGTGGCTCTGGAGGCTTTGCAGCTGATGGAACAATGTTGGCTAATCATCTGGAGCTCCCAAAAAAGCTTTTGGGTGCTGTGCCGGGTGCGGGTGCCTGCCTGTCCTGCAGCACCCAAAGGGACATCACCCCGTCCCCTGGCCCGGGGCAGTGCCGGCCCTCGGTGGCTGCAGGTGAGTTCCCAGAGCCTGGGCAGAGCCATCCAGCTCTGAACAGATCCACTGGAGAAGTTTCTGCCCTGCCAGGAGCCCTCTGGCCATGCGGCATCCCGGCGGGAAGGCGGCCCCATGCCAGGCCCCCATGGCCGGCTCCCCGCCGGGCGGGAGCAGGATTTGCAGGCTGCTGACACGGACATCCTGCGTGGGCGAGGGAGGGTCTGCTGCGGAGCAGAGCCCTCCAGCAGCCGCTTTCACTCACAGATTTATTGGTGCTGCGAGGAAAACGAAACCATGTGCAGCCGCTGTGCAGAGCCGGGAAAGGAGCTCGTGCAGCAGACGGAAATTTCCTGAAAGGTGAATATGGCAGAGCATTAAAAGACAAATAAATACAAAAGCTTTGCTTTATTTCTCTGTCTCAGCTGTGCTCCAGCTTGCCCTAAAGCCCAGAGAATAGAGGAGCCCAAGACTTTACAGTGGATAAAAGGCCAGATCAGAGCTCCCTGTACCCCACACCCCCCGGTGTCCCCCAGTGCCCACAGCCAGAGGCACATCCCATAAAGGACATTGATAGGACAGCCTGCCCAGGTGGGATATTCCTACCCAGCCCCAGGGAGTCCAGGGATGCTTCTGTAGTGTAGAGGGGAAGGTTTATCTCCCCCATATTTCTCTCCTGTGGCCTGCCTGGCAGCAGCAGGAATCTTCCTGGTGGATCCAGAGCACGGCTATTCCTGAGCACTGTCATGGGGTTTATCTCCAAGGTGTTCTCTCCTGGAAGTCACTGGGAAGCCAAATCTCCCCTCCCTGCAGCAAATCAGGGATCCTTGGTCAAACATCCCCAGCCCTACCGAGCCCCCTGGCACTGCCAGGAGGGTGGGCATGTCCTGGCCCAGGCCCCAGCCTGGCAGAGGGCGAGCTGCCCTGTGGAGGCCATGCAGGGACGGTGTTTTTCCTGCACGTACCTCTCCCTGCACCCATCCCCGTTCTCCAGCCTCTCCCCTGCCTGCCACGCTGAGCCCAGATGTCTCCTTTAAAGGGGAACGGCAAAGTTTTGTTTAAAATAAGACTATTTTAAAAAAAATACAGCCCTTCCAAGATGGCCAGCAATTAATCAACTCTCCGTGCAGGCTCCGAACTTGCACACATCTGAAAGCAAAGCCCATGGAGCCGAGCTGCCCCGCTCACCTGCCAGCCCCCACCCTGGGATTTCGGGTGTCCCCTGCCAGGAGCCAATGGGGCCTCACTGAGCCAGCCCCGGGTCCTGGCCCAGGCACGGCTCCAGGAGATGCAGAGGGAGGATTCCAAGGCTGGAGCTACCCTGCTCCTGAATTCCTTAGGCATGGAGCTTTAGATGCTTAACTGGGAAAACAGGGAGAGCTGGATGCCCTGCTTGCACATTCCCCCTGTGCTCTGCTGCAGCAGGAATTTTAGGTCTGAAAAAATGAGAATTGCCTCTCCTGTGTCCCCCCTAAACCAGCCCTGCACAGGCTGTGGTGTGGGAGACAGCAGAGACCAGGTCCTGCAGGGCTGTCCCGGCTCCTCATCCTCATCCCCAAGGGGGAAGGCCCATGGCCTCATCCCAGCCCGGGACAGATTCCCAAGCCCCAAATCTCTAAACAACTCCCCTCCCCCATGACCTGCTCCCTGTCCCCCCACCCGAGGTTTTCATTTATCAGGAGAATTATTAAAACAGCCATTTCTCAGCTGTCTAACGTTTCAAACCCTGCTCCCATTCATCTGATAAATATTTACAGAGCTTGACATTGTCTTCAGCTCATTCCCTTCTGCAGCAAACAATCCCAAACACCCGCTTCCCTTCTCCTGGGGCTCACGGAGCAGGACTGCCCACCCCAGCATGGCCAGGCCCATGTACCCCCTCCTGCTGCTGTTTGCTGGGGTATGAGAGAGGGAATTGCCCACCCCTCCTTTGGAATCCCCTGCTGTCCCTCTGCTCAGGCTGTGACATGGTGCCAGAGCTGTGGGGGTGCCCGGCTGGCACTGGCCACCCTGACCCCATCCAGCGCCATCGGTGTCACCACCTTCGCACCCCCCACCCAGAGCCACCGCCCTGACAGTGACAACTGTCCCAGGTTACCCCCATCCAACCTGGCCTGGGACACTTCCAGTGTTGGGGCAGCCACGGCTTCTCTGGGCACCCTGTGCCAGGGCCTCCCCACCCTGGCTCAGCTGTTTCCCCTCTCAGAGCCGATTTTCTGTGGGGCACAGGTCTTGTCCCTTCACAGCTACTTCTGCCGCCCAATATCTGATTATTCTGCAGGCGCAGCAGGAGGCACAAGAAGCTGGAGTGTTCATTTGTTAGACATCATGTAGAAGCCAAAATCCACGAGGTTTATCTGGTGAACTGTGACCCAGCCGAGCCCAGCCATGACCACAAGGAGCCCTGTGGGATCTCTTCACAGCCCCGATCTTGACCAGACTTCAGCCAGGAGCCCACCCCAACCTGTCCTTTGTCTGCCAGCAGCTCCACAGGCGTCACCTCCAGCCAACAGCAGCTCCTGTCACCCTCCATGGTCATTAACTTCAGACAACACCCCCTCACCCTCCCATCCCTCGCTGGCTCTCAGAGCCCACTCAGCCCGTGAGTGACAGGCAACACAGAGACAGTGGCAGCAAAGCCATCAAGTGACACAGCTTTAGCTGCAGCTGGGGCTTTGCAGCATTGAAGTGATGTCTCACTGCTCTGCTGCACTGATCGTGTTAAACGCCAATTGAAACCCTGATCACAAAAGAGCCCAGCCCGAGATTCCAGCCCGAGGAGCGACGGATGGCAGGAAAGGGAGATCTGCAGCCTGCCCTTCACTGCAGAGCCGTGGAGAGCAATGAAAGAGGCCTTTTTATCTCTCACCTCCTCTCCCCGGGCCAATACAGGCCCTGCATTAACCTCCAGGGCTTCCCCAGCCTAAATTTAAACAGCTCAAGGTTTCCAGCACTCCCTTTAGGATACTGCTCTGCAGCCCATGGAGCTGCTCTGCTCTACTCAGTTTCCCTGGGAGTCAGCCTAAACACTTCATTTCTCCCCCCTTTGTCCTAATTAGAGCTAGCAGAGTAATGAGAACATTATTTACAAATTATTTGAAGCTGAGGTTTGCACACAGGATTCCGAGCAGTCAGAACACGTTTGTGGGGAGCGCGTGTGCCACATCCAGTGTGTGACATCGAGTCACCACCCACCTGGACCTGTCCAAGTTCACTCCCCAAGGACCTTCCCAAGCCATTGGGTGCTCACAGCCCTCCAGCCCTCAGACAAACCCTCAGAAGTGCCTTTTCCACTCTCTGGAGGCCAAAACATCAACTCGAGCACAGGGTGACACTGCAGGGTACCAGCCTCCCATGGGGTCATGGCCTGGGGTACCCCCCGGCCCCTGGCAGCCTCAGGACACACAGGTTCCTTGCCATGCACCAAGCACGGGGCTTTTGGAGAGCTGCTCTGTACTAGGATGTGTCTGGAGCTACATCTCCTCTGCCCCTGGTCCCTTGATGCTTCCCCCAGCCAAACTCTGCCAGAGGAAAGGTCCCTGCCTGCCTGGGAGCCACCTCCAGCAGGACACTGACAGCAGAGCTGGAATGCTCCAGGGTGTACAGTCTCTGTCACAGAAAAGAGCCTTCAGAAGAGGCCGAGCAGGATATGAACACATTGCAATCCCCCACGTGCTGCCCTGGAGTGGAGAGGGACTGTGGAGACTCCAGTTTTAAGCCCCCCTTTCAAAGGCTTTTATTACAGACTTAGTCATAAAACTCTGCCTGGGGCGGATTTGGCACTTGGGGCCTCGGCCCGGAAGCCAAACCCTTTTCATTTTTTAATAACATTTCATGGAAATCCATTTGGCCCTTTGTAACTCGGACAGGTGGGAAAACAATAGAAGTTTCTACTCCCAGCCCCTCATGCTGGCCCAGCCGCTCTCCCAGCGGGCTGGGGGTGCTCCCTGTCCCGGGACCCTTGGGACCCCACAGCCACAGCCAGGGGTGGGACAGGGCTGGCTGTGGTGTCAGGGATGCTTTGGCAAAGCCCCAAGTTACTGAGGGGTGTATGAGAGCCACACATCCATCCCAGTCTCCGGGTTCATCTGCTGGGGGCTGGGGATGTTTTATCCACCCTAGGGCTGAGTAGGGGGGGTGCTGTTGCCCTCCCATTGCCTTGCCCAGGACAGCAGCCCCCGGCACTGCCAGCACCAGGCAAGCCCTGTGCCTGTCCCCAGCTGGGTACTCACATGTCCCCCCAGACCTTCCCTCTGAGCTGGGATCTGGATACTCCAGCTACTCATCACTCCTGAGCCATTGTCACCCTACGGCCACCCCCACGTTAGAGCCACTGTCACAAACGCTGGAGGTGCAGTTCTGGGGAGGGATGTAAAACCTGAGCCCGGGGGGGCAGCGGCGGGAGGGCGACATCGGCCTCGGAGCCGTGTGCGAGGAGCTCCTGGCGTCGGGCTCTATTTGTACAGCTTGTACCTTAATGCTCCCAAAGTTTAGACAGTCGGGAGCGAGCAGCAGCTCCGCGGGGAAGAACACGCCAGGTTTATCACAGCCAGTGTGAGCTGAGCCCTCGGGGGGGGCCAAAAGCCCCGGCCCACGAGCTCCCAGTGCAGCACGACAGAGTCCAGGGCTGTCCCAGGGACAGCGGGACGGCACAGCCTGGGGACCAGGGGACAAGTTGTGCCTGCTGCCTGCACCCAGAACAGGGACACAGCAGCCCTGGGAGCTGGGCAGAGGGGTCTGAGGGCACAGCCCATGCACCCCGTGCTGTGGGCTCGGTGCCCTGCAGAGGAGCAGTGTCCCTGGCCAGGCAGAGGCAAACAGGCCCCCACCACCCCCACCCCGTGTCACTCGAGTCCCCTCCTCGGAGGGCTGCAGGGGCAGTTTAACACCAGATCTGTGTTTGAAAGGTTGGAGTTATGAGTCTGTCAGCATTTCCATTACAGGCCCTGATTAATTTGGGGGTACGGGGTAGGGTTAGGAGTTGTCATTCCAGATGTGAATTTTTGCTTTAATTCCCCTAAAAAAAAAAAAGGGGGGGGGGGGATTTAAATCGTTTAACTTTGTGTTTTTCCTTTCAAAGGAAGGAAAATATGTGCCGTCTGGGTCTGTTTTGTTTTTGCTGCAGAGCTCCAAATGCTGTTTGCCAGGTTCATGGCCACGAGGGCTTTCACTCGAGCTGGGATCGCCTCTGTCCTTTATGGAGTCGCCACATTTTTTCAGGGAATCCTAACTGGGGGATCTCCCTGGAAACAGCCCAGGTGTATGGGAAGGGACGGCTGAGCCTCTTGGGGTGCCACTGAGGCAGTGCAGTGGGTACCTGTTGCCAGAGAACAACCTGGAACTGGAAGAGGTGGGTTTAGATGGGATGTTGGGGAAAAATCCTTCGCTGTGAGGGTGGGGAGGCCCTGGCACAGGGTGCCCAGAGAAGCTGTGGCTGCCCCACCTCTGGAAGTGTCCAAGGCCGGGTTGGACAGGGCTTGGAGCAAGTCCCCCCATGGCAGGGGGGTTGAAGAAGGGTGAGCTTTAAGGTCCCTTCCAATCCCAACGGTTCTGGGATTCGATGATTCCCACCATTGGATGGAGGCAGTGTGCTGGCAGCTGAGAGCATGCTCTGGCAATATGGCCAAGGCAGAGCTTCCCATTCACCCAGGAGAAGGGTCTAAACCCTGTGGAGGGGACTCTCTCCAGGCTGCTCCATTCCCCCTGGCTCTCGAGCACGTTGGATCCCGCTCCCAGCCACGTGCTGCAGCAGGACTGGAGGAAGGCTCCCAGCTGCCGTCCCTCCCACCTCTGCTGCTTGGAAACATCACTGAGAGCTCGTGGGCTCAGGATGCAAGAAATGGGCCCAGAACTCTGCAGAGACAAGCCCAGAACACCAGGACTGGCTGCAGCTGCATGGGGAGGTGGGGGCTGTGCCATGGCCAGGGCCCTTTTATTGCCATCTTTTCACTCGAGAATCCGCCTGGCAGCTTTTCAGCTCCTTGCAGAGACATGGTTGCTGTTGTTGCTGCTGCTGCTGCTGCCGCCAGGAGAAGACTCACAAATAAACTCCCCATTAATGCTGACTTGTGTCAAAGTTGGTACAAAGCGAGGGCTGAAGGAGCTGCATCTGCTCACACGGCCTTGGGGGGCTGTGGGGTGGCAGGGAGCACGGGGCTGCCAGTGGAGCCCAGCGCCAGCCCAGCCAGCTCCTGCTGCCCTTGTTCCACTCCATCCCTCCGTGACAGGGTGGGTAGAGGAGTCAGAGGCAAGTCAGAGCTGGAGAACCAGGGCATCTTGAGAAATACAGAGCTGGGAGTGAGAGCAGCTGACAGCAGACCCTAAAACTTTTCTATCTGTAGGGGCCACTTAACAAATATCTCTAAAAACAATAGCACTGTAAGGTGTGTGGCCATGCAGGGTCCTGCATCCCTAAAAACCCGCTGCATCATAGTTCCCAGTCATAACCTCCACAGTCACATCCATCCCACAGGCAGTGTTTGTGCTTGTGGGGATCCGTGGGAACCCTCCCTGCCACCAGCCCCTGGCATCCCACATGTGCTCCTGCCGCGTTCACGTGTGACACAACTGGCTGACTTTCTTCCCAGGGAAATTCATGTTTCTTCGTGAGGGACAACAGATTAATTGCTGACATAAAGAAAAACTGCAGGAAGAGCGCAGTTAAAAACCCAAGAGTGATCAAGGGAAAGGAAACCCTGTGCAAACACGGGGTATCTCTGGCAGATCTGGTGCTGCCCCGGAGCCCAAAGGGCTGCGCCTCAGCCTGTGTTTGCTGAAGGTCCCAGGAGCAGCAGCAGCAGTGGGAGCCCGTGTTCCAGCAGGGAATGCTGATGGACAGGGGGCTGCCGAGTGGAGGCAGGGGGAACTCACCTTGCCCTGGGGATGTGAGCATGCACTGCCCACATCCACGTGCTGCTGTGCCACAGGGGCTGTTCCCCACATCACTCCGGTCCCTGACCCCTGTTCCCAGCCCCTATCCATGATCCCTGACCCCTGTTCCCAGCCCCTATCCTGGGCACTCCTCTGCCCCTCTCCCCTGCAAGTGATCAGCAGCCCAAACCCCAACATTCCAGCTCTGCACCCTCCCAAGTGCCAAAGCAACTCCCAGATGATCCTCACAGCTCTGGAATATCATTCCTTTGGTCTCCATGACTTGATACAATTTAGGAGCCTGACCAGGGGAATAAAAAGTCCAGGTACCCATTGTCCCCAGCTCCAGGCCACGGGATATGGCTACAGCTGATGCCACAGTCAGTGAGTGCCTGGAAGAGCAGCCCAGTGGAGAAGTGGGAATGGCTCTCGGGATCAGTGCAGGGAGCACAAGGAGCACTGGGCCAGAGAGTGCTTGTTCTGCACTCTGGAAATTAATACCTGGGCTCTTCATGGGGAAACAGGGATGGGATCAGGTCACCTCCTTGCTTTGGGGGCAGCCGCAGAGAAAAGGGGGTGAGGTAACTGGACATTGAGGGCTGATGAGGCTTCCTGTCCTCCATCCTCCCCCAGCACCAGGGCATGAGCACAGACCCACATGGAATGTTCTGATCCAGTCTTGGAAAACCTGCCTGGAAGGTGGTGCTGTGTGCAGTGACAGCCTGCTGCCTTTTCCCGTCTTTGCTTCCTCTTTTCTGCTGTTTTTCCATGTTTTTGCTGTCGCAGCTCAGAGTGTGGGGAACAGATGGAGGTGGAAAAGGGTGAAGGGGAGGGGGCTTCTCAGTGCAGATGAAATTAGTCATGAAAACACAGTCAGCATGTGCCTTCGCACGTCAGCCCGCAGTAAGTGTGTGGGGGTTTATGCTTCCCAAATGAGGTTGGGAAGTGGACAAATAATTGTTTCAGGGTTTGGTTTAGTTAATTGATTTTTTTTATTTTTTTTCCCAGCGAATTCTCACAATGTGGGAAGCTGGGGCAGTGGCCAGATGAAAGCACCCTCAGCGAGAGCAGCACTGCAGCCTCTCTGCGAGCCCGTCCCTCCTCCGCGGCTGTGGTCCCCACGGGATGGGCAGCGCAGGGCAGTCCCGCTGCCATCCCCAGCTGCCCCGCGCTGCCGGCACCACAGCGATGTGCCGGGGCTGTGGCGTGTCCTGGTGTGAGCAGGACCATCTGTCAGCCCCGGCTCCCTGGGATGTAGTTGTGACTGCCCGGAGAAGCCCATTAATTAGCGGGCAGCCCGGGCTGTCGGAGCTGCCGGCCGGGCAGCGCGGGGAGGAGGAGGAGGCACCAGCCTGCGAGAGAAAACGGGTCATTTTTCAAAGTGATGAATGGGAGGAAAAGAAAGTGGAAAGGCGGACAAGGGGAAGAGAAGGGAACTGATTTCCAGATAAAGTTTTCAGGACACTTAAATAAACATCTCAGCCGGTGGAGAAGGGGTGGGGGCGCGGGGGACGTGTGTGAGCTGGGCAGCACAGGGAGCACTTCAGCAGGACACTTCAAATAAACAGCATTTTAAACCATGTGTGCTCTCCCTCCCAGGGTTTTTCCTCCCAGATTCTCTCTCTGCAATTCCCACTGTGTCTTCAGCTTGGCCCAAAGCTTGACAGCATTTCTAGTGCTACTTTGCCCCCTCAGCAAGGCAGGTCCCGGGCAGGGGGACCCTTGCCATGGCTGAGAGGTCTCTCCTGCTCCCAGCCCTCCTCCCTGGTGTGGAGGAGAGTGGCTGTGGGTCCTTGGGACCTCATTCCTGGAGGAGGAGGCACGGAGGAGGCAAAGCCATCGTGCCCATCACACTCTGCCGTGTCCTGCTGCCTCCTCTTCCTCCCATCAAGAACAAAAGAGCAAAGGAGGGAGAGCAGGAATTGCTGAGCCATTAAAATCAAAAATGAAAGCCCATCAATGAATTAATACAGCATTAAATGTTAATAATTAGGGGATCATAAACATTTATGGGAACAGATTAAAGCCGAGTTCTGCTCCATTAAGTTGCTCATGTGGGCTCTGCTTCCCACCCACCTCAAGGGAGCAAGAGCCACAACAGGAGAGGAGCCCTGGAGGTGCTCAGTGCTCAGGAGGCCCCAGCAGCTCCAGCCCTTCCAGCTGCCCCAGGGGCATCCCTGGGAGCAGGGATGGTGGATCCCATGGACAATGTGCTCTTTGGTGGGATTAGCTCCAAGAAGCAGAGCCGTGTGTGCCGAGAGCCCGGCGGCTCCAGGGGAGCACGGTGGGATGTGGTGAACACCCCGAGATGGGGATGTTCACAGTGGAAATTACATGGTTTGAACATCTGAGGGGTGATAGCACCATGATTAATCATCCACACTGAGCCCAGTGTTGTTCATTTGGATTATTTAGGAAGTATTTGGAGTCAGGAGAGTTGGGATGAGGTGGTTAAACACCAAACACAGGCAGAGTGTCCCCTGGGCTACATTAGCCTCTGAGCCTTTCTGCTGTGTGTCCCTGTTGGAGTCAAAGACATGGGAGGTTTCTATCCCACAGAGAAAAAAGATGTTTTATTTTTATCATTTAAATCTTTGTTTCTTGGAGAAAATTTTCTATTTTTTTCAGTGATGGGGCCCTTAAGGACCACTTCTTTTCCTAATCATTTTTTTTATGCCAAACTTTTTCTGAAAATATGGTTTTTCAAGCATTTTCATTCACCAAAAACCCACTGAAATTTTTGTCAACAGCAAAAACAAAAAACCCAATCATTTTTCAGTAAAAGACTCTTGAAATAAAGGAATATCAGTAGCTCCAAGGGCTCTGCAGGGCTGCCTCTGCCAGATTTGTTTTACCTATCACTGCTTGCTGCTTCTCTTACCAAAATAACCACTTCCAAGCTTGTGGTGGGATCACAGGAAGAACAGGAGGGATCTGTCAGCCATCCCTGCACTGCTGGGAACACCTCCTGGTGATTCCAGTTGGAGCTGGCAGTGAGAGCATCCCTGGCTCTGTGATGTTTGGGGGGAGCAGGGCAGCTCTGCTGGAATTCCCAGCCATGGGGAAGCAACTGGGGAAGGAGGAAGGTTCCCCACACTGACACAGCTGGAAAACATCCTAGCTTTGGACTGAGGCCACGCTGGTGGGAAGCTGGGTGGGATGCAGGAGCAGCCAAACTCCGGGCTGCTGGAGATGGGCAGCTGCGGCCGTTTTGTGGGAGCCTGGTCCTGCCCATGGGGCTGTCCCTGTCCCTGCAGGGATTGCAATGGGCAGCCAGACCAGCCCTTTGCTTCATCCCTTGGGAAAAGCGCCATGCGCAGCTGGAGCACTGCGGGGCTGTGTCTCCGTGGGCAGGCAGCGGGCACAGAACACATCTGGGCCCCCTGGAGCCCATCCCAGTGGGATGATGTTGTTGTTGGCCGTGCCGGGGGCTGGGGCTGGGGGTCCGCGGCAGTGGGGGCCCTTTGCAATCGAAAGCTTCCTGCTGGGGACCCTTCAAGGGCAGCCCTTGTAGCAGATCTAATTATACAAACAATTTTGTTCTGCTTCTCCAAATAAACACAGAGAGGTCTGCGGGACACGGCACGACGGGAAATTAGAACGGAGAACACTTGCTAATGGGCTCCTTAGCTGCAGGGGTAAACAGATTATTTGAAAAGGCCCCGGCCCCTCCGACAGATCCACTCGCTCTGCTCCCCTCTCCTCCCACCCCTCGCTCCCCCCCGTCGCACCAAATATTAACCAAGCTTGCAATTTAATCAGATCTCTGAACTGTGAAAGGAGACTTCTGGAGATTCGATTTCAAGGCTTTTCCCTGTTAATATTTGCATTGAGAAAATTAGATTAAAATCCCACAATGTAAAAGGAAAAAGGGTCTGGAGGCGGGGAGTGGGCATGGAGGGAACCGGGGAGGAGGAGAGGGGGCACAGAGGGGACCTCAAGTCTGGCTGAGGAGTCAGGAGGTGACTGGCAATGGAGTGAGACAGGGGACGCCCTTCCCTCCCCTGTACCCAAAGTTTTGGGCACAACCCTCCCACTGCTCCCCCATACTCCCAGCTGGGAGATGCTCCAGATCGCCTCATACAAAAAAGTAGCTTATTTGGGGCTGGGAACGGGTGATGCCAGGAATGGGGCTGGGAATGGGCAACACCATTGGCATCCACGGATGAGAATCCCTCTGTGCCAGTGAAATGGGAGAACGTGATCCCGTCCCCAGCACAGCTGCTCCCGGTGTTGGAGCTGAGCTCCTGGCACAGCCGTGCTCTCGGGACCCGCGGCACTACCAGATCCTGGTGCCGGGACGCTGTGGCTGAGCCGGGGGGCCCTGGCGTGGTCCCCGGCAGTGCCGGTGGCACAGGGTGTCCGTGACCCTCCCACCATGTGCACAGTTTAATGGGGTCTATCAACACCCACCACCCCAGCACCTGATTGGAGCCAGAGCCCTGCGAGGGTGCCTTGGCAAGAGCAGCTCTTGGCCCAGACTTTGTTTTCATTCCTGCTCCATGGAATTTCTAATTGTATCAAACTGAAGAGCTGATTGCTCTGCTGGCCCATCCCAGCCCTGCCAGCCCCAGGATGCAGGAGGGCTGCTCCCATCCCGGGCTGTGGGACTGAGCACTGTGCCAGAGCAGGGCCAAGGAACTCCCCTGGGGTCGGGGGATCCTGGAGCTGCCATTGGAGCCTCCACATGGGAAATCATCCTGTTGTGTGCAAGTTTCCTTGCCCAGCTACTCCAATTCTGCCCTTTCTGGCTTCATTTTGGTCACACTGAGATCTTGAAATTAAATTTTCTTTTTCCCAGATTAAGAACCTCCCTTTGACATTTCAACAATGGAATGTGTTGATTTTGCTCTCCAAAACCCTTCACTTTTTTAAAACACCCTTCAATCCTACTTTTTAAAAACCAGCACTTCAGAACAAACCAAACGTTTCCCTGCGAGTAAAATGTAACATTTCATTAAACCTGGATCAATTCCTTTTTCTCTTTTTGATTCCCTAAGCCTGAGCTTTTCCCAGCAGCAGCTCTGACCGAGACCCTCTGCCCTGCCTGAAGCATCCCAGTGCAGAAAGCTCTGGGAGAAAAAGGTGTTTGGGACACCCAGGCCAGCAAAATTCAGTATGAGAAAGGAAAAAAAAAGGGAGGGAAATGGGCCGAGGGAGGGAAATAGGAGCTGGTAAGGGAAGCCCAATGTTCCAAGCACACCAGGGTGGACGCTGGACCCTCTGCTTCTCGGGCGGTTGAATCCCGAAGCGGAGTGGTTTCCTCTCCACCTCACCGGGGAGCAGCTTTTATGTTCCACTGAAAAGGTATCCTGCTCAGACAGGCGGAGGCATAATGGGAGAGATCCATTAACCGGGAGGAAACGAGGGCATGTTAAACATGAAATATTCATGGGGGCTCTCGCCAGCTTGTTAATGCATTTGTGTTTGCAAAATACCTCTGGCTGGGGAAGCCGGGAGGGAGAGGGGGATGCGGCAGGTCGGGGGCACCCTGGGCACGGCGCGGGCAGGAGGAGGGTGCGGAGAGCAGGCTGGAGCGGGGACAAAGGCAATTTGTGCCTAGTGGGAGAGTGGCTGGTCATGAAAGACCTGCTCGATAGTGCAGAGGGAAACAAGGGCAGCTGCCTCTCGGCTCAGCCCAGCTCTGTCACAGGGGTCCCCGGTGCTGGGGGCTCAGGGGATCAGGCACTGCCTTCCCTTCCCTGCACACCCTTGAGCCCCTGCTCCCCACAAAGGCTTGCCAGCATTTGTACAGGGACCTCATTGTTCCCACAAAACTCACTTCCACACATTTACTGGGGCATTATGAGATAGTATCAATAATTAAAAATAAACTGCAGCTGTCAAGAGGGGCAATCCCAGTGCGTGTGCTGATGGATGACCCCGGCTGTGGGACAGGACTCGCTGAGCTGCAGATTTCATTAACTCACACCCGGTCCCCCAGTCATTTACTGTAGATTAGGGAAGCTCAAGTGTATTATTCCTGTTGTTATTGTTATTGTTCTGTGACACAGTCTCCCGGGTGAGTGGTGCTCACCACAGCTGCCCTCCCTCTCCAGGGAAGAGGTGCAGGAATGTGTCCTCTGGAACAGGGACAGGTCCCAGCAGCACCAGCCCCGGGGTGTCTCAGAGCACTATGGAAGACCCTGGGTTGGGAATTTGCCTCTTCCCAGCTTGGGCAGATTTTCGTGGTCTGAGACTACAGCTGTCCATCCTTTCCTTGTCCCTTGTATTGCCAACCTTCCATCCCATTTTCCAGATGTTGTCACCAGCATCAACATTTGGCAAAGCTCCCCGGAGGGCTCTCTCCCCATTGTGCCAGGCTGCCCACCCCTCCTGCCACCCTGTTTTGGTGACAGTGCTTGGAAGCCAGGACAATCCCATGTCACCCGTGGCTCCACTGTGGGGAGAGGAGCTGGTGAGAGGGGAGAAGGGAGGAGGGAGCCAAAGGGGCTCTTCACAGAGCAAAGCAATGGGATGGAGAAGCAACAGATGAGAAGGGCAGAAGAGAGAAATTGATAAAGAAACAGTTTTAATGATTGTTAATTTTCCCTCCTAATTAGTGAAAGCAGGTTTAGCACAGACAAGCAGGACTGAGGCAGAGAGGACTGAAGTGTCTTTGTCCCTGATGTCACTGAAAGCAGCTGGTGGCTCCCAGCCCAGTGGCAAAGGGGAAGCAATATCCCATGGACCTGGGCCGAGAGGAGTGGAAAAATCAGCATGAGACAGAACTGTAAAAATGCTGGTCGTGCTGTTGTAAAAATCTCTCTCTCAGAGGAGGAGGTTGGGGAGGGCGGGGGTCCCACTGGGGAGCTGGAACGATGGGAGTCCCCTGGCCAATGGCAGGGGCCCACAGACCAGGTGACAGACCCTTTATGGGGTGAGCTTCTCATACCTTGAGACCTGGGAAACAGAACCAAAGTGTAAAGGGGAAAATGTTGATACAGATCAGGTTTATGCTGTGCAAATACATCCTTGCAGTGGTATTTGGGAAATGTAATCCCAGCTGTGGCCAAGGAGGGATTAGCAGCAGGTTCAAAGGCAGCTCAGGCTGAATATTTGATCAGAAATTGTCTGTTTCTGCAGCGCCTGCCTGGCTTGGCTCCCTAGCCCCTGAGAGTGGGAGTCTACCCGAGACCAAGGCCATGTAGCAGCAGCTTTTCCCAGGCTCATACTGAGGTTCACTCTGCAAAAATCCAACTGGAATAAAGGCCAGAGGGTTAGAAATAGCCTGTAGGGTCCTGAGGGGCTGAGAGCAGCCCCTGTCCCAGCAGGGGACACCACAAGTTCAGCCATGCTGCAGCCCCAACTGGCCACAGGGCTCATGGAGACCCCAAATCCATCCCCAAGAGTTTCCATCCCCAAGAGTTTCCATCCAAGCTGAGGGCTCCTTGAGAAGCCCATCCCCAAATGCTGCTCACGAGCCTGGCCTCTTCTTCAGACACAGCCACATGCTTGGCCCAACAAAAAGTTCTGGGCTATTAATTCATCTCCCCATTGCAAACTTCCCAGGGGTTTGCTTTGTGAAGGGGAAGTGAGCTGGTTATTCCAAACCGATGTTCGGGATCACCAGCCGAGCTCCTTCCTGCAGACAGTAACTCCAGCCAGCTCCTGCTCACTCTGTGACCTCAGCTCCCACCAGTCCTTAGAGCTTTGACATCGCTGGGATGCTTTATCCCTGCGCCATCCTGGCCTAATGTTTTCATTGGTGGAATATTTATTTAAAATTTCTCTTCCTTTTTGATTCCAAAGTCCAGGGCAATGAACTCAGTAGCTGCTTGGAGCAGACCCCAGCTAAGGGCATTACCAGTGACTGGGGAGTGGGCAGGGAGCTGCAGGCAGAGCAGGGGGGGATATATGGCCCCACCTGCAGAATATGAGGATCAGGATCGGGAGGGCAGCAGAGGATGGGCAGGATGTGGTGACCCTGCAGCAGGACAAGCCTCTGGGCCATCCCTGAGCCTGAGTCTCTGCTGACCCCCCCTGGACTGGAGCCCTCCTAGCCCGTCACTGTCCCCATCCAGCCCGAGGCATGTCCCAGTCCCTCCCCTGGGAGAGGCACCACCCTGAGGCCTGAGGTGCCTGGACACCCCGGCCTGGACCTCAGAGGGGGTTCACTGGGAAGAGCAGCTCCAGATGTACCCTCAGAGCTCACCCCAGCTCCACCCAGGGCCAGTTATTTACCACAGGGTTTATACTTTCTTCTTCTTTTTTTTTTTTCCTTCTTTTTCTTTTCTTCCACTGGCATTAAGAGCCTAAAAATAGCCTAAAAATAGCCGCACTTCCCAGTGCAGCCAGCAACACAAAACCAGGTTACCAGAGCCACACAACAGCAGCCAGCTCGTTTGCTCTGAAATCGAATTTGTTAAGGCATTAGTCTCCTGTTCCCTCTCTCCTCCCGCTCTCCCTCGACACAGCCAGCCCAAGCTGCCCTGCAGCCACTGCCACAGCTGGCTCTGGGCACAGGGGGGATGTCGGGGGGTCAGAGCGAGGGGCAGCCACTGCCAGGGGCTCAGCATGTCCACCCATGGGCACCTTGGGAGCCTCATTGCTGGCCGTGCCCCATCAGCCCCGTCAGGGCTCATCCCTCAGCTGTGGGACCAGCCTGGGGGCGAGGGGATGGATGGAAACGGGCGGTTCTCCCTCAGGCTGCAGCGGGGAAGGAGCGAGCAGTAGTGCCTGGCTGGGACACCTTCAGGTGGGGGCTCCTGCCAGCCCCACCTCAGGACATGAGGAGGAAACAGCTCCAAGGGGAGTGACCCTAGGGCTGGGCAGGGGCAGAAGGCAGCTGGACACTCTGGGGACTGGCAGAGGCTGTGGACAAGGCTCGCTGTGTGCTCCGACCACAGGTCGTTACAGACCAGTGGGATCCTTCATGAATTATGAGACGATATCGATCGTCTTTGCCAGTAAACACAGAGTGACCTTTATTAAAAATACACGAAAAACTCACTTAGGGAAACTCACTGACTTCTTGCTGCTGACAGATTTACACAAAAAGCAGATTTGTCCCACAACAGGAAACATGGTGAATGAGGCAGGAGAGGGGAGCAAGGCTCTGGCACAGCAAGCACCGCATCCCTGCCAGCTCCTGCTCCTGCACACCGGGACCAGCTGCCTGCTCATCTGGCAGAGCTGCCCACCTGGGCACCCACCACCCCCCCATCATACCCCCCAGGGCAAGGGTGCAGGTCTCTGCCCTGGGGGAAGCCGCAGGGCACAAGATACTGGTCCCTGATGGATGCAGTTATTTGGGACAGGAGAGGGACAGTGTAAATCTGGGAATTTGCTGGGAGCTGCCCACCACTGGTCAGGTCTCTTGGGGTTAGAACAATTAATTATGTGTAGTACAATAGCACAACTATTCCTCCTGGCCAAGGTTAAACATCCCAGGGCTGCAGAACAGCCTTCGTGTTGGCCTGACACAAACCCCTTGTGTTCCCCCAGGAACGCTGCTGCTCCTGATGCCTTGTCCATGGATTAGAGAAAGGAAGAGCTGTGGCTCAGAACTGGATGGAGATGAAGAGCTCCTCACCCCTCAACCACCACGTGAGCTGTGAGTGACCCCTTGGACCCACCTGTGGGCAAATCACTCAGGACCCACAAGGATCACTGACTCCAACTCCTGGCCCTGCACAGGACAGCCCCAAAATCCTTCCATGTGCCTGAGAGCATTGTCCAAATGCTCTATGAACTCTTGGGGTCGTGACCACTTCCCTGGGCAGCTTGTTCCTGTGTCCAGCCACTCCCTGTGCTGCTGAGGGTCAGAGCTGCATGATCTCCCACCAGTAGATCCCACCAGCCAGGGAGCCCACAACAGCCATAAGTGAATTTGAGAGCTAATTAATCTCTAACTAGGAACATATGGCACCACCAACTCAACGATCTTGGAGGCCTTTTCCAACCTAAATGATTCTGTGGTCCTGTGATCCCACCCAGAGCATCGTCAGGATGATGCCTCGGGAGCTCTCAGCATCCCAGCTCAGGAGTAGGAACCAGTCCCACAAACTGATCCGAAGGCTTCCCTCACCCTTTTTAGTATTTCTTTTTTCTAGACATCAGCGAAACTCTGGCTTTTAAGGCTTGTGGGTTTTTTTCAGACAAACAAATAGAAACCAATAGGTAAATGCACACATGAATTTAACGATCGATCAATCAATCAAATGGCTCCATTTGCACTTGTTTTTTACCCAGTGCTGAGGAGAGCTGAGTGTAATAAATATGTACAGAAATGGAAATGATGGATCTGTTCCCAAACCAGCTCAGGTGTTTGGTTTGGGAAGCTGTGAATACCTGGGGCCATGTTTGCTCCTCACCTCCATGACCTGTGCTGTGCTGGGATCCAAGCCAGAGGGACAGGATTTGCATTTTGAGCAAATTTCCCAACTTTGCAAGTTGATTGTGCTCAGCTTCCTGCAGACGCCTCTCGGCAGAAGAGCTTTCTGGCAGACAAAAACCCCCTTCTCTCTAGAACCCTCAAAATATTCCATTTTGGAGAAGCCAGAGCAGATGATGGAAGAGAACAGACTCTCCAATCAGCGCCGGGGCAGGAGGGCTGGGAGCGAGCGGATGCGACACGGAATGGGATGTGCAGTGGGATGAGATAAACTCCCCAGCTTGTTTGGGCCCATTATGGTACATTATTCATCAAAACACTTGGCTGAAATCAGCCAGCTCTGAGGTTTGTTAATTCGCTGTTTCAAAAAAACCTCAGGCTTCGGGGGAAAAAAGTGCCCAAAATATCTCTTTAACAGACTGCAGCCAAGTGGTCCTAGAGAGGAGCCTGCCATCCCTGGTTATTGCCTCACTCACATCCCTGTGGTAATTTGGGAATGGCTTCTCTGAGCCGAGAGGGGAGGTGAGGAGCTGGATAACACTCTGCCTTGTTAAAACATTCGGGATATTTTCCTGGATGGAAAGGGGCCGCCAGGATTAAGTCCTTATCCCGGGAGGAGTGTTATTGCAGCACGCCTGGGCAAATTCCTTGCACAGACAAAGGTGATCCCTGTGTCCCGTGGGAGGAGGGCCCTCACCCTGCCCTGATGCTGCTGGTGAGAGATAAATGAACCCAAGGGTGAAAGTCTGGGGAGTTGTGAGCAAATCTGGGGGTCCATGAGCAGCTCTGGGGTCTGTGAGCAGATCTGGGGTCCATGGGCACATCAAAGGTGTCTCTAAGCACACCAGGGGTGTCTCTAACACAGCTGGGGTGTCTCTAAGCACACCTGGGTGGCTGCACTCGCTGTCTCCCTGCCCGGTGAGCAGGGACGCTTTCCCAGGGAGGGAGGGCAGGCAGTGGGCTGGGGTCCCACACCAGCCACCCTCCCACACCCCCCAAGCCGGGCACTGTCCCATCAGGGGCAGAGGGACAGTGCCAGGTGAGATGGTGCCTCTGATTTCCAAGTGCTGGTGGTTTTGGGTAGGTTGGGCCTCACTGGAGTTCCTTAGCAACACGAATGCTGACGCTTTCCCTTCCAGGAACTGCAGATGCAAACGAAGCCCTTCCATCAGCCCTTCCATGACACCCACACTGGGACCCTCGGGAATGGTGTGGGACCCCTGCCATGCCTCCGCAGTGGCTCAGAGGGTCCCACTGCAATCCCCCCAATCCATATCTCCTCCTGCTATGTTAAAGGGCACTCTGCCATGGCTGGAGTGTTTTATCCTGTTGCCCACCTCCCTCCATCCCTGGAGGAAGATAACCTCCCTTGAGGACCCCATCAAAGCCCCCTGGACACCCAAAACCCTCCCTGAGCTCCTCAAAGCTCAGTCCCAAATCCAGGTTTGTGAACCAAGAACAAATCCTCTGGTTTTTGTTCAGATTTCCAGCCACAGCACCAAGTGTGTGGCAGCACTTGCCAGCTGGTGACATCATTGAGGCCCTGTGTGAACCTCTCCTGTCTCTCCTTGGCTCACCAGGGCTGATTTCCACTGGTAAGGAATCTTCAGACTTTGCAGCATTTCCAAGAGAAATCCAGTTTTGTCCTTGCACTCTGTCAGGCCGGGGATGCTCCAGTGCCACAATTTCCCTGTGCCACAACCACAAAGATAAGGGATCCCAGGTTTAATGCCACAGGTTTGGATGCTTTTGCTCGTGAACTCACTGTGGAGCAGTTTCAGCCGTGACCTTTGGGATGAACTTGGGCATCCACAGGGGACATGGGCTGGGACTGCATGGGAACCGTGAGGCCTCCAAGGAGCCCCTCCAGATCCTGGCAGTGCCTGATCCACCTTTCTAAAAACATGTGTCCATGTTGTGAGTGCGGGCAAGGCTGTGGTGGGAACGTGGCCAGCCGGCCTCTCTGTCCCCCTCGCCGCTCCCCTCGCGGCGCGGGCAGCTCCCGGGGGCCGCTGGACGTGCTGAACCCACTGGAGCAGCGGCTGCGGGATGGAGCAGCGATCTGGTTTCAATAAAATCAGCAGATTGTTTCATGGCTGGATGGGAAAGTTGTGAGGCTCCAGGATTTGCTCCTCTGGCAGCTGGATCCTGTTTGTCCACCGCTGCAGCTCCCACCCCACCTCTCTGGAACAGAGAGGGGGTCAATGTCCCGAGTCTGTCCGGGTTTCAGAGGCATTTGGACAGTGCCCTCAATGTGCTTCACCTTCTGGTGATTCCTGAAAGAGCCAGGTGGTCAGAACAGATCAATTTTGTCAGTCCCTTCCAGCTGAAAATATAATATTCTATTTTATTTTTATTCTATTCTTCGTCTTATTCTATTCTTATTTTTATTCTTATCCTTATTCTATTCTAATTCTTATCCTTATGCTCTTCTACTTTACTTTACTCTCTTCTACCTCATTCTGTTCCATCCCATTCCATCTCATCCCACTCTGGGTGCTGTGCTGTTCAGAGCACAGTGCCTGCCCTTGGTCCAGAGGGAGGCAGAGCGTCAAAATATTGCAGAGTTTTCTAGGTTTTCTCTATACCTTTAAATTCCAAAAGCACTGTGACTTCTAAGGGAAAAGCCAAGCTTTTAAAGCTGTAAACAGCTGGTTTCCCTCTTCCTATATAAGAGCAATCTTTAAAAAACCACTAAAAATTTAACAACCCTATTGTTTTTTGAAGTATTTTGTGACGCTAGGCCACTCCTGGGCTCGGTCTGTTATCCAGGCGAACTGGGCAACAGCAGGACATATCCAGGACAGCATCCCCAAGAGCCAGCCTGTCCTTCCTCCCTTGCCTGGCTCTATTGCAGTCCCCAGACTGGCCCAACAGGAATTTCTGCTCCATGTTGAAATGAACTTGAGGCAGTAAAGGAGTAAATGTGTAAAGAGAGGGGTGAGTGCTCTGTCAGCTTGGTGCAGTGGAACTCCTTCACTTACAGCCCCTTTATCTTCTGAGTTCTGGCAGTGGCAGAGGCACTGACTCACTCCCAGAGCCTCCATCCTGCAGCGCCGTGAATCCCAAACCCGAGGCTGCACTCTCAGCGTTCTGCTCCTGCCAGGACAGAAAAAGCGCAGAGCAGGACAGAGCAGCTGCGTTTCGCGCCCCATCAGCTAAATTTCGATGAAATCATTTTGATGAATTGTTTAGGAAGGGAAAAAGCCCCATTAACTGTACATTTGCTGTTAATTAATAGGCTGCTTTTTCCTCCTCTGGCACAGCACTTCTGAGCTGCCTCACGCTCCGCTCTGAGCGCAGCATCCTGGGGGGCACAGGGAGGTGGGGAGGGGGATCCGGGCAGGGTGGGACCTGCAGCAGCCTGACCCCGGGGAGAAGGGCTGCTCCCAGCTCCATGCCCTGCTCCAAAGGTTAAACATAAGGATGGGAAAAGCAAACAGCCCCATTCGTCTCTCCAACCTCTGCAGGGCTGCCCCATCCCGGTCCCTGGGCAGCCCCCAGGCACTGTGCAATGCCAGCAGGGCAGACGAGGAGTTACACAGCTTCCCAGCTTTATTATTTTTAATAAATTTTCTTTTTGTGTATTTATTTTCTGTACATATCTTGTAAACATCTCTGGAATGTTATTCGAGGGGAACATTGGCTGATACCCCCAGGAACCAGACACCAGAGCTGCTGGGGGTGGGAGCAGGGCAGTGTCCAGTGCCTCAGGGTGCTGGGTGCCCAGGGCTTGCACCAGCCACATGCACAGCAGGGAGCTGGGATGAGGGAAAAGTCTTGGCAAATCATTTTCATTCACAATGATTCTGTCAAAATGCCCACGGGATGCCAAAACACAGGGTAGAGGAGGGAGCACTCACGTGTCCATCTCCCACTGAGTCTCTGGCGGCACAGCAAGGGGACATCCACAGTGTCCCCAGTCCTGGCCCTCGGTAGCACACGTGGAGCTTCAGCAAAGAGTTGAGGCTGGGAGAGCTGGGGGTGTTCTCCTGGAGAAGAGAAGGCTCCAGGGTGACCTCAGAGCCCCTTCCAGCACCTAAAGGGGCTCCAGGAGAGCTGGAGAGGGACTTGGGACAAGGGATGGAGGCACAGGACACGGAATGGCTTCCTACTGACAAAGAGAAGGGTCAGGTGGGAATTCTTCCCTGTATGGTGAGGTCCTAGCACAGGGTGCCCAGAAAAGTGGTGGAAGTTCCCTGGAAGTGTTCAAGGCTGTGCCACTTGCTTCACTACCCAGGCTGGAGAGAAGAGCCCTGGTAACTTTTGATCCAAATTAAAAATGGTTTGTTTTGAAATGCAAATAGTTTGTAATCAGAGGGGGACAGGTGGAAATAGCCACAACGTAATTTCTACAGTCTAAAATGAACCAAGCATCTGTGGGGGGTTTTTAAATATGTATTTCTTTTAATAGGGTGAGTAAATTTGTGTGGCCTGAATTAGCTCTAAATGAAAGCAAACAAGGCATAATTAGAAACTGGTTCACTTTTTTCCTGGTTTCTTCCCCTCTGGAAGGGCAGCAAGGTGTGCATTCAAGATGTGCATCTGGGAGAGAGGAATGTGCCCAGAAGGGGGGTGCAGCTGGGAGGGCGAGGAGGGGGCAGCAGGAGCTGCCAGCACAACTCACACGGGAGCTGGGACCATACTGGGAACCATCCAGTGGCTTTAAGGCTTCTGGAGGTGCAGGATAAGGACCCCTCCCAGCTGCCAGTCCCACCAGTGGCTGTGGCACTGCGGGTCCCTGTCCCCACAGCCAGACATCCCTGCTGCTGGAACCTGCCTCTGCCAAGCAGCCGGAGAAGGGCTGCTTTGCAAAGGCAGCTCCACGTGTAAATCTGGGAAGCTCCCACTTGGGAAGTACATGAGTTTCTCATTTAGCGTGGCACCAGACTGCATTCTTTCTTTATAAAGAGCCCTCATTTAACTTTAGGCGTGTTTGTACATCTAATTAAAAATGGGTCATGTTTAATTGATTTCATATATCACTGCTGCCGCCACCAGCACAGTCCAGTGGCAGTGGCAGTGCTGCATCCCTGGCACAGGCGCATGGCTGGGTCCCAGGTGCCCCTTCTGCTCTGCCCTCGTTCCGTAGGCATTGCCACGAGTGTCACCAGCCCCCAGTGTCACCACCCCAGGAGCTCCCCCTGCCCAGAGGAGCATCAGGCTGGGCAGGGCAGGGAGAGCCTCTCCAGCTGTTCCATGGCTTCCCTCCAGCTCTGTGGTGCCCACACACAACCACTGCGGGCTGGTGGTTTCCAAATCCTCGGGCTGGGGAGTAGGACACTGCTTTTAGGGCAAGGCAGGAGCTGGAGAGTTCTCTCCATGTCCCTGCCATCCCTGCATGGGTGCTGGGGCTGGGGCTGGGCTGGGGTTGTGGCACTGCCTGGGCTTCCCATCGCCCTGTGCTCGATGTAATAAACAATGTGTCCCTGCCATCCCTGCATGGGTGCTGGGGCTGGGGCTGGGCTGGGGTTGTGGCACTGCCTGGGCTTCCCATCGCCCTGTGCTCGATGTAATAAACAATGTGTCCCTGCCATCCCTGCATGGGTGCTGGGGCTGGGGCTGGGCTGGGGTTGTGGCACTGCCTGGGCTTCCCATCGCCCTGTGCTCGATGTAATAAACAATGTGTCCCTGCCATCCCTGCATGGGTGCTGGGGCTGGGGCTGGGCTGGGGTTGTGGCACTGCCTGGGCTTCCCATCGCCCTGTGCTCGATGTAATAAACAATGTGTCCCTGCCATCCCTGCATGGGTGCTGGGGCTGGGGCTGGGCTGGGGTTGTGGCACTGCCTGGGCTTCCCATCGCCCTGTGCTCGATGTAATAAACAATGTGTCCCTGCCATCCCTGCATGGGTGCTGGGGCTGGGGCTGGGCTGGGGTTGTGGCACTGCCTGGGCTTCCCATCGCCCTGTGCTCGATGTAATAAACAATGTGTCCCTGCCATCCCTGCATGGGTGCTGGGGCTGGGGCTGGGCTGGGGTTGTGGCACTGCCTGGGCTTCCCATCGCCCTGTGCTCGATGTAATAAACAATGTGTCCCTGCCATCCCTGCATGGGTGCTGGGGCTGGGGCTGGGCTGGGGTTGTGGCACTGCCTGTGCTTCCCATCGCCCTGTGCTCGATGTCCCCAGCGTCCCTGCTCCAGCACCGCCATGGCGAGGGACATGCCAGTTCCTTGGGGCAGGAGCCTGTCCAGAACACAGGGACAACAGGACAGCAGAGAGGGGGACAGCACTGGGGACGGGGAGGATCACTGGGGAGCCTGACCCTCGCAGGACCTGTGCCCAGTGTGTGTGCCCAGTGACCGTGCCCACCCTGCCAGCCACGGAGCTGCAGCAGTGATGGGCACTGCTCGCCCTGCTCCTGTCACAGCTCTCCTGGGAACTGAATCCAACTGTCAGCAAAGAGGGGATGATGAGTCAGCCCTCACCAAAGGCTACACTATTACCTAGCAGCTTAATAATGAAAACTGTCATCATTCCTGCAATAAGGAAAGATAAATAAGTTATTAAAAGAAGAGCCTGCCACCCTGCCTGGCCAGGGCACTGTGCCAGAGGGATATTAACTGCTGGCCACAGCCTGCCTGTTTGGGGAACAGAGAGGGATACCCTGAGCGCTCGGAGGAAGAGCTCTTTCTCCTCCAGCTGGCTTGGAGAGGGCTCGTGTGCCTGGCACAGCAAGAGCCACCACTCCTGCTCCAGCCACCACTCTGGCTACAGCCACTGTCCCTGCTCCATCCACCACTCCTGCTCCTCCTCAAAGGTGCAAAGACAATAGTGCCCCAGGAAGGAAGATGGGGCTGGGGGGAGGACTGAGGGTGAGGAGGGTGAGCAGGCTCTGAAGATCTGATCGCCCCAAATCCAGAGCAAGGAGTGCATTAATGAGAGCTTTGCTGAGCAGTGTCAGTGGGACCCTCTGCTGCATGAGCACCGAGGAAGCAACCACCAGAGCATCCTTGTGGCAGTAGCTGCAGCTGATGTTGTGCAGGGAAGGGGCCGGTTCAGCTTCCACGCTAGACCCTGCTCAGCTCCACAACCAAAACCACTTTCCCCTCCCTGCCAAGCTCCCCTGGTTGGGGCTCAGCTTTAGCACCTGTCAATATGTGACACAGCAAAAGGCATCTCTGACGTGGTGAGAGAAAGGTGGGAAACAGTAAAGGAAGGAGGAAAGAAGTGACCTTCCTTGCCCAGCTGTATTTTACTGGGAAAACATCCACAAGCTGTTCCACCTCTGGCCAGGAATGGTGAGGCCCTGGCTGCTCTGCGGAGCTGAACAGAATAAATGACCTTCATAACACTTTCCCTCTGAAATCCTCCAACTTTCCACTAATAAACAATGTGATTGTCAGGGCAGTCCAGTCACTTTATCTAAAAATTGCTCCTTCCTTCCTGCCTGAACAGTCAGAGAATCTTCCCTGGACCCTACAGCAACACATTCTCCTCCCTGCTGTCTTCTAGGGATGAGTCCTCTCCTGGCCTTCGTCCCCTCCCAGATCCCTGACTGTGCCCCCGTCCCCATTGCTGTGAGCTCCTGGGGGCTTAGACAAAATAGATCAGTAATTGTGGCACCCCCTTCTCTCTCTGGGCTACCTCAGTGCCATTTTTAGCCTCAGCACAGCCCCTGGAACCACGTTTTTTAATCGCTGTGTTTACATGCACCTTGTGGAGCTGCTGAAGTGTCCTGACAAGCCTCTGGAATCAAAGGCTTGGAGCCGCCCCAGGAGCAGGGAGCAGAGAGAAAGAATCACCTGGGCTGCCGTGGGGATGGCCCAGGCAGGGCTGCAGGAACACGCCTGGCACGGGCGGGTGGGCTCCGGGCCACGGCCCCGCCACCCACGGCGGCGCAGGCCCCGGCACGCCGCGCTCCGGCAGCACGGCCCACAGACGCCGCCGGGGACCACAGGCGAGTTTCCACTCTCGGCCAGGAAAGAGCCCGTAAAGTTAGTGAACATCTTAAAAATTAAGCATCTAATGAGGCCCATCCTGCAGCCAGGGCTGGGTGCCAGCTGGGCGCTGGCTCCGCACCGTGCCCTGCCCTTCCCGGCACATGGATCCCACAGCGCCCGCGTGGGTGTGGGGCTGTGGGGACAGAGCAGGCCCCGGGACACGGCCACCAGTTAAATGGCCTGGGGACACTGGGGGGAAGTGGGGAAGGTCTGGTGTGACACTGGATTGTCTCACCAAAGCCCTCTGCTCTTTGACTCCCAGAAACATTTTACTTCCTGAATACCCATTTTCAGGTCTCGCTGTCACAGGCTCATGTCCCCTCAGCCACCAAGGGGTGGCTCTCTGGGACAGGTCAGTCTTCTGCGCCCTCAGGCTAAAGCCAAGGGCTTGTCCATCGTGCCATCTCCCTGATGCCACGGTGCCATCTCCGTGCCATGGTGCCATCTCCTCCGTGCTGTGCATCCTCACTGCTGGAGCCCGGGCAGCAGCAGTCCCCTCTGTGGGCATCTTGGGGGGACCTGAGGGCTGGGCTGAGGGCAATTTGTCAGAGCTTTCCATCCCTCTGCGCTTACCTGGCTGTGAACAATGCAGCATCCAGCATGTGGGTGAGAAAGCCCTCGGACATCCTCGCTCTTGCTGCAGGAGTGGACAGCCTCATCCCAGCCCACAGCACAGGATTTCCTCTCACATCCCCTTGGGCAAAGCTGTCCAGGGCTGTACCCCCACTCCAGCCACCCCTCCCTCCCCCTGCTCTGCTCTGGCTGTGCTGAACCTGACCCATCCCTCCTCCAGGTGCTGCTCCCCCACCTCTGCCCCAGGCCAGGCCCTGCTTCCAGGGTACTTGCGCACCTTGGTGCTCCTCTGGAGACTCTTTCCCCCAGCCTCCCTCCTCCTGGCCAGCCTCCTGCCGTCCCTGCCCTCTACTGCTCTCCTGCCGCCCATAAAAGTATATAGAATATAGAACATTATTTTATGATGTACTATAAAAAAAAAAACAACCTGGAACTAGGAGACACGTGCCAAACCTCAGCAGCACATGCAGGAATGCCTTTGTCCCAGCTGTTGCTGGATTGCCTGAGTCTGAAGGCTTTTCAAGACAGGAATCTTGTTTTCTTGATTTATTGATTTTTTTCCTGGCACTGGGCAGCAGCGGCTGCACAGTCAGTGATGCCATCTGTCCTTTGGGTCCCATCTCCCACGGCACTGCCCAGGGCTCCCCAAACCAGGCCCACGCAGAGCTGGGAGTGTGGGTATCAGTGGAGCTGCAAAGTGTGAGGGGCAGGGGCCTCCCGTTGTCCCGAGGATGCTGCTGCAGTTATTGCTCCTCAGCTCCTGTGCCTGTCAGAGCCCTCTCCCTCCTTCCTCAGGGTTGAGCCTGTGCCCATCTGGGGCCCCTCAGCTTTCCCTGGGGTTTCACTGAGCTGCTGGTTCCTGCACAGGCGATTTGGGGCACCCATGAGCAGGGAACTATCTGTCTTTCCTATCATGGCTGACATCAGACCCTAAATAATCAAGGGATTCCATCCCACACCGGTACCACACCCTGAGGTGCCAGCCCCACTCCCCAGGATGCCAGCCCCATACTAGGAGGTGCCAACTCCTGGTCCTCCCTATTTCCCTTCCCCTCCTGGGCTGGTGAACTTTCCTACAGCCCTTCAGCCCCAGCTCCATAAAGCTCCCGATTCATTCCGCAGATATTTCCTGCACTGGGGCTTTCCGCAGCATCTGCTGGTTTGAAGTGCTCCGTTTATTCGTCCTGGGGGCACCATTACTTTCTGCTTTAGCAGTTCTGCCTGCTCTGAAGTCTCTGCCAGGCTCCATCCACGGGAGAGAAAATTGATGAAAGAATAATAATGATGATTGTTATAAATATATATTTCATTGCGGTGGCCCTTGGTGCACGTGTTCGCCACTGATGAGGAGACCAGAGGGCGAGGGGGTGCTCAGCTCCCAACAGGCTCCCAACAGCAGATGTGTGTCTTCACCCCGCTGCCCTCCTCCTCTTCCTCTTCCTCCTCCTCCTCCTCCCAAGGCACTTGTCAGGACACCCCTGTCTGTTCTCCCCAGAGGGTCTCAGGTGGGTCTTGTGGCCAGAAGAGGTGGACATCTCTGGAGACAGGATTCTGGGAGTGCCTGTGGGACATGTCCTGGGCAGGCTGGAGCCAGTTCCAAGCTCTTCCATCCATTGGGATGGCAGGAACAGGGAGCAGGGGGAGAGCAGCCGAGTTGGGAATAGAGCCTTGCAAAGTGGGACATGGGGAAGAGGTGCACAGCCAAGTCTCCCAGCCTCTGCCTCCATTTCTCCATGGATTTCTCCTCTCATCCAGCTGAGTGGAAACAGAAATCACCAATAATTTCACCCATAAATGATCCCCATCGGCACCAGCAGCACATTTCCCTTCTCCTCAGGGGATTATCCAATTAGGGACTCTGTGAGTGAGTGCAGAGGATATTTCCCTTTCTCTTAAAGGAAATCTTTTTCCTTTGTTTCACCAGCTGTGGATAATCCCCTTCCCTCCATATCCTCAGCCACAGCAGACTTAGGATGCTCCGGGCCAGTGTCCCAGCCCTCGCAGCCACTCAACCTCCTCCACTTCCATTTCCTGCTGCAGAGAGTTTCAGGTATTTCCTGTAGACTCTTTAAAATTCCTCAAGGGCTTCTCCGTTTCACCCGCAGAGGGATGGCCTGGAAGCAGGACAGCAGGAGCCGCGTGGAGTGGGGTACCTGGGAAGGCTTTGTACAGATCAGCATTCCTTGGCTCATTTTTCCACTGGCCTTCCCACTCAGAGCAGCCCTCCCCTCCCTGCAGATCAGACCAGAGAGTTGTACATGGGCCCTCCTGGGCCTGAATATCAGTAAATGCAATTCCATCTGCAGCAAGGATAACGTTACCACTGCCGGCTCATCCCTGCTCCGGCCAGGAGCCATCTGTGGGGTGGGGGCTGTGCTGGGGACACACACGGATGCACGGAGAGCACCAGCCCGTGGGGGTACTGTTACCTACAGATGGAAATGCATCTCCGAGGTACTTGATCTTCCCTAAACTCCCTTGCTGTAACTCTTCCAGAGGACATCTGTCAAATCCCTCCAGGGATGGAGACTCCACTGCTGCCCTGGGGAGCCTCTCTCAGTGCCTCACCACCCTTCTGGGGAAGAAATTATCCCTAATATCCAACTGAATCTCCCCTGGCACAGCTTGAGGCCATTCCCTCTCATCCTGTCCCTGTTCCCTGGGAGCAGAGCCCGACTGCCCCCCGGCTGCCCCCTCCTGTCAGGGAGTTGTGCAGAGCCAGAAGGTCCCCCCTGAGCCTCCTTTTCTGTGAGCACCCCCCCACCCCAGCTCCCTCAGCCACTCCTGCTACTCCAGACTCTTCCCTAGCTCTGTTCCCTTCCCTGGACATGCTCCAGCCCCTCAGTGTCTTCCTTGTCTCTCCAACTCTACATCTTGCAGCCTAGGAAGGTGGGAGAAAAAGATGGAAATACATCAATCACCAGAGCTTGCGCAGATGTAGATGCAAAATCTGGCATTATTCATTCTTCACCTGCTATTAGACCAGTCACAACCTCTGCTGGAGCCTCCTCCCAGCTTGGTCAGAGGCAGCAGAGCTCTCCTGTCCCCTCGGGGTCACCGGCTCCTTCCCCACCTCCCATGCTGCTCCAGTGGTGCATCCTGCAGAAGGAAGCACCTCCCTGTGGAGCACCCTGCTGTGGCCATCCCAGCCTCATGCTTGCCAGCAAAGCCTTCCCAAACACTCCAAGATCCAAATGTAAATGGACAATTCCATGGAAAACCCGCAGCTCAGCTCAAGCAGCAGGTCAGGGATGTCGGCTGAAAGGCTGTTTCAGAGCCCAGAGAGAGACCACGCAGCCCAGAGGGTCTCAGCTTCCCTTGTTTGCTCCCGAGGAAGTTGGTTCTTATGGCAATTTGTGCTTCAATAAACGTGAAATAAAATCCATTCTGCCCTTTCCCTGCTGGCGTCATCCCCATTTCCCTCTGTTTATCACATCATATCCATTGCCCCGGCAACCGCGGCAGCCCAGGCACGGATGCTGCTGGCAGGTGGGGCCCGTGCCAGCCCCACACCCTGGCACAAGGATCCCACTGTCACACGGGTGTGTCCAGTGGGACACACCACAGGGAGGGAGGGGGGCTGGGAACAAACCCGAGATGGGAGGAAACAGCTCCAGAAGAGGATGCTCTTGGCAGGAGCTGGCCCCAGGCAGCACCCATGGGAGTAACTCTGGAAGTGTTTGCCTGTGGCATCTGCAGGTGTGGACATCCCCCTCCATGGCCTGGCTCCAGCTCCGGGACGGACACAAACAGAACCCCCAGCTCAGAGCAGAGAGTCTGGGAGCAGTTTGGCGACTTGCTCCCAGTGCAGGTCCCTCTCTGCACCCGCTCGTGCCCTCACACCCCGTGGGGCCCAACCTCTGCCTGTGCCTCCCCCGCCCTGTCACGCTCCAAGTTCACCCCTTCGGCCCCGCAGTCGGGAGCCCATTCCCGGTGGATTCGTTCCCTTTAGCCCTATATCGGTTTGGTTTCAAGGCTCGTTGTCCCACCACGCCCAAGAGAGCTCGCGGACCCCACTGAGGACAGCGCAGCCCGCGGGGTTCCCCCTGCTCCAGGCTTCGCCTCCATCCCGGCGATATTCCCATAGGAGCGATGGCCCGGCCCCACGCTCCTCCCGCGGTCTCCGCCTGCCCCCGCGCGGCGGCTCCGGGCACGGACCCGCACCCACGGACGGACCCACATCCCCGGACGGACATACGGACGGACCCGCACCCACGGATGGACCTACGGACGGACCCGCACCCACGGACGGACCCGCACCCACGGACGGACCTACGGACGGACCCGCACCCACGGACGGACCTACAGACGGACCCGCACCCACGGACAGACCCACTACCACGGACAGACCCACACCCACGGACGGACCTACAGACAGACCTGCACCCACAGACAGACCCGCACCCACGGACAGACCCACATCCATGGACAGACCTATGGACGGACCCGCACCGACGGACAGACCCATACCCACGAACAGACCCACGGACGGACCGCACCCACACCCACAGAGGGACCTGCATCCACAGGGGAGCCGTGCCCAGACACACAGACAGACCCGCAGCAGTTTGAGACAGACAGGGGTCATGGGGAGGGAACAACGATGGGAAAGATGGGAAGGAAATGCTGAACCACTGGAGGAGATTTTCTTGAGACAAGACTGAGACTATTCAGAGGGTGGGGAGGCCCTGGAACAGGTTTTCCAGAGAAGCTGTGGCTGCCCCATCCCTGGAAGTGTCCAAGGCCAGGTTGGACAGGCTTGGAGCAACCTGGGATAGTGGAAGATATCCCTTAACTTCAGCTTCTCGTGCCAGTGGGGATGGGATGGGTCCTATCTGTGCTGGAAATGGAACCTGCTGGAGTCTCCAGAGGCAGCCTCATCTGGACTGGCCCTACAAGCAGCTGTCTCCCTGCCCCACACTCTCTGTGGGCACCAGAACCTCACTGCCACATGCCCAGGAAGGACACAAGGACTGTTAAGCAGCCAAGAGAGGGGATTAAGTGCCGGGGTCCCCAAAGGACCCTTGTGCAAGGCTCCACTGGCAGAGTCAGTGAAGGAAGATTAACCAGCCACGGCAAGTTGCTTCACCTCTTATCAGAGAGCTGCTCTCCCCTCCCCTGCAGTGACTCATGCTCTGCTGAGCCCTTCCCACCTCATCTGGGACGTGTTACAGCCCTGACCCATACTCCCTCTCCATACAGATGAGGATTCTCTTGGAATGTCTGCCTCTTCCTCCTCTTCCTCCTCCTCCTTCTCCTCTCCAGTGTTTCTGCTTCTCAGGTGTCCCCTGCCCAGGTAACACAGCTGTCCCCTAAGCAGGGCTCCTTTTGGCTTGTCCCCAGCTCTGGAGCCAGCCCGGGAAAGGGGATGCTCCCCAAAGGCTCCCCCTTTCTCAGAAGCTGTTCATGCCCGTTTCTGCCTGCTCAATTTGGCTGCCAATCCTCCCCCAGGCCAGTGTAACTCTGCCCTGCAAGGGGAAGGAGGCAGTCATGCAGATTCCAGGGAGTGAACCCAGTTCCATTGGTTCCTGGTGACGAGCTGCCAGCTGACATTTCTGAGGCGCTGAGCGCGTGCCCCTCGGTTGGGTGAGGTTTAATTTAACCGTCTCAGAAGCACACACGTCTTTCAGAGCCAGGGATGGTGGTGACTCGAGGAGGGAGCAGAGCTAAATCAGATGTCAAACACTGATTCCTCCACACATCTCTAGGGACTGACAGCTGGAGTCACTCTCACCATCTGTCTTCCCGCTGCAGCCCCCTGAGAAGACACACACTGTTAGCTGTTCCTCCAGCTAACAATGGAGACAGCGAGAGAACACATGCATTCATTTCCAGGCCTATGGATTTTCCATTCAGGGATTTCAGGAACATGCTGCATTGGGGAACATGCTCTGTTCATCCCAGTAACAGGACACAGCACCTGTGCTTTGCTGAGTTACAGGGACACCGATGAACCATCTCCTCCCCATCCTCTGCCCAGGGCACCCTTCGGGCAGGTGTGTCTGGGCTTTCTGATCCTTGGAGGAAAAACTGTCTGAAAGATTGTTTTTATTGTTCCTCGTGCTCTCGTCCTCACCCCAGGCAAGCTTGGCCAGAATCTTGGGATACATGATAAAAGCATTTTGTCTCTAGATAGGACACATCTTCACGGGAACGAGTCCAGAATTAATAAACCATCTACCAGCAGCCAAGTGCGTTGTGTTAACTCAGAAGTAATGAGGTCGTGGTGAATCACCAGGAGTCTGAGACGCAGGGGGAGAAACCAGCTCGGAAAAACACTGGATCAGACCAAACCTCGATGCAAACCCTGCTTCTTTCTTCGTGACTGAAACTACTTAATCGTTTGTGTTCCTGTCATTAGAGCTCCATTGCAAACTGCCAGGAGAGCAGGAGGGGAAAACCGCAGGTACCACAGGAACCAGCCCAGCCTGGGGGGACACAGGAGCTGCCAGAGGGGTTGGGGGGCTCAGGCAGGTCTGGCCTCTGCCCCCTGGCAAAGGCCGCCTCGGGGATCCCAGTGCCCTGCCATGGCCCTGCAGGGACCTGTCCCCACCCTACCTGCGGCCAGGGCTGTGGGTGATGCTGCTGTGCCGGATGAACTGGGAGGGAGGGCTGTGAGCTCTGCCAGCCCAACACATCCCAGGGAGTAGGAAGAGGAGGAGGCTGAGAGCACCTTCCTGCTCTCCTGGGTTGTCCCCCTCCACAGCAGCTGTTCCCAAAGGGTTCTTGTTCCTCGGTGGCAGTGCACTCACAAAATGCGGGCAGAGCATCCCTTTGCAGAAGTTTTCCAGGTTACAGGTGTCTGGGGCTTGGGAAAATGACTCTGTGGTGGGGTGACATCTGAGTCAGAGTTCTCACACTGAGAGGGAGCTGCAGTGGGACAAACCCTTCTCCCCAGCTTTGCATATTCATTTATTATGATTTACAGGCTAATCCAGTGCCCCTCCCTGCGCCCTGACAGCCTCAGCACCCACCCATACTTGAATTACCTTTTTCCGTGCAGACTCTGTCTTAGACCACCCACAGGAGTGCCAAGGCCTCCTCCTACCCCCTGCCTTCTGTGTCCCCAGGGAGCCACCTCCTTCTGAGAGTCACCCAGGGGTGTGGAAACCAGCTGGGAGCAAACTCCAGCTCCGAACATTCCTGTGCATGGGGGGCTCAGCTTCAAACCCTGGCCATGGCCCAGACAGAGCTGGCCCCTGCTCTGCTGTGTCTCTGCCACACTCTTCCCCAAGTCCTTCTTCCCATGCTTGTGTTCTGGCAGGTTTTCCTCATCTTCCTCATCCAGCCATTCCAGATGTCTCTTCCTCAGCCCCTGCAGAGGTGCAAGAACGTCTCTTTGCACGGGCACAGTGATGCTTCATCTTCCTTCTGTTCTCCTTTCGGGTCCCTGACCTGCACTCCCACCCCCAACCCCCAGTATTTAGCAGTGCCATCAGTCCACGAATCCCCCAGGCACTGCCTGCAGCAGAAGCATCATGCCAGGGCTGGTGAAAGCTCCCAGAGGCTGCTGGACAGAGGGTTCCTGTCCTCATTCCTCAGGAGCCCTCTGCCTTTGTTCTGGAAATGCTCTTGGGCAATCCCAACACTGTAGAGGTTAATCCAGGTTCTTGGGGGTGAAAACCAAGCCAGAAGAAGGGATGTATCAGCTCTTCAAGCTGCAAGAGACAGCAAACCCAACGGACCAAGGGTTCAGACACGCCCCACGTGGAGCAGTGATATTTTATTCAGCACTGATTTGCAAGTCTTTGCATTCACAACAATATTGAAATGACTCTGGTTTGCAACAGCTGCAAAACCAGGCATAGGCGGGACGGGAGGGAGCTCATGCACTCCCGGCAGCTCGGCTCCTTTAGCATTTCTCACTAGAGCAGGGAACAATTCTGCAAACCATGAGCTGAAAAGTGACACATCGCCCTCCTTTGTTTTCCCATCCATCAGCTGAAATTTTCCTCTTCCCTAGTTCCTGGAAGGCTCTTTTTGTAATTAACTTCCCAGGAACATGTGAGCCCCACCGTGCTGTGAGTTCCTCGGCAGCAGAGGCGGCTGAGCAGGACAATCCATGGGAAGTTGCTTTGGGAATGCCTGGCCTTCACCTGGTGCTGCCCTCGCCCCGACCTCTCCCTGGCTCTGTGGACATGGATGGGCTGTCGGGAGAGGGCAGGGGCTGGGCACACCCCGACCCCCGGGGGCTCATCCCCCGTCAGCCCTGGCGGCTCCCCCATCCCAGGGATGTTGTTTAGTCCAGGTGCACTTTTTATTGGATTTTGTTAAATTAAACATGTGATCCCATATTATGTGACCCAGCTCTGAAGTCTCCCAGGCCCACGCAAACTCTGCTGCCTCAGCTTTTCATTTCCATGTTTATTTACTGCCTTTCAGATCGCCTGGGCTGCACGGTGCAGCCTCTGATGAATAAATAACGGGTGCCCTTCCAGGCCAGATTGATTAGATGGATTTAATTAACGAGCCCAGCTCCCCTTGAGGACTATCCCAACTAAAATACTGGAACCAGCCAGTGAGTTACAGCGCCAGGACCTATTGATTTACGGGAATATGAACAAGGGATCATTTAGTGACTTCATCGATGCCATAACAAGAGGCTGCGAGGGGTTGGGTCACGGCTGGTTCATCACAGGAAGATTGTTCCTCCCCACTGCTCAGCCAAGTAGTGCCTGCAAACATCCATCTGTCCTCCCCATCCCAGCTGGACCTGTGTGGCCAGAGGGACAGGGAACGAGAGCAGCCGACTCAATCTCAATGGGATTGGGTGCACACGGGCGCTGGAAACCACAGGGAAAAAGGCAAAATCCTGAGGGGGGCACGGCGGGGGTTTCTCCACACCGAGGTCAAGCCTGGAGCTTTGCAGGGCAGGGGAAGCAGGGCAGGAACACGGAGCCCACGCTGGGCTGGGGTGAAGGGAGCTGTGCTGTGCTGGGGGGAGCTGCCAGGACCAGCCCGAGCCCCCGTGTGCCCAAGACCGTCTCTCTGAAGCAGACAGACGTGTGACAGACGTGTGACAGACGTGTGACAGGACGCTCAGCCCAGCTGTCCCCCCCCAGCTCCATGGCAGACGGCAGCTCCCGCACAGACCTCACCCCGCCCGCCTCCGCAGCACCCCGGAGAAGGTTCCGCGTGGGTTTATTAATTAGTCCATTAAATTATTGCAGAAGTAATTGAGATCCACGTGTTCCCCCTGCAGGTCCCTGCCCGCCGGCCGTGGCACGGGCAGTAGCCGTGACATGGGATGGGGAGCGTGCGGGTAATGAGGTGCCGTGGGGAGCATCCAGTGCCGAGCGTGCCGTGCCACCTGCCCTGTCCCTGTCCCCGTGCTGCCTGTCCTGTCCCCCCGCCGCCTGGCACGGGCGGCTGCCAGCCTCATCGCGGTGACAATCGTCAGGTTTTAATTAGTCTCCAACACGATTCCTGTCATAAACACTCTGCTGGGGGTTGTTTGTTTTAATTTGATCAGGGACAGGCACAGGGAGGGGGAAGAAGGAAGGTAATTAAATTTAACTAAAAATCTTGGAATGCCATTAAAGCGGATGTCCTTATTTGCATAATCCGCTCCCCGCGGCGCCCTAAACTGCCACCAGTTTATTGTGACTGGCTTTTCCCCCAAGAGGACGCTGCCCACCCGCAGAACCTGCCGGCCGAGGGAGGACAGGGATGTGCAGGGAAAGGGAAAAATTCCTGGCTCTCTTTAGCAATTTAGGGGGCTGTGGGTGAAGTACCAAGACCCGGGTTAGGTGGGTAAAACATCAGCACCTGGGTTGCTCCTCTGCTGGAAATGAGCGCTCCAAAGATCTCCCGAGGTGTTCCAGAGCAGCCTGGTGTGGATGCCCGAGTCCCAGCCAAAGGACAGGGGAGCAACCAGGATGCCAAGGACACCAGGAGCAGGGGCAGGGTGACAAGGCAACTGCAGCCAGCTGTGCCTCCAGATCCCAGCCTCGGGAATGCCACAACTCCTGGAGCTGTGGGTTCAGGCCCCTGCACAAGGCCAGCCAAGCAGCAGGTGGTGTGGGGTCAGAGCGGGTCTCCTCATTTTGTGGCCTTAAACACCAACTTTTGCCCTTTGGTGCTTCTCTTTCCCTACCTGTCTTTCCCTGTTTAACATGGAGAAAATGGTGCTCCTGTGTTCCCTGCTTGGCTGTCCATAGAGCAATTACCTAGTAGTTATTTCTGCTCATTGGCAAGTTATTTCTGATGATGTTTGCAAAAGGTTTGATTATTATTGCAAATGCTGCTTCTACATCTGGAGCTGGGGCTGGGATGCTGGGGAAGTTTCTGGGAAAAGTAGATTTTCCAGGGAGAGGCTGTGTTTTATGGAGATATCTCAGTCGGAACTGGAGACTCTGATGCTGTTGGGGTGGGTTTTGTTTAGTTGGGGTTTTTTTGTTATATTGAGAAATTAACAAATGTGATAGACCAGGTGACAAACAGAAGTTTGATGATAGACAGTAAAAATCCTGGATAGTTTGGGAAAAAACATGAAATGCCACCAGCTCCTGGCTGGGCTGCAGAGGCAGCAGCACCTTTGGGAGAGCACCCATGGTGGAGCTGCCTTTTCTAGAGACACTGAGGGTACAGTGAGAGCAGGGCAGGGCCAGGGCAGCAGGAGCCGCTCACCTGCCAGCTGTCCCACAGCACACACACCTTCAGCAGGTGATGTGAAGTGTTCCTGCCCTAGAAAGCCTCTCATAGCCCCCAGCAGAAACAGGATGTCATAAAAATGAATTGCACTTCAGAGCAGGATCATGTCTGTTGTTACTATGGATGTGCCCCGGGAGTGCCTCGATGCTACCCCAGCTCCGGCTGCAGCAGCCGCGTGCACTGAGGATGGACCAGCTGGGGGAGGGTGGGATCCCCTCCTGGCCTCTGCAACCACAGTGGGGGATCTTCAGGGTGTTGTCATTCCAGTTAAAAATCATGGGACTGACACCAGCTATCACTGAAAGGAGAGCTGGAGCATCCTCTTAGCACCTTGCCCAAATATCCTTCCATCCTGTTCTGTAGCTGTGCCACTAAACAATCCCTGCTCCTAAGAAAGACTTGGTCTCCCACTTCTTTCAGCACCTGGGTCCTCCCCTTGACACAAGAACTGTCTGACTTCACTTACCTACAGGATCTGGTCAGATTTGTGCAATCTGTTTCCAGCATGACTCTGCCTGTGTTCCTTCTTTAACTTTCAAAGCCCCAGTTAAAGCAGTGTTATCTCCTATCTCTACCCACTTCCATCCCTTTTCTGCCTGAAGGACCTTCTCCTACATCTGAGGACAGAAAAGGAATGCAGAGCCCAGGCTGAGGTGCCTCAGGCTGGGAGCTGCAGATGGATAATCTGTGTTCAGAAGTGGGCTGATCCCTCGGGATTCCTGCTGGGACCACTCACCATTCCCCAGGACACATGGGAGGCCCTTCTCCAAGCCGTCAGGGTACCAGTGCAGTGCTGGCAGGGCTGGGAGCACTGCATGGGTTCACAGCCCTTTCTTCTATGTAAAAATGAATGAGTTTGCCTCAAATCTCTGTCAGTGGGATCAGGCAGTGAGGATGCCTGAATTCCCATCTTGTCCATGACCAAATGCCTGTTCTGCAGGGATGCTGAAATCAGAGTGCCTGTTTGTGTGACTGCCAGGCCAGGCAGGTGGCGTGGTCTTCATCCAGAGAAAGGAAAAAAGCACCAGGGAAGCCAGGCCTGAGTGAGAACTGAGGGATCATCCCAGTGGCAAACAAGGCGAAAGGAAAAGCTGGTTTGGTTTGCTCAAAGATAACGTTGTCCCTGTGGAAAGGCGCCTGCGTGGCTGTGCTGGAGCGGGGGCTGCCCAGGACATGACTGCGGAGCTCTGCCATGGAGGTCACACCTTTGAAATCCCGGGATATAAATCTATGCCATGAGGTTGCACAAGCCTTCCCCGAGCCCCTCGGGCTCTGTAGAGTAACATTTGCTGGGCTGCAGAGACCAGAGGCTGAACCCACGTGGGGAGGTGTCCAAGAGCCCTACATCATCCCGGGCTTGGGAGGAGATGCAATCCCAGGAGCTGGACAAGGACTGCTGCCAAAGGGTGGGAAATTCTTGGACCGCTAACAAAGCTCATGTTGAGAAATACAACCAGAGTGTAAAGATGCTGTGACAGCAGGGGTGGGCGATTGTACTGAGCATCACTTGTTTCTCCTGGGTTTTATTTCTCTCTCTTCATTAGCATTATAGTAATATCTTGTATTAATTGCTAGGCTGTTCTTATCTCAACCCACAAAATTTCCCTTTTCTTTCCCATTCTCATCTCCACATGGAGAGTGGTGGGAGTGAGTGGCTGTGGTGCTGAGCTGCTGGCTGGGGTTAAAACCCTGATGTGAGTGCAGGAAGAGAAACCAGTTCACTCCTATTCCCTGAGAAAGTTATTCCAGCCCACCGGAAGCCCCCCAGCATGAAGATACTACTTAAATCCCCTGGGACAAGAGGGTCTCTCCTGTCTGGGGCTGATTTAGGGCAAGGGGAACATTCTGCCCATGAAGACAGAGAAGTTGCAGAGCCACAGGGGCCCCGTCCTGGCACAGGTGTGATACAGAGGGAGGTGTATTTGTGGAGGTGCACGCTGGGTGGGTGGGGGTGGCCAGGTAGGTGTTGTGTAGGGTGGGGCCAGGTGGACTCCACCAGCCAGGTGCTACCTGTGCACTGAGAGCTGTGGTCAAGCAATGCCTTTAGAGATCCTTCTGCCAGGGCTGAGATAATGGCCCAAGGATCCCAGGGATGGGCAAATGGTCAGGCTGGACAAGCATCATTCCTGTGCTGGGGATGGCCCACACAGCCAGCTGGAATGGCTGCAGCTTCTTTTTGGAAGGAGAGAATGACCATTCATTTTTCCCAGATGCACATTTTCAGGTACCTGTAATGAAAGACAACTGTGCATGTTCCTCCCCATAATTGGGCTGTTTGCACTCTAAATACAGTACAGCTTCTACCTGACTGGCTAATAAGGAATGATTTTCTCTCCTTTTATCTCTAATTAAGCCAAACTGAGCCTGGCATTGCTGCTCTGTAGCAATTTCCCAAATGCAGAGGTTTGCTAAGTTGTAGGGATTGGTTTTTATAAGGTTGGAAAAGATAATCTGCAATAATGTGCAGGGAAAAAACAAATCTCTGTTAATGACACTTGGAGGATTTCAGTAAGAAATTGATTTTAAATGTTAGTTTCTGCAAAGCAAGGGTTGGAGGAAAACACTCTTGGATTGATCAGCTGGTGATGCTGAGCAGAGGCAGATTTGGGAGCGTGGCTGGGGTGGGCCCAAAAGCCCTGGGGTGGCTCCAGCCAGCTTTGCAGAGGCTTTGAGGTGTTATTTGGTGTCTCCACCCAGCACAGCATCGTGCAGAGGGATGGGGAACCTCTTCATTCAATCCACTGGAGACTTGGGACCCGGGGATGGGGACGATGTGAGGCAGGTCAGGGTTCCCTGTGGGAGTGGGGATCCCCAAGAGCTCACACTCTTACATCAGTGCGTTGCCTGGGTGAGTCTGTGGAGTGCTGCCATCCTGCTGGGGCCCTGGAAGATGAGATGCCAGCTTGCCCTCCAATCCCAGGATGGGGAGGGTACCCTCTCCATCCCAGTGCTGGAGCCCTGGCCACGGGTGGATTTAGGACGAGCCGGGGCTGCCCCAATGTCTCTGCCCCCTTTAGTGCTAAAAGCAAGAGCAGTCTCACTGCCGCCAATCCCACACTTTAGCCAAGCTCAGAGAGGGATTTCTTCCTCTCCAGGTTTGAATCTTGCAGCCTTCATCACCATCATCTTCACCTGCTCCAGCACGTTCTACTCCATTCCCATCACTGCTTCCAAACAGTGAAGAGACGCATCTGCTCCAGGGAATTCACTGGCACAACATGGTTCTTCATCAGCATCACTGATGCTGGATGCTCATCTTCCTTCCTCAAGCTGCTCTCCCTGCTGCAGATGGCAATGCCAGGAGAACCCCAAACCCTGGCAAGGCCCTGAAGCACAGCTGGATGTGGGAAATGCTGGGTTTGAGTTTCTTCACCCACGCAGGGGCAGCCCCAAGACTGCACATTGCTCAGCCCTGGGCTGCTCCGGTGCTGGAGAAGCCCTGAGCACAGAGGTTTCCTCATCAGCCAGCAGATCTTGTTAGTACTTTATTAATTGCACGGATGGGAAGAGCAGCCCCGATCCAAGTCAAACAACTGCTGCAGTTTCATATGATACAAAACAAAAGTCCCTTAAATACAAAATACCCGGCTCTAAGCGAGCATCACCTGGTACTGAGCTCTGCCACCAGAGTTATATATTAATATTCCACCTGTACAAGTATTTATAGATAGAAAAAAAAGAAACACTTTAAAAAAAATATCAGGAGAAAATTCACTCCCCCACATGTTAGTTATATTTTTATATATATATATATATAAAATACATATATATAAAAACATAGACTAGAGGCTGATTTGTGCTTTTCTTTTTTAGCAAAAGACAGACAGACAGTTATGGCCGAACTGACACTGGGGGTCCCCAGCTCACGGGTCATGTTGCCTTCCAGTTGGAACGACGTCTGGGAATTTGGGTCCCTGCCTGAATGGAGAAACCAGGTCATCTCCTGGGTGCTGACAGCTCCAGTGAACAGTTCCTTCATGAAGGGAAGGAAGAAGGGGTGGAAAGGGGATTGGATGTCTCTGCAGGGAGTAGGTGGGCATGGGCCATGTGTAGCTGCCCAAAGAGGGGCGAATCCCAAACAAGTGCCCCTCCTGCCATCCCTCCTCCCCTCTCCAGGTACGGCTCTCAACACTGAGGGCAGCACAAAGGGGCAGCTGGTCTGGGGAGTCTCTCCCCACCTCGATGCCTCTTTCCAGGCATTGCCCCTTCCCACTCAGGCGCAGCTGCGCTGGGGCTCCAGCAATGTCCTGCCCCATGCAAGTAACGGGTCGGCTGGTTGAGGGATGGCCTTGACTTGGAATGTGGTCCATCCACCCCTCCCCTCAGTGACACCCAGGAGAGAGAGAGGGCTTTTAGCCAAGGAAGAGCAAGGCACGGGAGTACAGGGCTGCTTCTTCCATGAATTCAGCACCAATGCTGCAACAGGCTCCATCTGCCCCTCAACAGGGGCTGGCACTTGAGCTCCTCCCAGAACAGCAGCCTCTTCCACTACCACACAGTGACTCCCTGGCTGTCCCCACCGGGTGACACCACACACACAATCCCCTCCTCGCTGCCCACCCTCCACTTCCCGACCCCACACTGCGACCTGCGGACACGGCCCCATTTTCCCCACTTGTTCCTCCTGCCTCACTCCATGCTCCTTTGCCCCTGCCGTTGCTCCTGGCTTGTGTGGGGGCCCCAGCTCCTGCCACAAGCTGCATCCAGGGGTCACCCCATGGCCACTCTTTCCCTCTGCTCCCCCGCCCCTCCTGCGGGACACCACGGCTTCCCCTCTGCAGCCACCCTGCCCCACAGCCCCTGGGCTGTGGGACGGGACTGTCCAGCCTGGGGTGAAAGGACATTTATAAATATGTGCCTCTGTCTCCCCCTCCACAGGCACTGCCCATGCCGTGCTTCCTGCTGAGAGCCCCAGTCTGGATCCACTGGCAAGTCCACGTCTGACAGGACAGAGCATCTTCCCGGTGCCTCAGATCTTTGTCTCAGGGCCGTTGGGACTCAGGGCTGGGAAAGAGTCTCGGATCCTCGCCAGCTCCATGGCACAGAGGTGGCCAAAGACCCTGTTGTACCACTCGGGAGACCGGCCCCTGGAGAAGAGAAGAGGCAGGAGGGGGTGAGTGGGCAGGAGAGACCCTGGCAATATCATGGAGCAGCACATCCTGCTGCCCCATCCCCTCCCGGAGGGCCCCGTTACCTGAGGTCAGCCCTGCAGATGTGGGTCACCCGGGAGCGGCCCATGGCGCTGGGCTCGATGAGGTACTGGGACGTCAGCACGATGGCCTTGACCCCTCCCTCCACCGGCACCTTGTCGTGCTCCACCGAGAGGGAGCTGAGCAGGCAGGCTCCCCGCGGCAGGTCCGTGCGCCAGCGCCTGCGACAGAGAGGGAGTGACCGTGGGCCCACCGCGGGGCCCACAGCGACATCGGACACTGGGGGAGCCCACACAGCCCGGGATGGGATGGAGGAGACGGGGCTGGAGCAGAGAGGATGCACCAAACCGACCCAAGCCCCCCGCGGGTCCCTCACCGGAGCACCATGCAGTCCCTGCGCGGGTGCGGGGCCATGCTGTCCGTCACGTAGTGGTACACCTCCATGTCCTTGTCCAGCGCCTCCACCACCCTGCTCTGCAGCAGGTCCTCGTCCCACAGGTGACGCTCCCGCAGCACCCGGTGCAGCACCGTGGCGGGAGGGGCCTCAACATCCGTGGAGACCTTCCACAGGCGCAGAGGGTGCCCGTCCCCAACCTGAGGGGACGAGGTGAGGGTCACACAGACCGTCTGTCCCGCAGGACCCCCAGTGCTAACCCCTGAGCAGCTTCACTGATGGCTCCCACTGCCATAGAGCAGCACAGTCCCATCTGCTGGCTAGTGAGGGATGAGGTGGGCCTGCTCTGGCTACTGGAGAGGTCACCCCATACATATTTCCCTGCATGTTCTCAAGCCCCTCCACACAGTGGCATTTACCTTTTTGCAGGACAGCTCCGTGTTCAGGGGCCCTGCTGTGGTCAGCCACCCCTTGAATTTCTCTGATGACTCTTTGAGCAGGTTCTGGACACTCTGCTCGAAGTAGGAGTGCAAATCCTTGCTCTCCCCCTGGCACACCAAGTCAGCCAGGGGGTGGGGATAAGCATCTGCGGCCATATAGGAGCTGCTCAGCTGCAGCAAGATGTCATGGGAGACCTGCAAGCCAGAAGCACAGGGACATTCAGCGAGGCAGAGGGATCCTGTGGGGACTTTGTGGGTGGTCCTACACAGAGAGAGAACCATAACTCATTCTGCAGGGAGTGGGGATGATGGACATACAGCCTGAACCATCTCCTGCCCCAGGAGATACAGCTGGGCTTGGCCCCAGGCTGATTGGCTGGTGGCTGCTGTCCCACTGAGGGATGGGTGCCCTCAGCTCGCCCCAGGACCAGCACCTGCCAGCAAAGTCACACCTCCTGTGGGCAGCGCTGGGCTGGGACACCATTGCCACCCACCTGGAAGAGCTTCTTGCAGTCGGTGATCATGTGGGAGAGCCCCTGCGTCGCAGCCATGTTCTCATTGAGGTCCTTCTGGTCCGGCTTCCCCATCGTGCCCCTCTTGTGTATGGCCCTACAGATACATATGCCAGGTAGTGCTGGCACTGGTGGGCACCTCTAGACCCCCATAGCTCTCACTGGTGTCACAGAGCAGAGCCAAGAGCCCCCCACGTCTCAGCATTCCAGCTGGCCCCCTCCCATAGCAGGCAGGGAAGGGGCACTGGGGAGCTGGGGCTCAGCCAGCCCTTACCTGGGCGATGTGCTTTCCTTCTTGGACACGTTGAGGTGGAAGATGGAGGGGGCCAGGCACACAGCCAAGTTCCCAGCCGTCATCTGGTTCTCCTCGGCCGAGGCGATGTCGCTCAGGAAGTAGAGCAGGGTCTGCAGCACCTCCCGGTTCTCGTCCGGCATGAGGATGATGGCGGCCTGCACCGCCTGCAGCCGCTGCTCCTTGGACACGACTGCGGGCACGGGGCAGCGTCAGCGGGGCGTCCCCATGGCCACCACTCACCCAATCCCACCACCTCCGTCCACAGAACAGAGGGACCCCTCCTCCCCGAAGACCCCGAGCTGCCCCCAGCCCGGCCCTTACACTGGTAGATCTGCAGGAAGGTGTCGGTCAGCTTGCTGGTGAAGATGGGCTCGGGCAGGTCGCGGAAGTACTGCTTCAGCAGGTCAGCCACGTCGTACGCTGACTGCCCCGAGTAGTTGACGTTGTCGGGGCTGGTCTCGTTCATGTGCCGGAGCGCCTGGATCCGGGACTTCACCCCGGACTTGCGGAAAATGCCAACCTGCCGGGGCAAAGCAGGGTGTGAGCGGGCACCGGCCCGGGTGGGCACCCGTGGGACAGGCAAAGACACTCCCTCCCCAAAGGGCTCATCCCTGAACCCAGAGGAGACGCTGAGTGAGGGATGGCCAAGGGGACACTGCTGGGTTCCCACAGACAATCCCACTCTTCCACTTCAGCACACGCCACAAGAGGTGAACAAAAGGACCCCCAAAGCTATTTTCTTTCCCAAAATCCCAGTGCTGCTGCCCAGCAGCCACGGCCTCACCTGGTCCAGGCACTGGCTGCGCAAGTAGCGCATGGCCTGCTGGATGCTCTGGGGCAGGGGCTGCCCCGTCCGCTGCACGTTGACGATGGGTGGCACCCCAAAAACCATCTTGTCCCGGTAGTCAGGGACTTTACTCCGCTTCATGAACTTGGGGACAGTCCTGCAGAGTGGGATAGAGAGACATCAGTGCAACAATCGGTGCCCTCAGCACCCCGTCACAGCGGGAGCAGGACTCTGGGAACACACATTCACATATTTCGGCAGTGTTTGCAATACAAGCAAGGCAGCTTCCCAGCAGGAATGGCAGCACCTTTTATTAAGCCAAAATGCTTTGATACTTGGCTATGAAAAGAAACCACTGTCCTACTCTCTTATGTTGCTGCAGCACTTTTAATGCCCCATGAACACCTGCAGCCCCCCCAGTGGCAGATGATGCCAGCAGCCCCCCTGGATGCCAGGATGATGCCAAGAGCCTGGGGCTCAGCCCTGGCTCACACTTGCCAGAGCAGAAAGCCCTCGGTTTGGCTTTTCCCCCTCCACACCCCAAAGCTGCCCCAGGCTTGGGGTACAGGGCGAGCTGCAGCCTGTGGGCCCCATTCTGGTCCCCCTCACCCCAGCTCACCACGTCCAGGCCTGCTTGTGGGGCACGGAGTACTTCTCCATGATGGCAGTGAGCCGGAGCAGGGAGCACTTCTGGAGCAGGTTGAGCTGGGCCGATGACTGGCGGTTGATCTCCAGCGAGGCCGAGTTCAGGCTGGGCCGGTGCGAGTTCTGGAAGCTGTGCCAACGCAGCTTTCTGGGGATACATGGGACATTCCTAGCTAAGGAAACCCCCACTGCTCTCTACTCCTTCATGGTTACTGCCACATCACCCTCCAGCACCAGCTGAACTGGCTGAGGAAAGCAACAGAACCCGGCAACAGCCGCAGCTCTCCTGGGGAAAGCCCCAGGGAACACTGGCACAAGGGAGGCACGTGCCTCCTGCGTTTACGCTTGTTATTAGTTAATGAAAAGCCTTTTAATCACGGGTCTGTGCAGGCAGACAGGGCCAGCAGTGGTGTCCGTACTGGAAGCGCTGGTAGCGGTGGCAGTGGTGTCCTGCGGCCACCAGAGCGCACCAGCGCCCCGCGCTGCGCTCCCCTGCCCCACCGTGCGGCTCCAGCGGCACTCCCCTCCCTCCGCCCGCTTCTGCCTCCCGGGAGGGGACGGTCATCCAGGCCCCCGAGGACGGGATCCGGCGCTGATCCCCCAAACCATGAGCTGTGCACCCCTCCCTGCTGCAGCAGCCCCGTCCCTGGGAGTGTTCACGGCCAGGCTGGACGGGGCTTGGAGCAATCTGGTCTAGTGATAAGTGTCCCTGTCCATAGCAGGGGGGGTGGAACGAGAAAGTCTCTATGATCCCTTCCCACCCAAACCATCTCGGGATTCTGTGATACCTGCAGGGTCTTGTGAGTGATGCTCCCACCCCCGAATCCCGGCGCTCCCGTGTCTCAATCTCCTCAGCCTCGTTGAGGGAGTTCCCGGTGCTATCAAAGTCACTGGCAGAGGTGCCAACATCCGACATGGACTGTTCTTCAAAACGCAGGTTGGAGGGCTCCCCTCCCGAGTCCGACTCCTCCTCATCCTCCCCTTCCTCGCCCACTTCCTCCCCTTCCAGGCCAGGGGAGATGGCTTTACACCACAGTTCCACCTTCTGCTGCAGCCCCCACATGTGCTGCAGGATGTCATCGAGGTTCTCGAAGGTGACCTCCCCGTCCTTGCAGAAATCCTCGCTGCTGCCGAACTCCGGCACGTTGTCGTAGACGCTGACGCGGCTGCCCAGGGAGCTGCAGGAGCCCCGGCGCCGGCGGGAAAAGCCCCTCGGGGAGGACGAGCCCTCCACGCTGCTGCTGCTGCCGCCCCCAGCCAGCCCCACAGTTGCGCTCCCTGTGTTCCAGTGGGTCAGGGAGCTGCCGCCCAGGGGACACAAGCTCTCGATGGAAAGGGATTTGGGGAAGGTGCCGGGCTTGTGGTCACAGGGGATATAGACCAGGCAATCGCCATGGCGAGCCCGACGCTGGCACTCGGCGGCAGCCCAGGCACCACCGGCAGCAGCGGCCGTGTCGTAGTCCTCCAGATAGACTCCACTGCGCTTGGGGTCAGAGCTCCCCTTGGTGCCCCCGGGGCCGAGCAGGCGGTTAGTCCTGTACGATACCGAGAAGAAGTGTTTTTTGCTGTGGAAAGAGGCAGGTATCCCTCTTTTAGAAGAGTTGGTCCTGGTGGCTGCAAGGTCCCCATTACTCTGCAGGGAGCCCCATCCCGGTGGGAGAGTAGCGCTGCTGTGTGGAGCCACCCTCCTGTCTCGGCTGGGTTTCTCCTTGTCCTTCCTCCGCAGGGACTCGATCCGCTTCAGGAAGCTGCGAGACCGTCGCTTCTTCAGCTTCTCCTTAGAGCCCTCTCCCTGCCCCGAGGGCTGCTCCGGCGCAGAACCGTCGCTCCGGCTGCAGCTGGAGGCGTTGGCAGTGGCACGGAGCGGGGACGGGGGCTCGGATGGCGTGGCCGCAGTGCCCAGCGTGCCGCCCGTGCCACCCACGCTGCCCACGCTGCCCGTGCTGTGCAGGGACGTGGCCTCGGGGTTGGTGCTGAGGTCTGTGAGGACGCTCTCGCGGCTGGACACCGGGCGCATGGTGCAGCTCAGGGCCTCCGAGCCCTGGGACAGGACATCGGCGGACCCCACCCGGGACCACCTTTTGCTGTCCCTCTGGAAGGCCCACCGGTTGCTGATGGCACACAGGTCTTCCTCCTCAGACTCTTCATTCTGTGGGCAGTTGAGAACAGGGGATGATCAATTGGCTGGAGCCGAGGAGGGTCAGCACATCCCCCAACCCCAGAGGGGCTGAGCCACCAGCACGGCCCCAGGTGGGAAGAAGAGCAGCGTGTTCACCCCCTTAAACCAGCTCGGGACCTCTTTGGCAGCAGAGGCCTCCAGGAGTCATTCTGTGCCCAGGGCAGTCCTAGAGCTCAACAGGACACTGCCTCACCATCGAGCATATGATCCCCTGCACCCCTCAGCCCCTCACCTGCCTCCAGCATCCAGGACTTACCTGTTTACGCTGAAAGTGAACATCCAGCTTCATGGAGGCACAAGTGTTCAGGGTCATCAGCCTCCTGCAAGAAACAGAGTGGCTTTACCCTGGTCCCAGCCCCTGTCCCAGCCCTGCTGCGGTCACAGGGATGGCTTTGACTTCTTTTAATTTTCCTGCCTCAGAGCCTTGGCAGTGCCTGTCACCTGTCACCCGCTGCTGTGGCTCCACAGGTCAGAGTGACACCCGACTAACAAGGGGACAATGCCAGCAGATGGTAGCCCAAGCCAGGCCATGCCCACGCCAGCTGCTGGGGCCACTGGTTCTGCAAGTGGGCAGGGGTGACCTGCTCCAGGCTATTAAAGCAAAATCACCTCAAAAGCTCCTGCACCCTACACAGAGAATGACTAAAGGACCTGAAAGCTCAGAGAGGGAGGGACAGGCGGAGACCTCCCATCACCTCCTGCTTCACTGCACCCAGGAAACGGCGCGGGGATCCCCTCCTGCCCAGCACAGCAGCCTCTCTGCCGGGAAATAAGAAACAGACCGTTCCCGCCTCTGCTCTGCTCTGGGTGGGAGGGACAGCGCGGAGCCAGCGCAGGGACACGGGTGTGATGACGTGTCCCGAGAGCCAAGGCAGGGCTGAGTCACCCTCAGCAGCACCGAGTGACACACAGACGGTCTGGACAGACCATCCGGTCAGTGCCCTGCTTTGGGTGCCAGATCTGGCTTGCGCTGCCTGAGTCCCCCCCACGCTGCTCCCTGCGCACCACTCCGGGCAGCTCCCGCGGCTGCTCCCAGACCGCAGCTGCAGCAGCGCCGTGCCCAGGTGGAAACGCGGGGCTGGGCTGTGTTGCCTGGTACCGGGACGACCAGCATCACACGGAGCATAAAAACCTGCTGTTTCCCTGGAACAACCCAACACCAGCAACGTTCCCTGATCTGAATGATTGAGTTCTCACTGCAGAGGGAGTGACAGTGCTGGAGCGGGCTCTGAGCCCAGCCAGGGTGCAAGGCAGGCACCCCACTGAGCCCACCACCCCATCAGGCACTCCACTGAGCCCACCACCCCATCAGGCACCCCACTGAGCCCACCACACCACTAGGCACTCTGCACTGCCCACTGCCCCATCAGGCACCCCACAGTACCCACTGCCCCATCAGCCTGGGCAACTGCCCTTGTCTGTGGCATGTCCCCACACTGATTCCATGTGCAGGGGGGCAAGGGAGTGTTACCTGCACAGGGATTTGAGGGAATCCTGGTCCAGGAAGCTGTGGTCCTTCTTCACAGCACTGATATCAAGAGGGAATGATGACTCTGGGGGAGGGAAGTGACATCAGTGGCAGATCCCGACCCAGCTGCTCCATCAGGGACAAAGGGCAGCAGTGGGCATGGGAAGAGGAGGAGAAACCAAGTGGCTGGAGAAGACTTGGAAGTGGTGCATGCCCAGGGTCCCTGGGCACGGCTCTTCCCAGGTACGTTAGGTGAGGGTGATAAGGTGCCTGAGGGCCTCCATTCAGTTCCCTGCTCATCCCTGTGCACTCAGGGACAGCTCTGCTGGGATCGTGCATGTGGGACCTGGACCCTCAGCCCCAAGGGCTTCAATCCATCTGTTCATGAAGCCATGGAGTGTTATCACCACAGGAAGGGAAACAGAGGGAAATACTTGGAGGATGTGGGAAGTTCTGTGGAGAGAGGCTGGAGAAGGGTTGGTTCATTCCTGGACTCCAGCACCAGCACCGCTCCTCGCTGCCCAGCTGTGAGCACTGTCTGGGGCCAGCACCTGGGGCTGGGTGTCCCAGCAGGAACCTGGCTTGTCCTTGCACGTGGGGCCTGCCCCCCAAAATAGGCACTGGCAGCAAACAGGCTGCTCATAAAGGCATCACTGGGGGGCTGGTGCTGGGGGGGGCGGGGGAAGTGCCCGGCCAAACAATGGCCATGGCTGCGGCCACCGGAGCCCTGCTTCCCGCTATTGTCCAGCCAGATGGGGCCGGCTGCAGCCACCGCTCCTCGCACCGGCCCCGGCTGGGACCAGGATCCCAGCACAGCTTCCAAGTAAACACAGCTGGGCCTGAGGCCAGAGCCACTGCCACAGCCACCTTGCCACTGCCCTGGGTGCCTGGCACAGGAGCTGGGAGCAGGAACACTGGCCAGGGAATGCCCGTGCCCCGTGCCCAGGGAGGCACAGGGACATGGTCTGCTCCAGGCAGGGCTCGCTGAGCAGTCAGGAAGGACAGGCTGGAGTAGAGCAGGGGTTGTGGGAGTGGGGAGGGACGGAAGGAGGGAGAACATGCTCGCTCTCCACGTTACCTACACCGGCTGCCCCTATGCACCCACCCACAGCAAACACTCCCTGAACCTCTTCAGAGCTGATGGCTCTCCAAAGCCTGGCTGCCCTTGGCTGAAGCAGCTGCCCCAGGATTCCTCAGAGCCCTGCCTGAAGGGGAAAAGTTCAGGAATGCAGGGAAGTTAACTGGCTGGTTCTCCAGGCCATGGCCAAGGGCTCAAAGCGGTAAACACACTCATATAATCAAGTGAACAATCCCCTCTGTCCCCTCCTCCCCCTGGAGCTGTGGGCGCTGTCCCTGCAGCCCCCCTTGGAATCTGGATGACACACAGGCTCTGAGCAGGTACAGAGCAGGGTCAGTGGCAGGAGGCAGCTCTCACCTTCGTACAGCTGGGCATACTGGGGGAATCCTGCTGCCCGCAGCCAGTCGCACGCTTTCTTGGCTTCGATTTCTGGAAGAAAGCAAAGAACCAGCCTGAGCATCCCACCAGCAGCAGCAATGCCCCCAGAACGCAGCCCGCTCTCCCACAGAGTCCTGACACCAAGCCCACATTCCACGTGCACAGAGCAGAGGAGACGCGTGGCTGCAGAGCTGGGGGTCCCACTGGCGGCGGGGTCCTGGGCAGACACAGCTCAGCTGCAGCTCTCTGCCAGGACTGGGCAAAGAGCAGGAGGTGACAGTGATGCCACCTGAATGACAGGGCCACAAGACACAGTTTTAACCTTCTGATGAAACGTTTTGTTTCTGAACCCACCAAACCAAACACAGTTCTTGGCCAGGCAGGAGAGGAAGATCTTTCTTTGTAATCACGAGTTCAGAGCTCATCAAAGCTCAGGGCTGATCACTTCTGCAAACATCCCCTAGAAAAGGCTGCCAAAGGAGCCCTTCCTCCCCACCTCCTTCCCACCACCCAGCCGTCCCCACCTCCTCTTTCAAGCTGATGTTCATCCCAGTGGGCACCAAACCCCTGGTGGGGTTCCTCAGCCCTCGCCCAGCTGGTTCCCACCCCTCACTCAGGGATCAGCCATCGCCCAAATGAGCCCATTCAGCAGCCAGCAGTATTTTCCTGGGAAATTCCTCCAATTTAGAGAACTTGAGGGAAAACAGCCCAGAGCTCCCGCAGCCACAGCAAGTCATTGCCAAGTGTCAGCACCCATCGGCCCCATGACATTTCTGCTGCTGAGGGTGACAACATTTGACCTCAAGGGTAGAAAATGCCTTGGCAGTCTCAGGGACTGGCCTGTCCCTCTGGGAGGCACCACCCGGCACAGAGTGGGCTGAGGCCAGACCCACCCAGCACTGGAATACCCCGATTCCATCCCCATCCCCCCACGGCCTCAGCCCAGAGTTCTGGCCACAGTTTGCATTCCCAATTCCAAGCTTACAGCAGTGAAAAAAAAAGCTCCAAATAAGCAGCTCAATTCAGGACAGGACCAAGCCAAAACCCCGAACCCAAATACTTGGCAAGTTTTGGGAAGAAATTTTGGAATGAGCATCTGGATCTGGGTCCAAACCTCACAGCTGTCATTAGCCGTGCCATGAGTCCTGCCAAAACCCAGGGTTGACCCCTCCTGCCTCCAACAGGGCTCAGACCCAGCAGTCCCAGTGGAGAACTCAGCCCTGGAGCTATCCCGGGTCAGCTGGTCCATGTGGAGCACCACATCCCTCCCAAAGAACCCGACACCCGTGGGGAGGGCACCCCATGGCTGCATCTGTCCAGCAGGAGGGCACCAAGACTGGTGGTCCCTGGGAATGCTCTTTGGCCATGCCAGCTCTGGAAGCAGATCCCTCCCACACTCCTGGGGTGGGCAGGACCCAGGGACAGGCATTTCCCACAGCCCCTACCAAGGGACCTGCCAGTTCCTACTCCTGCTCGACTCAGCTCCCCCTTCGCTGCCAATGGAAATTCCATGGGGCCAATCCCAGCCAGCGACTGCAGCTCCGTGTGCCCCCAGCTATGAGCAAAAACACCAACCTCCCACCTGTGCCATGGATCCTACCCCAGGGATGGGTCTGGCAGAGGGCAGCCGGAGCAGGGCCGTGGTGGAGCTTACCCCTGCCCGCAGCAGGGCTCAGCTGGTGCCAGAGCACGGCCAGGCACCGACCGGGGCCACGCCGGAGCACGGTGACACCCAGCGTGGCCACGGCCGCCCCGCCAGGCCGGGAGCAGCCGGGGCCAGGGCTGCAGCAGGATGCTCTGCGCGGGATTGGGCTCGGCCACCGCTCATCCTGGTGGAAACGCGGAGTCGGAGCACGACATTTCCTTCCCTCCGCCGCCTCCCCCACGCAGGGGCTGGCGGGGGGCCAGGGCCCCGAGCCTCCACCTCTCCTCAGCTCTCTGGGAGCCGGGTCCCGGGCTCTGCCTGCTGCGGCAAGTCCTGCATCCCCCCAGAGCTCCTCAAACAGGGAGAAGCGCCCTAGAGCAGGGGGGGCTTCGACAGCCCAGGCTGAGCCCTCTTCATGTCGAAGTGCTGTCACAGAAAAGGTTTCCAAGTGTCCTGTCCCAGAGGGAGCCAGCAGCCAGCTTCCTCCTCTTCCCGCCCTTCCCATGGATGTGCTTTCCCAGGGAAGTGCAGGAAAGGCCGGGCAGGCAAACACTCCTGCCGTGGGGCATGGCCGGACGCTGGGCACAGGGTCACCCATTCCAGCCATGTTCCCAGCCCCCCCTGTCACCTCTCAGGAGCCTCACAGGCAGGGCAGGGTGATGGGACCTGAGCCCAGCACACATCCCTGGCTGCAGCCTCCACTGGGAATCCAGCCTGAGCCCAGGGATTGCTGCCTGGAGACCCTCCTCCCTCCACCCAGCTCAGCTTGAGCCCAGGCAGCAGCAACAGGGATAGGTTTCCAACATCTCCAGGATTCTCTGATGTCTAATAAAGGCTCATCAAACACTATAACCACCCTTAGCAGGGCACAAAAAGGGTCTCCTTGCCTCCACTGGTCAGAAAACAATTTCCAGAAGCGTATAGCAACTCCATATCTTTGAGATCTGTGGTTTAAATGGTGCAGAAACCATCCCATTCAGCTGCACAGCAGGAGGAGCAGGCACAGGGTACTGGCAGAGTCCATGCATCCCTGAGAAACAAGGGGATAAATCCCACCAGTGTCCTGACTGCAGGCAGGGAAGGTAAACCAGCAGCCCCATTATACTTCATACTCCAGAGGAAGCTCTCCATGGGAGTTGAGTCCTCAGGAAATGCCTGGACAACTCCACGGAGGAAACCAGCACCAACACCCTCAGTGGAAAAAGCTCCCCATGGTGCACAACCCTATGAGCCACCAGAGAATCCCCCCAGCAAAGCCTCTGCCCTTGTCTAGCAGCTGTCCAGGCTGGATGGTGTTTCCCAAGGAAAAGGCATCCACAGCTGCTCCCCCATCCCCTGCACCCAGCAAGGGACAGAGACTATAACCCAAGCGCCACCGTGGTCCATCAGACACGCCCCGAGTGGGTCCAGCTCCCCCCAGCCTGGTCCTCCCCAGTCAGGGAACCCTGACCCCCCAAAACCCCCAGGAAGGGGGGAAATCAAAAACAAAGAGGCTCCCATTGTGCCAGAAAAGAAGGATGAAAACCAACAATGAAGTGGAAAAAAAAGGACAAAATTCCCCAATCCCTGGTGCAACCCACTGGTGGCTCCAGCAGGAACGGCTCCTGACTCTGGGGTGTCTGGAGCCTGACAGCTCTCTCTCCAGTGCTTTTGGTGCTCCATCCACCCCACCCTGGCCTGGAACAGGCATGGGCAGGGAAAAGCCCACGACATTCCATAAAAGCTCTAAAACGAGCAACCTGGAACACTGTAGGCCAGCAGAATTACAGGCAGGAAAGTCACTTCCCAGAACCCCAGCTCTGCACTTTCACTTCAACAATCAAAACTAAGAAGGAGAAGTCCCAGGCCAGGCTCCCAGCTTCCCACAGCAAGGTTCCAAATCCCCATAAAACGTCCCACACAGCCAATTAGTGTGTGAGGAGAAAACCCCGCCACAAAATTGCTCACGCGTTACCTCATGGAAAGCTGGAAGCAGCTGCCTGGCACTGCGGGGGAGGCTTCAACCCCAGCACCAAGGGGAGAAAATTGCTCTTTTTTCTTTCTTTTTGGTGTGATTTCTTTCCATCCTGCCTGAAAATAAAACTGCCTACAACAGGGACTTTCCTTCCTGGCTGTAAGCAGAAGTTTCTTGCCTGCTTTTTACAGGAACGACAGAAAGTCCCAACACCTCTCCTGAACCAGGGGGATGTGCCTTCACTGCTCGAGAACACGAGGAGCTGAAGCAGGTGTGCCATGGGAAGGTGTATCCTACTGATGTCAAAGGTACCAGGCCTGGCATGGCCAGGGACAGAGGGACTGACCCAGCCTGGAGAAATCAGAGCTGCCTCCCTGAACGGGGCATCACTCCCACAGCAGCCAGGGGCCAATCCCAGACCCTCCCAGGCTCTGGAGGGAGCCCCTGCACCGCCGTCCTGGCACCGGGCACAGCTGGGACTCACTGCCCACCCAGCTGGGCTCTTGGGGCAGGAGGCACACGGAGCCCCACACAGCCAGGGGCATCTCCCAGGCACGGGCACCTCCTGCTTCCAGCTCCCAGCTCCACCCAGCAAAGTGCAGAGGTTCTGGAGCTGCCAGCACAGACATGGACAGGGCACATGGACAGGAATGAGGAATGCTCTCGGATGTTCTCCCAGACACGGCGCATTTCCATCATTAACCTTCACACAGCAAATAGGTCTCAAAAGCTGTGGGAACTGCTCCTTGCTATGTCACCAAACAGGAATTGCTCAAATGCCTCCTTCACCTCCAGCCCTGAAATGTCTGCTCCAAGGGCACTGTTCCCTGGGGATGGCACCTGGCAGGGGATAGGGCAGCACAGCCCTCTGCCACCCCGCTCCTGTCCAGACAGCTGCTGTGTGGTGCAGAACACAAGGGACATCCAGGGGTAAAAATTATCCCAGAGGTTGCACGGGAATTGCTGGATGATGTCTGCGAGCACCAGCTGGTACAACCCAGACAGGAACCCCTCTGGCCCGCACGGGGCAGGGAGACCGTAGCTGTTGGATGTCTGGATCAGATCTGGATCATAATCCATGCTGGTGGAGACCTCCAGCAGCACTGTCACAGCCCCCCAGAGCACTCCCCTGCCTTATCTCTGCCCTGCTCATCCCTCGGCTGGGCTCCAGGGCTGTGTGTGACCGCCCTTATCAGCTGGATGTGGCAGCTCTCGTTTCCTCCCCTCAAACAAGTCCAACAGCAGCCTCAGGATTGGTTTATTCTGTTCTAAAGGCTCAGCCAGCCCTTTGCACCCACAGTGTGCAGAGCTTTGTGCTGCACAACGCAGGAACACGGCTGTCAGGAAACCCAGGAGCTGCCCAGCCAAAAGCAGCTCCTGCCCTCACAGGCTGGCACCTGGGAGAGGAGCTGGGCCCAATCTGTGCAGGGAACACCTCTGCTTCCACAAACATCCCTCAGAACAACCTAAATTCAGGCTTGCAGCCAGAGCTGTCTTTATTAAAGATGAGAAGGAAGCACCGAAGCAGACACATTAGCCACAAACAAATGAGGCTTAGGATCATGGAATCATGGAACAGTTTAAGCTGGGAAAGCCATCTCAGATGGAGTCCAGCACTGCAAAGGCCACCACTAACCCAAGTCCCTTCTTCACCAACACATCTTCACAGACCCCACAGGGCAGGGTTGAGCAGGGGGCAGCCACGCTCAGGGGCATGGGATGCACCAGGAGGGAAGGCTCCGGAGGGCTCTGGGACACGCCATCGATGGACATTGGCAGCAGGACACAGTGGGGTGGCAGAGACCAAGTCAGCATCCCCTGGCACTGCTGTGATGGCTACGGGAGTGTCCCACAGCATACTAGAGGTTCCTGCTCACCCAAGCAGCTCCTCAGAGTCCTGTAGCCACTTTGGCCTACACGACACCTCCTCCCAGCAGCTCCAGAGCACTCGGGAGCAGGAGCACTGCGGCAGCTTGGGGGTTACACGTCCCACTGCTCAGGCTGCAGCTGCAGAGCAGATGTCTGGGGGAACAAGGGATGGAAAGAGAGAGGAACAGAAACAAAGGGCCAGGAAGGTGAGGACCCTGATCTGTCCTTGCCTCCTCCACCTGCATTTCTGCAGCTGCTCTGACCCCAGAGGAACAACAGAGAGGGCAGGACCATCCCACTGTGCCAGGGGCACACAGCAGCAGGGAAGCCTTCCTGAGGGGAAGCCCAGCAGGAACCTGGGGTTTCATCTGTGAAAAGGCAATGGCAAAGCAAGCTCAGAGCAGAGAGAGTCTCTGGCTCCAGCCCACCCTCTGCACCACCCCAAGAAGGTCCGTCAGTGCCAGCACAGCCACCAGCCACCTCTGTCAGATCTAGGCCTGGGGTGAAGTTCCTGCCTTCTCTTTGGTGTTTGCTGAATCCAGAAAGAGAAATCCAGAAGAGAATCCCAGAATAGTTTGGGTTGGAAGGGACCTTAGAGATCATCTCATTCTGGCCCTCTGCCATGGGCAGGGACACCTTCCACCAGCCCAGGTTGCTCCAAGCCCCATCCAACCTGGCCTTGAACACTTCCAGGCATAAGACATCCACAAGGAGCAAGATGAAAACAGCTACTCGGATGCTGAAGAAAATTAATCCATCTTGCCCATCCTGGAGTCCACCCTTTCAAAAATTGCACTGTTTTCCTGTTGACCATCCCACAGATCTCACACGCACTTTGTTCGGACAAGTGGACGCCGTCGCTCCGAGGGCAGCCGGAGGTGCCGGAGCTTCAGCAGCACCGGGCACAGCATCCATCACCCACCACAGGTACCGGCCAGGCTGCACCTCCCCATGAGGAGTGATCTCATCTCACATTTCTTTACATGGACAACAGCAGAAGTCCAGTTTCCACCACCTGGAAGCCAGCATGGACTGAGGTCAATGTCCGGAGTACTGCACGTGGGTGCTGCTCACAGCACAGCACTCTCACCCCAGGCTGCACGAGACCCAACACCAGCCACCACCAAAGGCCAAGGAAGGCCAAGTCAAAGGAAAACACCAACAGTTCTGCTAAAAAAACAGAACCAGCAGCAGCTCTGGCTCTGCAGGGAGCTCTCAGCTCCAATCACCCATTGGAGCATTTGCATCTCTCATGGATGTGACCTGCTCCAGCTGCTCTCCTGCTTCCCACGCCGAGGAACGACCCCCAGCTTCCACTGCTAAATCCAGGCACTAAAAAACAGTTACTTCCTTAATACACAAGGGAATTCCCTCCTACTTTTATGCATTTATTTAGCATAAACACATGTGTTACCAGAGGAACCCATGGAGCAGAATTCCCTCATGGTCTTGCTGCAGCTTTTTCCATGTTGTACAGAATCACAAACCCACCCCGTTCCTGGCTGAAGAATGCTCAGGCTCCAGCAGCTTTGGTGGGAGCCCTACACGCCCCCAGGGACAGGGAGCCCAAACCACGGCTGTCACACCCAGCCGGTGGCCACTGCCACAGCCCTGGCATGGGCTCAAGCCCTCGCAGGAAGGAACAGACACAGAACTCCCAACAGAGACATGAAGGGTTACTTCAGGGCTCTCTTCTTCCCTTCTTAAAGGCTGCAATACAAAAATAACCCCAAATCAAATATTTTCCAGCTCTGCACAAGATCCTGCCTCCTTCCCCACCAGCCTCAGCTTTGGTTTATCAACCGGTCCCTGCCATGCAGGGGAAGCACAGGTGCCTGCATGAGCTCCTTGCTAAACTCCTGAAATCCCATCCCACATCGGAAACATCTGCAAAATTCAGGAGTTTAACCCCAAGGAGTCTTGGACATGCAGCCGAGCACAAGGCCCCCCTCAGCCCGCAAGAGGTGTAGGCACAGAACCCCTGTCCGTGCAGGGACCGCTCCGGGCACAGCGACACACGGAGGCATAACCCAGACTCTGAGTTTCAAAGTGCAGCCGGGGACATTTCTCAGAGGGACGCAGGTCTGTGTGCACCGGGGCAGGGCTGTCACCAGCTCACAGGTCTCTCCCATCGGGACCCCCTTCTGCTGCACCCCACACCCACCGGCACCACTCGGGCATCGCTCACCGCAGCTCCGGCCGCACTTCCACCTCCACCTCACAGCTCCAAATCCCGCTCCCTTCTCTTTCCTCCTCTCCTCCTTCTGAAATCTGCTTTTAAATCAGTGAATTGGTGTCAGCAGGTGATGCCACATCCCAGAGCACGGCTGGCACCAGCACCACGGCACCCCTGGCCATGCCGGCTGCCGCCCTCGCTGCCTGGCAGGAGCGGGAGTCGGGCTCACACAAAGGGATTTTGGCTCGGGCTCAGGAAACAATCGCAGATCAGGAGGAGCTGGCACGCGGCGCTTCCCGCGCTCCCACCGGCTTGGCTGGCTCTGGCAGAAATAAACCCAAACATCGCCAGGGCTGCAGGTCTCTTCAGCGGGGAGCAGAGCGGGCAAGGAAAAGCCCCACGTGGTGTGACGGAGGCCAGCCCGTGCTCTGACACTGCCATCGCCCCTCTCATCCCTGCCCCGCTCAGCCGCATCCCCGGTGCCAGCGCCGTGTCCCACCCGGGCACAGGGCTCCCTGCGCCCCCCGCTGCCGCCCCGTTCCGGGCACACGCTCCCGCAGGGCGGTAGCTGCAGAGCACTCCAGGGGAAAAAAGGTGAAGGAAATTCTGGTTTTCAAGAAAAGATAAAAAAAAAAGCGCCAACAACTTAATAACAACGCAAGCGACACCTCTGAACCCTGCCCTCGCCCCGCTGTGTAAAAGCCAGAGCAAACCGCCCTGCTGCACAGGAAACGCTGCTTCCAAGAAAACTCTAACAAGAAAAAAGGTCATTTTACAGCCTTTCCCACCTCTCCCGACAGCGTTTGCTGGCTGGAGCCTCCCAATCCAAACACAGAGCTGGGACACGAGCAGACTCACCATGGCAGGAGCTGTTAATCCCGGCTTTGTTCATTGGAAACCGTGGATTAAATGCAGAGAAAAGTATCAGCATGACCTCCAGCCTCCTTCATGCCCTCCTCGGCCACCCAGCGCTGTCCACTGGCGGCAAGAGACCTCCCCACAGGCACTGCATGGCAGAGCTGCAATTTCCCCCCGCAGGGCTGTGCCGAGCCGAGCCGACGTGTCCCCGCCGCCCCGGCAAACAGGACATCCCGGCCCCGCAGGGCTGAGCGCCGCGGCGGGGGTGGGAGCAGCGGGGAGGGCTCCATCCGGTACCGCTCCCAGCATCCCAGCCCCGCTACAGCGCGGGCAGCCGGGGCTGTCCTGCCCAGCCGGGTGAGCTGCAGCTTCCCATTCCAGCCGGAGAAATGAGGGTTGAGAGCGAAGCGTCCCGCCGGGCGGCATCGTGCCGGCTCCAGGGAGCGGGGCCGGTGGGGAGTTTGACACTGCCCGGCAGTACAGTGGGAGGGAGGAGAAGGATGGACACCCCAAAATCCCTTCTCATCATCAGACGTCAGCTACTCAAACCACTGCCCATGAGCCCCAGCTGAGGCTCCTCTCGGCCGGCTGCTGGCAAACGGCAGGGGCTGCCAGCATGTTCTGTGTGCAAGGGACGGGAAAACTGACAGCCAAGGCGGAGCCATCATAAATTTCCCAGTCCCTCAAGATACCGAAGAGGAATAAAAGCTCAAAAAGATGGTTCAGGGACAAGAACAGGAGGAGTGCCTGCAATCTGAGATGTCCAGACTAAATCACCCAATTTCCTACAAATTTCCGGTTTGTGCTGAGCCCAGTGTGCTCCACCTGCCCTGGGAACGCTTCTTCCCCATGCAGCAGGACTCAGCTCACATCTCAGCCCAAAGCAGAGGGGTCAGCATGGTCCAAGCAAGAAGCTGTGGTTGACATGGGATTAGTCTCTGCAGTGAAAACCACATTTCCCTGTGCCTACACTTCCCAAACCGGTGCTTTGGCACAAATCGTTCCCAGAATGAGCTGTGAGATCCTTGCAGCTGAGCATCATCTCACCTTGCTTCTGATTCCTGGTCTCTCAGCCCTATCTAGGGATATGACATTGGAAAACATCCCGCTTGCCCTCAGCTTACAGGGGCAGGTCAGACCCTGCAGACCCAGGCCCCAGGGACCCAGGGGGGACCCCAGCCCGTCAGACCTCGCTGTCCCAACAGGCTGTGGCAGCGATGGAAGCTCTGGCCCACTATCATCCCAAAAACATGGGGGGCAGTGGAAACCTGCAAACGGGGGGGGAAACACAGCAGGGACATCAGGCTTAGGGAGGTCACTGAGTCAAACAGGAGCACATGTTCTACCTCGTTCTTTTTTCCCCTTTCTCCCAACTGGAAGGAGACATTGGCTGGAGTTGAAACTCAAGGCTTCCCACTCTTTATGGAGCTAACAGGAGATGCCAGGACAGCAGGACAACAGCATTTTGAAGAAGTCTTAAAGGATGTCACAGTTTTTCACAGAGACAAAGGAACATTTTAAAAAAATACAGAAGTCTCCTTGCCAGGAATGTGGGGAATGTCAGGGAATATTATAAAACAAGATGCAAATCTGGCCTCAAGCAATATTAGAGACTCTTGCGCTGGCCTGACAGTCAAGATGCTGAATCCCAATGGAAAACCAATCATGGGAATGGCAGAGTCAGCTTACATGGTCCTATCCATCTGCCTCCCACCAGAGAATCCAGCACAGCCAGGTCTGCCTGTGCCCCTTCCACAGCCAAGCCCACCCTGCACCTGGGCATAGACCAAAACGGGGCCCTTTATGTAAAAAACAGCATTTCTGAGGAGCCAAGGCAAGCACAGCCTTGGAGGATACAGCAGACAGCCATGGATCAGGAAGGATCCAAGGATGCGTGAAGGGATCTGGGCTGCTCCGTGGCCAAAAGACAGTCCCAAATCCAAGACCTTTGCTGTAAGCCAAGTGGCACGCTTCCCAGAGATGGTTCGAACAACTCTTCCTCAGTTTGGTTAATTAAGCAAGCACTTCCCAGCCTTCCGAGGGATTTACAGGCACAGGAGCTCACAACCCTGGCACAGCTACTCCGGCTCACGGGAAGTTATGACGCCGAACACACCGGAGCCGGAGCGGTGGCTGCCGACAGCGGGGTCAGGAGCAGAGGAACAGCTCCCGGGGTCAGGCCAAGGAGAAGCCCAGGGGTCAGCAGGCAGCAGGAAGCCCCAGTTCCACACACCAACTGCTTGCAGTAGGAAACAGAGGCCAGTTACTGGCAGAGCAGCACCTTTGGCAGGAACGGGCATGTTTGTTCCAGCTTCCCTTCCATGTGAAAGCCCCTCTGTAAGGAAAAGATTTGTCACAGCAAGACTTGCTTGGGGTTTTCTCATCTGGCCCCAAGTGCACAACAGCCTCGCTGGTGCTCGCAGCCGGACACAGTGAGGATGGGGCTGCTCGTGGGTGACAGATCCTCTCTTGATGGTGGGCTGATGCCAGGGCTGGCAAAGGCTCCAGCCTGTACTCAGTGCTTCCCAGGGGTGATACTAAGAACACTTTGCCCTAAAGACAGTCATTCTGGAATACCCACTGCCGTCACACAGGGAGGAACCTCCCCAGCCAAACCCCCACCACAGTAGCTGTGCACAGCAGGGGAGCCATCCCCAGCAGTCAGCGCTGTGTCCTTCAGAAAAACACTCTAAAATGCTCTTCTTTTCCCAAGCAAACATTCCTTTCCAGGCCCAGTAATGTGCAGCAGTTGCCTCACGGGTGTTTCTGAGGAAGCCTTTGCCTCAGCAAAGCTCTCCCTCAGTGCTGCTGGCGGACGTGTTTGTGGTCAATCAATCAGCTCACACCCTTCTAGAACTTCGCCCATCTACTTTTATGACCACTAATTTTTGACTCCCATGTGAGTTTTCACAAGGGACCCAAAGCCCCAGCACACCTCAGCAACCTCAGCATTGTGAGGGACAAGCAGCACCTGCCCCCAGCCCCCATGGCCACCCCAGCCCCATCCAAGGCAGCCCGACCTTGATTTGCCCAAAACCCCCAGTCCCATTGCCTGGACGCACGGCCGCTCACCCAGCACCGCCTCACTGAGCCACAGCCATGCACACACGGCCGGCCACGCTCCACTGCCCTGCCTGGCACGTGACAGGTGACACTGACCCGTGACCGCCGCACACAAGGACTTGCCGCTCTTCTCGCCGGCTGCTCACCGAGTGTTTCATTCCCACCTGCCCACGGGACTGTGGAGTGTCACAAGGTCCCTCCAGGCTGAGAGCACCGAGCGGGGCCGCAGGAGCTGATCTTTGTTCTCCCCAGTCTTCAGAGCATTCCCAGAAAGAGAGGTGGGATACGGCATCTTCTCCCACTTCCACTGCAAAACACCCCTGTGCCCATCCCCACCCAGGACCTTGGCTGGAGGATGAGCTGCAGATGAGCTGAAGGGGAGCAGTGCTGCAGAACCAGGGAAAGCACTGACAAAGCCACCGGTGCATCACTCCATGCCACAATGGGCTGAGGAGCCTGGCCAAGAAACACAAATGCTCAATAATCCATGGAACCCAGTCTTACACAACATCTTCCATGCTGCCAGGAGCCCTTCACGGCTCAGTCCCTGCTCAAGGAGCAGCACAAGCCACCTGAGAGCAGGTAAATCCCAGGTGAAGCAGCTGGGAAGGTGACTGGCTCTGCCAGCACAGCCAGAGAACAGCCCAAGGACAGCCAAGATCTCTGTGGGCGCTGGCAGTAAGGAGAGACTGGGATCTCCAAGGATTTGGATTTGATCCCAAACCAGCACTGAGTACTCAGGGGACATGGCCCTGCCAAGGCACATCCTTAACTCACAACTTATGTTCTTAACTCACAAAGTTTCCTTCTGTCCTCAGAGACCACCGATAAAATATCAGTGAACGTTATCAAACAGCAATCATTGAGACTCCTGACCTTGCTATCTCTGCCTTCTCCAACTACTGTGGCCAAAGAAACAGAGACACGAGACTCAGGCTCCTTCCTCAGGACCCTGCCTGGGGGACCCCAGCCCAACCCTCAAAGCAAAACTCAACACTCAAAGCAGGGAGGGAGCGGGGGCTGAGGTGGGGGCGGCCACGGCACAGCAAAGTGCATTTGCTTTGCTGAGGAGGGCAGGAAGGAAAAGCGTCAAACCACCGAGCTCAGCCAAGGGCCTGGCGCCACTTCCGGCCACAGCTCTGCAGAACCTCATTAATGAGCCAACAGCTGCAGCTCCCCAGCCTCTAACAGTGCTCACAGAAACAAAAAATTCATTAAAAAACAATTCCTGCTGCTCAAGCAGGTGGGAAGGCCGTGGAGAGCAGGAGAAGAAAGGCACCCTCACAGTGTGCCTGCAGCAGGACAGCCGTGCCCGAGCTCCGGGGACAGCGTGACCCCCGCCACAGCTTCCTCAGTCAGAGGAAGAGATTTGGGCACACCCAGCTCCTCTCAAAGCAGGCTCTGCCGGTGGGGAAGGGTGATCCACCCAAAACTCGCCAGGTCCCAGCCTGCTCCTGCTGCACCTCCCTGTGCCTAGGATCCTGCAGCCATCCAGAGCCAGATGGAGCCAAAGCTGCCGGACATTCACCAAGGTCAGGCTGACAGCGGCCGCGTGCCCAGGGGGAACGTGAGGCACGAAGCTGCAGCTCACCAACAAACTCTGACTGTTACCACCTCTTCAATCCCACACCATATTCCTGCCACCACCACAGGGATCACAGAATCAGAGAATCTTGGAACTACAGGATGGTTTAGGTTGGAAGGCACCTTTCAGCTCATCCAGTTCCACCCTGTGCCATATGCAGGGACACCTTCCACCAAACCTCGTCCAAGCTGGCCTTGAACACTTACTTCCAGGGACGGGGTAGCCACAGCTTCTCTGGGCAACCTGTGCCAGGGCCTCACCACTCTCACAAGAAAAAAGTTATTCCCAGTGCCTCAGTATCACCTGAGGGTCACCTCTGAACCCTCTCTTTGCATTTAAACACAAAAAAAAAAAATTAAAATTAAAAATATGTGCTGCTTCTTTTGTGCTGGGAACTGTCCTCACCACATCAACCAGCACCACCTCATTTTATTCACCCCCTCTTCCCTGCTTCCCACCATGCAGACATCGTCCATCAGACCAGTGCTACCTCTGTGCCTGGCCCAGCACACACCACACTCAGTTTGCAGGTGATGTCTGCAGCCAGCCGAGCCAGCACCCTGCCAGCTCGCTGCCTTTGACCTGAGGCAGCCCCAGGGAGCCTCCCAGGTGCTTTCAAAGGCTGCCTACAGAGCACTAGTGCTCCCAGCCCGTGGCTGGGACCACCACTCCCCTGGCTGCCGGAGCAGAGCGACACCCCAGCGCTGCCGGGGCCAGGAGCCAAGGCAAAACAATGGGAACCATTTACAGGGCAGGAAGCTGCATCTGCTGGATGAAACGCTATCTTCAAACAAGACGTGTTTGGATAACTCCAGTTTCATAACTCGCCTCTTCCGATGTTAGGAAATCACGGTAATAAAAAGAAAACAAAATGGGGGAGAAGAAATTTGGCACGAGGAACATCGGGGAACAGCTCGAGCCCCGGTGCTGCCTGGGGGAGCCCAGCCTGTGGTGTCAGGGTCTGGCTGCAGCCCCTGCCCCAGGATCAAGGTCTGATCAAATATCCTCCGGGAAGGAGTTAAATCTGCACCACCGACCCCAGGGGCACGGCGAATGTTGATGATCTGGTGCATCACCACGTTGGCTTGTTTGTCTTTTCAGTGGAAATCAAAGCCATCCTGGGGGAGGAAAGACAGCTACACCGAGCACAGGATATGGGGTCCAGCAGCTCTTATCTTCATCATCCTAAAGATAATGAAAGAGATGGCCTGAAAGCACCCTCGACACCCCGTGGATGCCAGCTCAGCCTCGCCACAGTGGCAGCAGTGCTGCCAGGGGACACGTGGGACCCCGCAGGACCCCGCTCCTCGCCCTGCTGTGACAGCCAGCCCGGCCTGCGCCTCCCACAGCTGCCACCTCCACAATTCGGGACAAGGAGCCAAAAGCTGAGGTCACCCGGCTCGGCCGCGGACCCTCCCCAGCACCCACCTCCTCTCCCCACCCTCCCCAGGCCAAATATAAACTTGCTTACAGGAAATGCCTTAAAGAAAAGGCACCTCCCTGTGTCCCGAAGAATGCCCAGAAAATAAACTGTCTCTGGACATGAAGGAAATGGCTTTTTTTTCTTTAAATCGCACTGCAAAGCAGCTTTAACCCCTTCAGTCCGTGCTGCAAATGCAGCCCCTGTGTGCCTCAGGCCTCAGGGAATCTACATGTGTCTGGACTCTGGATTGGTGACATGATAGGAGCCTCTTGCCAGAGGCCACCTGTGGCATCACCAGATCCTGAAAAAATGCCACAAAATCCAGAATCCAAACATAAAATCTCTGTCTGGCAAGGAAAGCACGGGACCCTCGAAAGGGGCTCATAGCTAGGGACCCACTCTTGATTTCACAAAGGCACTGGCTCCATTCCCAGAGCCTTTGGGCAGAGCAGGAACTTGTACAGCTGTTGGCATTGCTGGAGGTCCTGCGCTGCAACCAGGGGGGCCAGGGGGCTGCACCTGTGCCCCCCTCCCCACTCAGACCCTTCCTTCAAGGGCCCTGAGTGGGGTGTGTCAGTCACCCCCACTCTGAGGGTCCCTCAGGGGGTGTGCTGGGATGTCTGGCAGATGGAATTGCGGCTCCCCAGCTTCCCTGTGGTGGGCAGGGATGGGGTACCCCGGTGGTGCAGCCCCCTGCAGCCCCCCTCCAGCCCCAGCAGCTCCTGCCCTGCTCCAGCCCAGCACTGCAGCTGCTCCAGCCCAGCGGGGACACACACGGAGGCTTAGGAAGCACAAACGCTGCCTTCACACCAAGGTCCTGACACAAGGCACAAGAAAGCAAAAAGAGAAGAAATACAGGAAATCCAGGACGTGGAGAAGCAGCTGCCTCAAACAGTCAGTCAAGGACAGACCAAAGCCAACAGCCCAGTATGGAGAGGAGAGAGCTCACTCTCCCTGGTCGCTCTGCCCTGGGACAGGACAATAAATAAATAAATAAATAAATAAATAAATAAATAAATAAATAAGCTCAGTGCCAGGATCTGGCAGTGTTCCCGTGCACCCACAGGTCACAGCCACAGAGAGGGTGATTCCATTCTCTCTGTACAGAGGAGGACACCGAGGCAGGAGCAAGGCCAAGGGCACAGCCAAAGCACTCCCTGTGTCACCAGCCCCCCAGCACCTCCCTAAACGTCCCCTTAATAACCGGGCACTTGGGGCTTTCAGCCTCAGAGGCACGGCGTGGTTTGATCCGATTCAGCTGCTGCTGCAAAACGCCTCCAGTGCCTGCCGTGGTTTGGAATTTCTCGGCGCAGCAGCGGCGCTGGAAGAGCTGTGTGGAGGTGTGAGGCCAGGCGTGGGAAAGGGAAGCGTGGGGTCAGCGCCACTTGGCTGGGAAGCAAACGTCCAGAGCAGCAGCCAGGGCTCAGGGTTCAGCAGGAGATCACCTGCCTGAAGAAGAGAGGCAATTTCTGCCTTGCCCCTGATTTTTTACTTTATGTATGCCCATTATTTTTAGCAGGGAGAGAACCACTGCTTCCTACACCCTCGCTGCTCCCAAGAAAGCAGCACCACAGCTCCCAGGACTTCATCCTAGGAGAAATCACACAGCCACAGTTTATGTATGGCCCCCAGTGTGTCCATGCCCAGGGGGCTCGTGCCAGTGGCTCTTGCCATGCAACAGCCATCCTGGGATTTGCTCAGGAAGGTGTCCAGAGGCCATGGGGCAACCCTCCTCCTGGAAAAACAGAGCTGGAACACCAGCCCTGGCTGCCCAGATGTCCTGCTCTTGCCCAATGACACTGATGAAATGAGGTCAAGTGCACTCTGCGTCACCGCTGTGGGCACCGTCCCACAGCCTTGTGACACCTCTGCCTGCCCCTGCCCAGGGTCAGTTCCAGTTTCAGCAGGAACAGCAGAGGGATCCAGCTGCCAGCCAACCCTCTGAAACCCTGTAGAGCAAACCCCCATCTGCAGCCTCAGAACCACCCCCGCCCCCAGCCTGGCCCCCTGCCCCAGCCCAGCCTTCAGCACTGGCAGCAAAGCCTCATCCTCTTCACTCCTTGTCCTTTTTTTCTTCTTTTTTCCTTTAAATGCAAGCTTTCTTGTCCTCTCCACCTGCAGGGCAGGAAATCCCCCAGCTCACCCAGGCTGGGGCATACAGAACCCCTTGGGTTCAGCGCCAGGATGCCCTGGGAGAAGCCACCAGCTCCTGTTCCCACTTAAGCAATGGGACCAAGCCTTGTCTGCAGCACCCATGGAAATCCAGACGTTCTCACAGGACCACATCAGAAGCCAGGTGTCCCAGGACTTATCCTGACCACCAGCCTCATCTCCCCTGTAGCCCCCCTGGCCTGTGATACTGCTGGGATTCCATGTGCCTCCGGTGCAATGGGATAAGAACTGGCTGAGCCCCTGGGGAAGGTCCCCGGAGCTGTTAAAGTTGTTCCCAGCACCGGCCGTTAACGTTTGCTCTGCCTGTAACTGGCACGGGGTGACAAGTGGCCTGTGCTGATAAGGGCTCTGCAAACAGCCAGGCCAGCACCCACATGGCACGGGGACCTGTCAATGATTAACCCAGCAGCCGCAGGGGACAGCAGCAGGCTGGGGACACGGCCACCCATGGGTGTCACAGCACCCAGAGAGTGGGGACACATGGGCACCCACTAGGAGCCACTAATGCCGTGGGATCAGGGTCAGCACCTCGGGGGGAGCATCGGGCAGAGGGTGACGAGCATGGAACGGGGTAGAGCGAGGCCAGCACAGCTCCACACTGACAGCAATCCCCATGCAGAACATGCAGGTAATGAGCCCAATGAATCAGAAAGCAAACAGACAATGAAGATCCAGAAGCCATCACCTTCCAGCACCAGGAAAGTATCCTCTTACTGGAAATGTAGGGACAGACCCTGTCTCTTTAAATCCCACGCCCAGCCCCACAGCCTGGAAAGGTTCACGTGTTCCCGAGGTGCCTCTCCAAACGGCAGGAACCAAAGGGCCACTGCAG
>VZTH01013891.1:732169-800615 GCA_013397815.1 Aleadryas rufinucha | reverse complement strand
GGGCGGACAGCGGGAGCAGCCGCCCGCTCTGTCCCCGCGGGGACCCGCCGAGCCCGCGGGCTCCGCAGCCACACACACACACAGAGGCGGGGGGCGGCACCGGGCATCCACCGCCGCCACCGGGCGCTGCCGGTGCCCCGCGGCCGAGGGACGCGCCCCCGGGCCCCGGCTGCAGCCGGGGGGGAGTGTGGGCACTACACAAAACCCGGTCAGNGGGTGTGTAGTGTGAGCACTACACAAAACCCGGTCAGAAGGACTGGCGGCTGGGAGCCGTCCATGTGTTATTTCGCCATTTCACGTTGAGTCTCCACAATCGAAGAGGGACACCCCGTCCTGCGGGACGCCCTCCGCAAAACCCCCACAAGAAGAAGAAAAACCACCACAAAACAACAAAAAAACCCATCCCACATCAAACAACAACAAACAAGCGCGCTCGTTCCTCACGGGAGCCGCGATGGCGAGCTGACAGGTTACACCAAACCGTGACACTGCGCCCGGAGTCTCACCCGTTCTCTCTCCAAGAGGAGGCGGCCGCCCCGGCCGGGAGCGGGACTCTTCGCCTGGCTGCGGGCGCTCGGGAACTCCAGGAAATGTCACTTCCCGCGTGTGCCGCGGCCCGGGGGGCGCGGGGTGGGCGGGGGGCGGCCGGTGCCGGGCTGCGAACCGGCACAGCGCGCCCTCACCGCCGCCTGCAGCCTCACCCGAGCGAGCGAGCGCTCAGCGCCTCACGAACCCCTCAGCCCTCGCTTCAGGAACGCCTCACTCCTCGTCTCAGGAACCTCTTGCCTCCGGAGCCCCTCACCCTGCTTCCCCCTCAGGAAGGGCTCGCTTGTTGCCGGGGGAATGGGAAGGAGTCGCTGTCCCCTCACCTTTGTGGAGGTCCGTGACCTCCCAGCCGCAGCAGAGTGCCATGGCAGCCCAGGAAGGAGGGAAAGGTGAGTGTGGTGGCTGCTAATGCAGTTGCACGGCCATTCCCTCTTCCTAGGCCTTCACACTTCCAGGCTATCACTTTCCAGCAGGTTGGGCTCCTCCATTAACTTCCCACATATGTCAGTGAATGCAGTGTAATGAGCCCCGGTGATAAAATCTAGGCCTCTTTGCTCCAGAAGCATCAGCCCATCCCGCTTGAAATGAAAGGGAAGCACTTAATGTTTATTCATTGATTCTGGTGGAACTATGTGCTTTTCAAGCAGAAAATACGAGATACTCCCAATCAACTGAATCATCAATCCATAGGCAAATAGCTGAGGAGATAAAAAATGCTCATCCATCATAGCTGGGAGTACCATGTTAATGGAAATGGAATTTATTTTCTCCCATAAAGCATTACTGGTTAACCCCAACTTGCTATCTCTTTAGCAATTAGTGGTGTCATGCTTGTGAAGCACAGATGAGGGGTTCAGATTGGTGCAATACACAATTACTGTCCTCAAAATGATTCTCATGAAACACCTCAGACTGATAAACACACAATATGCCTGGCAAACAAAAAGGAAATAAATTAAAGAGTGAGCGGCGTAACTCTCTATAACCTCTGGCCAAATGCATGCAAGTGCATAGCTTTGCCATCTACGAGTGTCTCACAAAGGCATATTGCTACCATAATTTTGTTCTACTTTTATTCCTCTGGATACAGCCATTCATTGGGATGTCTTCTCACCAAACACAGAGAGGTTTTTCCTGAAGGATATCATAACTGGCTGTTTTGCAAGAAGGCTGTCACATGAAAGCATGCAAAACAGGAGTCAGGAGCAATGGGCAACATCTCTGTGAGTTAAGGTGATGGGACATGGTCTCATTCCCTGTCCCTCCTGGGTATCTTGGATGCCATATGACTTGTTCCTAATGAAGATGTATCTAGAGGAGCAGCAAACTCCACAAACCCCAAGGTGCTGCTCTGGGCAGTTGTGGTGCCAGACACCTGAGCTTAGAGCAGGGAGATTGCCCATCCTGTGTTCTCAATGTGCTCCCTCTGCTAGAAGAGGAAACATTTCAATATTGATAGCGAGAAACACTGTATACAAACGAAACCCATAATTTTGATCCCAAGCCACAGCAAGGCTGTAAGACATAGATGATGACTTTTCACTTGGCACAAGTGTCCAGGTTACAAACTCTCCAAAATGTATCTGCAGCTCTTCCATGTCCATGAGCCCCTACAGCACTGTCATAAGAAATGGCGCCTGACACTATCCCATATGACAGCATGGATGTTTGCTGTTGAGTTTGCCACCTCTTTTCCCAAGTATTTTGCCACTTTTCCCCACCTCTTTATGAGAAGCTACCAAGGAAAAGGCAAAAAGGAGAGCAGAGAGAAGAGGATACTTCGATTTGCAAAAGGCAGGGAATGGGAAAGGGGGTGAGAGGACCACAGTAAGAAAGGTGAGGGGAAGCTCTGAGGTGCCCTGGTTGCAGGGAGCAGTACAGAGTTACAGGGTCAATACAAAGATGTGTGCAACAATGTATGCACACTGGGATCTAGGAGTTCTAGGGAATTCTAGGGATTCAAAATGATTCCGGAATAATCTTTGAACAACAGAGTTAAGGACAAATAAGAGGATTTTTAAAGTACGTGGTGAAACTTGCAGAAACCTGGGGGAAAAGGAAGTTTCATAATGACTTCACTCTGTTCCTAGAGTGTCTATTCTAGAAATAGTAGAATGGTTAACAACAATGTAGGAAAGGCAGAAGAACTCAATAACTATTCCTGGTCTCGTTTTGGGAAGAGCCAGATGATACACAAATATCATATGATGATGATGATGAAATACATTCCATTACAACAAGCACTGAGGAGGATGTTAAACAGAAGCTAATGAAGTTGGCTATCAGCAGGTCCAGGTAACTTGCATCCAAAAGTTTTAAAAGCACTGGCACAGAGTATCTTTAGACCATTAATGTTGATTTTCAATAAATCTTGGAATACTGTTAAAGTTCCAGAGGACTGGATGAAATATTGTACCAATATTTTAAGAGGGTAAACAAGGTGACCAAGGTAATTACAACCTGCCAGACTGAAAAGAATTCTGGGTAATAAAATGGGACATTATCTACTTTACTTGATTAAAAAAGAATTAAAGGGTGGAAACACAATAAATGCAAATTAATGTGGAAAATAAATCTTGCAAAAATAATTTGATTTTTTTAATGGCATTACAGGTTTGGTTGATGAAGGTAAGTAGGTCTGCAAAATATTTGTTCTGGTAACTTGCAGCATTTTAATTAAGAAGCCAAAATGATACAGACTAATCACAGCACATATTAAACTGTTGAGACTCTAACTAACTGACAGTTACAAAGTGGGGAAATAAAAAGTCATCATCAAAGAATGTGTTTCTGTGTCCTATGGCAATTAATTCTACACTGCATTGTATTGATATTAATGGCTCTAAGAAAAACATAAAATCATCACTTAAAGAGTTTGCAAGTGATGTAAGCAATTGGGATTCATAAATAACAAGTCGTGCTGTAAAGTAGCTGAGACAGCTTGATAACAAGTAATGTGCATTTCTGTACAGCCAAATGTAAAATCATGCACCAAGGAATAGAGGGAGTGATTATAGGATGAGAGAATTTGTGCTCTTACAAGTTAAAGCTCAAAAACCTCAAGAATCATCACATATAATCAGAAGAAATTAAGCAGGTGCTGTGGTGCTGTAGGCAAGAGGATAATGCAATCCTGGGTTTATAAACAGGAGAATATAAAGATGTCTGTATTTATTTTTCTGCTACTAGTCCCATTGCTCCTGAAGTCTGTTACCAAATTCCACAATTCCTTAATAGAAGCTGAAAAAGAAATGGTTCAGAGAAGATCAGTGAGAATGATTTAAAGTGAAAATGTTCAGTCTGTTTCAGTGTCAGAAAAGAAGGTGAAGGGGTGACTCAATCACAGGTTTTAAGGACTTCCAAGATTCAGTGAGTGTATGCAGGTGTATTCATCTTCCTGTGAGGTCTTCTACCAGGGAAGGTAACTAATCACCAAGACAGTTTAGGGCAGGACAGGCTGGATTTCCCAGCACTGGGAATGTCAAAATCAGGAGGTCGTAAAAACTTAATTTGAACAGAAGCAGGAGTTCAGTCCTGTTCGTCTGCTTCCCAGAAGATAGAACTCTGTGTTGTGGCTGTCCAAGCTGGCTGCTTGTCTATGCAGAAGTTGATTTCCTTGGGCACTAAGAAGTAACAACCTGTCATCCCTCTCAGCATCATCTGACACAGCTCATGTGCTGTTCAGCACATGATGGGAGCAGCCGTGGGCATGGCAATGTTTACAATGGTTGAAGGGATGGGTGGACTCGTTCACAGAAGGCAAAGCCTTTGAAGCATATTGCATGCCAAGATAACTTTTCTCACTCAGGAAGCCTGAGACATACATTGCTGGAAGCTGGGAGGTTACTCCTGACAAGTGTGACTGTATGATTATCCTGCTACTAAACTCTTCCTCTGGCATCTGCTTCTGGCCACTGTCACAGACAGCACAGTGATCTTGTGCCAAGCAGTCTCTCAGGTCCACACCAAACTGACCCATGCCTGATCTCTGAAAAGTGCAGTGGCAAATTTAGTGTGAGCAGAGAGTAGATGCTCGGTAACATGCATTGCTCAGGAGAGGGCAAGAACCGGTGGAGAGAACAAGAATTCCTAATATTAGAAGGTCAAAAGGCTGACTTGAGTAGGGGATTGAATGTAAGGCTCTGGACCTCTCCAAAATCTGTCATTCACTGAAACATTCAGAAGTCTCTTGGTCTGATTTGGTACCATCAAAAACTTAGGAAACCTTGCAGCAAAATGTTCCTGACTTTCCCAACGTAGTTCCTGATACAAGTGCTCAGCCTTCTACTGATACGCAAGATCTTGAGTAGAAAGGCCTGTGCTGTGAGCCTAAGAGTCCAAACCTCTTGGATGACTGAAGCTTTTATTCACAGCTCCATGGAAGAAAATGTTGGCTTTTTCCCCGCACAGTTGCTAATAACTGCCTGCATACCACACTCTGACAGAAACAATACTCGAAGTATTCATTACTAACGCCATTCCTAGTGAAGGGCTTAGTGATCATTTAACCGGTTTTTGTTGTAAAATAAACGCCCTCGCTGATGACAGCCTTGGAAAGAGGCGAGCAGACGGCGCTGCCGATTGCAATGCTGTGGCTTTGCCCTCTAGTGGCTGAGGGGCTGGCCCAGCTCCGGTGGTGTCTCTCTTAATACGTTTTGATTACCTCATCAGCCTTGAATCTTTGATTTTTCTAAATTCTGTGCAGACTTCATCCATTAAACTCAAGTACTACCTGCACCAGAACAATATGAATCAATAAAATCCTTGGCTTAAGATTCTCAGAATCCTATATTAAGGTTAACTCAGTATTAGTGAGTCATACGATAAAGCCACTAATACATGGGCACTTAATTAATCTATGATGCATTTTCCACCAGATAGGACTTAATCTCTTGGAAGGAAAAAGGCCTGCTAGGTCACCATCTCATTGTGTGAGTCAGTTTAGAGTCATTCCGTGCTGAATAAATACCTATTCTCATTTTGTCCAGTTCAAATTTTAAATATGCCATGTATTCTTAGGAGCAAAAGAGAAAAAGAAAAAGACAAAAAGATTGCATGGTAATCCTTTTTAACAGTAAACTCAATAGGTTATGCATTTGAAAGGGGTATAACTTCTTTACTGTCTATGCTGCCTAAATCTTGAAACATCCATCAATTTTCTGTCCATACTCCAGACACTGGCCTAGAGGCTGTAAGAGATCTGTGTCTGTATGTGTTTTAAACCTCTAGAAGAGCTTGAGAAGGGGCTTTGGACTTCGTGGAAATCTCATTTTTTTCCTCTTTCTCTCCCTCTGGCACCCATTTCAGCTTATTACCCCAAACTTCATAAGGAAATAGCACTTATTCAATTAAATTGTTTGTCTTTCTCTCCCCCTCCCTCTTTCCTGTACCTTGAGGATCTCTTGGCCAATTTCTGCCACAGCTGAAAAAGTTGTAAGTCTAAAAGGAAATTTACCTCTTACAATTTCTGTGTCAATCTGTGGCCAGACACAGAGGGGCTGATCCAAATCAAGTCCAACTCTGCTGGTCCACACTCGGTGTGGCAGCAGCCAGTTTGTCAGTCAGTGCCCTGGCCTGGCAGAGAATGTGGAGGGAGCTGAAGTCATTGTGGTAGCAGGGTCATCCTGGTCGTGGCACGGCTGAGGTTAGTGCAAGGAAGAGGTGAGAGGGTGAAGACACAAATCCATGTGCAAACTCACTCTGATACTCACAGGACAACTTTTCAAGGGTTGTTATTTGGACTCGGTATTTGAGCATGAGATATGATACTCAGGTAATTTGAAAGCCTCTGCTAAGCAAGAAGTCAAATTACAGGATTTAGCAGTTCCAATAAACAACTGGATCATTTAATTCTTATTGTTTATTTTATTATTCATCTGTATTTAGAAGCCCTGGAAATGCTTAAGTACCTTTTTGATTACATTCCTGTTCTGGCCAGAAGCTGGAAGTGGCTTTAGTGAATGCTCATGGGGTTCATGTATTTCTGAGGCTATTCCAGATGAACATGTCTGTGCTCAGTAACAAAAAAACTCACCAGGATCTGGAATCAGGAGAAACAGGTTCTTGTTCAACTCTTTGCTGCCTTGCTGAGTGACATTTAACCCCTCTGATCCCCTTTCCCTGTGTGCAGTAAAAGTAGTTCAATCTACAGCATGAGTAAGTATCCCATGAGTCCTTAGGAAGGTCTGTGAAACCACTTTGAGAGTCTCTTATGGGAAAGGTTATTATGATGATTACATGAAAAGCCATCATTTGGAAGATATGAAATCATCACTTAAATATGTGCTTTCTGGTTCACTGAAACAAAAGAACTTTGAGGTTCAAAAATGAATAGGAGTTTGAAACATTAACTCCATCTACAGAACCTCATCTCCCTAAAATGCTGACAGATACGTGTTTTCCATTTGAAGATCTGAAAATAATTTATAAATAGTTGAAACCTGCTAGTCACCCTGTGAGAATTAAACAACCTGCTTGTTATCACTCACAAATGCATTTAAGAGTTTGGCCTAGAATTATAGAACTCCTGATTTTACAACTTAGCCCATGTCTATTGGGGTATCCCTGGGATGTGCTATTATTTAATTTCCTCAGTCATATAAAACTCTTTAAAGGCTGATAGTACTCCAGGAATAATGCTGGAGCTGTGCCAGAGGATGGTAGATGGTAGGAGAATTGAGATTCTCATTGTTTGGATAAAAGTCATAATTCATGCCAGTTTGGTCTAAAAAAACCTGCCTTAAGTATGATATATTGGTGAGGAGGGAGGGCCCAGCACAACTCTGTAAAGAAGCATCTCACAACTTCTGTAAAGAAGTTTCTGAGTTGTTGACAGCCCCACACACTTTTCCATATGCAGCACCAACATTTCTACACTTCACGGCCCATAGGAAGAACAATGGTGAAGAACAGGTGATTTTTAAACTGAGACTCTCCAACCTAGACCAGACATGGCCCTACAAGGGAGCTTAGAAGCTCACAAATAACATCTCAGGCATTTGTGTGGGCTTCAGTGAACATGCCTGGTGCACTCACTCCTAGAGGCAAGGCTTATTCGATGTGTTGGCTGGGAGCAAACCCCACCAGACACTGCAGAGAGAAATTCCACCAGCAAACAGCAGCACAGAGGATGTTTTGTGGAGGATTTTTGAATGACTGTTTTTGTGAACAGAAACCCACTCCCTTGAATGTCGATGCTTCGGATACAAGGAAAATTCTAAGAGCAAAAGAATTTTAGAGAAATCAAAACAGTACAATGCAAACTTGACTTGATTTTAATTACATGCAGTGCAAAATAAAACTGCTGCAAACTGAAAAATCACATCAACATAGGTATTATTAAATAACTCATTATTATGACTGTTGAAGTGATATCTTTTGATGTGTCTTTTCTTTTGTTTCTTCCAGCATAACTATATTCTATGGCTAAAAAAGCTGTCATATTTTTTTACAGATTCAGTATACAAATTAAATAAATCTGGTCATCATTGTAGTTATATAAATGGGGAAACACAGAAAAACATCTAATCATTTTAAGTCCTGTTTTAATCTGTGATGTCTTGTAACAGTGAGTTCCATGCACTAATTGTGGCACTTTAGCAGTATTTTCTTTCAGCAGATGTAAATGCTCTACTGCACAGTTTAACTTAATACCCTTTTCTTTTCTCATATAGGAAAGATTGTTCTCTGTATAATCCTCAATTCTCTTTATTTCTGCTATGTACCTCCTTATCCTTCTTCTGTAAAAATTATGCTGTTTTCAGTTTATCTTTAAATCATAAGCTTCTCTGAATCTTTCTATGGTGTCATTTCCAGCTTTTAATTCCTTAGTCCTATCCCTGTTTTATATCCTCAGTCCTATATTAAAGGGTGAGGATTATGGACAGAGCTGAGGGGGCCGTGTCACTGAGTTAGAGAAGCTCTTCTGTTCTGTGGTTATGTGAAAGGCACCTAAAGAGAAATCGAAGTCTAAGGTGTGAACAGAGACAAAATAAACAGATGGAGGTCAGAAACTGCTACATCTGACTCCTTGTATAGCCTGTGCTGCCAGAGCACTGCAAACAGGGATGCATCCCATCTCCGTGCCTCACAAACATTGGTGTGCAGCACTGGGGCCCTGAGGGGGAATGCTATAATAACATTTTTCCTCATTATCTTCTTCCACCAATTCCTCCAGATCTGCAGGTCTGTGAACCTGAGGGAGGAGAGGAAAGCTGCCATCTCAGAAGGAGAAGAGAGGACGCAGAGAGAAGGAGCCCGGCGAGTGCTGGGGCAGAGGAAGGCAGGATGAGGAACAGCAGGAGCAGTGAGTGCACACATCTTCCATGAGGCTCGTAGTTTCTGTTTGAGGTAGGAAATACGTTTCAGACAGTTTTCAGTCCAAGTATAGAGTTGTCAACTTGTCTATGACCATGCAGCAACATATTTCCAGTCTGGTTGGTTTTGTTGTGTGGGGCCTTTTTTTATGAAGATGTAAGTAAATAAAAGTTTACTTCATCTATAGTACCTTTTTTTTTTCCTTTCAATGCTTGTGTGAAGGGTTTGATCTAATATGTATATATGAGTTTATTCTTTAGGTCTTTCTTGATTCAAAGGAAGAGCTGAGTTTCCTTTAGGGAGGAACTGAAACTTACTTGAAAGGAAGCGATAGATGTAGTTGGCTCATTGTTATCTTAAGCATTTCCCTTCTTTGTTGCACTGGAGATAGATGAATAGCTGCTCTGCATGGGCATACATGACTCCCAAGCTCTGGTTAATGACTTTTTGTAATTAAATCATTCAAGGTGTGATTGAGTCAAACTCCAGCAAAAGGGATTTTATTCCTGAAAGAATCTGGCAGGCATCACTTTTGCAACACTTTCTTGCCTTATCTGCTGTTGGCATCTTGGTCTTTTCCTCACTTCTCCTTAATGACAGTGGGTGCAGTGGGCATCAAAACCACCATCCTTTGTGCATAGGACATTTGAAGCTGTCTTTCAAAGGAGAAAGACTCGCACACCTGCGCTGCAGATTGCAGGCACATCTTCCTTTGCCCTTAAATAAATCGGGAATGTGTTGCTCGAATTTAACCACACTTGACTGAGGCAACTGGTGACTGCTGCAGGGGAAGGCCTAAAATGGCTGCCACTGCTGAGGGCACGGGGGGGGAAGGCAGCCACGGCAGAAGCTTTCAGCAGCGGGTGGCTGTCAGTCAGCCACACACAGGCCTAAAACTCTTTGTGGGGTTATTTCTCCTCTATCAGAACTGCCACAGGGAATACAGTGCTCACACCTCAGGAAAAAGGTGTGATGGGGGGCAGGTAAAGAATGGTTAAAAAGCACGGGCTCCTGCGTTCATCAGTTCTTCAAGCAGCGAAACGGTTCACGCACACACAAAAAGCTTGAAGTACACCCTGAAGTATTCGAGGCATTAACGAAAATCCAAAGCATCTTGTTCATTTCAATTACTTCTCCACCCACATTCTTCATTGAATTAAAGGATATCCTACACACTCCTTTGTTTCACTTATTCCCTAAAGATTGTTTCATCGCACACCAAGCAAGGATCTTCAGCGTATTCATAGTAACGTCTCAGTCACGGCATTCAGCATGATGATGTTCCTGGCACAAGGGATGTTATTAAAGGATTGAAGAGATGAATAGATGGCAGATTTCCCCAGGGCAGCACATCAGAAAATGGACATCAAAAGAACCTGGCTCAAAATGCAGTGGGTATTACTGGCTCCTGACAAATCCCACTCATTTCTGAACAGTAACACTGTCAGGCTGTGTTAGGGACATGTCCATCCTGGAATACCTCCATAAAACTGTTTGCTTACCCAGTAAAAGCACTCCCATTTCAACACCCACCCCTCTAGTTGAAGACAGCACAATCTTCATTAGCCAAAAGTATTTTGGGCCCAAACCCAAATACAATCTTACTCAAATAATTAGCAGTATCCCAAGGCTCAAGCCCTGTAGCCATCAAAATTCCCTTTTTCTCCCACCATTTTTCATGAACCCATCTGGATTGCCCTAGAAACCCTGAACATGTGAGTCTCTTTTACAGGACATGTAGGTTGTCACACATTACAAGTCATCTTCACAGACCCCGACAGGATAACAGGCCACAGTCTGTGACAGGAAATTTTAAAAATCTCTATTTCCTTCTTCATCAAGAATGGGTTGGAATTTATTTTCCTTAAGCTATTTCGAACCATGAGTAACAATTCCTGAGCAGGCATTGAGGAAGGAGAAGCACATAGACTGACATGATGTCACCACCTGAATTATTCTGCTGAGATATAAAAATAGTTTGGAAGGCAGCACGGCCAAAATTACTATATCATTTAATTACAACCTACTTTCATGACAGGCCATCAGTTAATTAAGAGTGTCAAAATGCTGAATTGCCTCCAGCTTCTACATGCTTTGCAAATGACATGGAAGTCATCTTTTTAAATAGCAACAGCTTAACTGAAAATGTAGAACCCATAGTGAAACGCTTTGAAAAATGAGGCAGTCAACTGAGCTGACCTGAAATTCCCCACGCCATAAATTCACTAGGGAAGACAGTTATAACCCATTTAATTTACTCTCTGAAGATCACATTCACATGACGACGTCAAAACTATTTTTCTGAAACTGATATAATTTTGAAGTGTTATAAAACAGGAGCCTGAAGTGCCTGTGGTCTGTGCAGGTACACACAGGGCCTGGCTCCAGCACTGGCACCTTCCCTCCAGGCTGCTACAATACAGGCAACTGTAAAGCAGCAAAAGGCTTAGAAAAAAGGGTTTTTTCCTTTAGAAATAAATCACCCTGACTCATTCTCAAGTACCACATATGACATGAGAGAAAATTCTCTGTAAAGGGAATAATGTTGCTATAAACGTAGAAGATGAAGGAATTGGTTTACCTATTTGTTATATCTGATACCAAATCCCTTATTCTCTTTATAGGACAGTTTTTTATTAAACATATGATTTTGTATAAATTATATAACAGTTTTATATAAACTGTAGCAAAACAAAAAAAAAGAATGAAGTGGAAAGCAGACTGGATAAAAAGGTCATGTTTCCCAGCACCAAAGGATAAGAGTAGCACCCATTTGCAGAAAGAAGCCAAACATCTTGAAGCTGAAAAACAGAGCAGTCCCTCTCCCTCGTTCTCCTTTTGGTAATGAGGAGGTTCTTTCATTGGACAGACAGAAAAATATTGTTTGTTGGCTGGATTTTTCTTTTCTTCCAACAGAAATGAGTGCTTCACACTGGGAAAAAAACCTGATGAGCAAATATCTCCCCCTATAGTTTGCAAGAAGCTGAGCATCTTAAAAATAATAATTAAAATCCCATCTCTTGACTGAATAAGGGAGCCAAGCTAAAACTGAGCAAGGACTTTATGTAGCATGGCAACATGGAGGTGGATGCTACAGGAGAGTGCTTGAATAAAAAGTATGAGGCTACCAGAAAGAATCTGATCATTGAGAAGAATTGTGGCAGGCTCATGGTTTTATGACTGTGGCAGTGTCCAAGTGATTAACAAATTCAGGGTTGGGGAAGATAAACTGAATTTCAATATCATTTATATGTGGGAGTAAGGGGAGTGCATTAGGCCTGTAATTTAAGCAATAGGCAAAGAACTTCAAATACTAGAAAGAATTGAATGTGCTTTCTAAGTTGACTTCAAAGTGCTCCCTACTACTAAAGACTTTGACTGACAAAAGATTTGAGCTTGGTAAAAATGCCATTTAATGTAACAGGCCATAAAAATGAAAGCTGACTGGTAAACAAGAATGCTTCGCCAGGATGACAAACACCTCAATGCAACTTTCACAAAATGGTGATTATTCAGGTTTTATGTCTGTTTCAAAGGGAATATGTGTGGGATGGATCCTCTCCCATGTCCTCATGCTGGGAGATTGTTGCTATTTCTGTAAGGAAGAAGCCCTGAGCCCTGGAACTGGACTTTACTGCCATTCGCAACTACTGAAAACCAGCTGTCATTAATTTGACAATCCCTGTGGACGTTTAAGGTAAAGGGATATCTTTTATTCAGTGTTTTTACAGAAAAGAGTCTAATAAAGAAGGCCAGAAAGGCCCATTACACAATACGATGATGCAACATTAATGGAACATTGTGTTTTCCCCTGAGCACTTACCTTCTGTGTTTAACAGACAATCCTTGGGGTCCAAGCATTAGCCCAGCAGTGGCTGGGATGGCATTGGCTCCAGCCCTTTCCCCTAATGGTGGAAAATATCCCATTGGTTGCAGTTGCATGGGCTTAGCAAATGCTTCACATACCGGCCTTTGCTGGCCTCCTTATTCATGGAAACATATTTAAAATTCCCATTTGCCAGGTGTGGTGTTAGACATGGACAGGACAGGTCTAGAATCCTGCAGACACTGGAATGTGGCAATCTTTAATGTCCCCTCAAAATTATCATGATTTCTTATAGATATTACATCACAAAAATGGAGTGAAAGGAACAATAGTGTCACTGGTTTTATGTAAAGATCTCCTGACTAAATACAACCACTGATTATTTTAGGCAGGCATGCCCACTTGCCATGGGTTCACTTCTCTTTCACTAGTCCATATGAGGGGGAAAAAGACCCAAACAAACAAACAAATCTGAGACACACATGCTCATCTTGATCATGTCATTTATTGAGTCAGCAGTGATGGCAAATGGGGAATCAATCGCTCTTACCGTCACAGGCAAAGCCCACCACCAAATCCCATGGAAGTGCACACCTGCTTGTCCCATGAATTCCATGGCTCTGCTGGAACCTTCCTGTTCTCCTGGCAATGGCTTGCCTTTGCAGCAGTGTGGCAACTCCCTCCTCAAGTAAAAGGACATTGCTCCACTGGGTGTAATTAAGCCTATAAAAAAACCACCTCAGGCTTATTTATGCCTTGCTAAATCACATGATAGAGGTTCTGTGAAGTGCTGTGAGTCAGACACTTGGGAAGGCCTGACCAGCTATTTCCTCAACATCTCAGTGAGAGAGGTCTGTGTGTTGTTCATGTTTGTACCTCAGCAGTCAGTCAGATGAATGCTTTGAGTTTGCTAAAAAAGCCTGGTACCCCATTTCAAACTGCCAGAACCCTTGCAAACAATTATGACTATGATACAGAATTAAATAGGACACAGTAAATAACAGCACATACATCAGGAAGCTGCACTCTTGGAGGGGAGAGAAAGAAAAATGCTCTTTGGCACCTTTGACATCTGTCCTTTTTCATCAAACCAGAGAAACATCCTGAGTATAAAAGTTGCAAATGTTTCTGCTTTAACAGGATTACTTAACTACGGTAGGAACAACTGTTAAAGCTTGTTTTTATTGTGCAAGTAGACCAATGCATGTAATTCCTCCTGCAGCAATTTTTCATGGGGCTGCTTATGAGGGTAGGAGTAATTGAGGACAAGTATTTAATCACCTCTCTTATCTTGGCTTATCTAAGTGTTAAGATAAAAGGGCAAAAATTGAACCAAGGCACATCTCATACAAATTTTAACACAGATTAATGTCTCAGCAGAGAAACTAATAAAAAGAATTGCTCACCATATTTATTAAATGCAAGTGAATTCTTGTTCTGAATAGTTACTACTTTTCTTTTCTCTTTTTCAACAAATACTGGCTGTCCTGAACCATAATGAACATGAAGACCCGAGCAGTATGGAAGTATCAGCACACTGTGATATCAGTTCAAATTCAGCAGTCCTGTGTCTCAGACAATACCACAACAGCTATAGAGAAAGGAAGGTGACAGAACTGCAGTCACAAAGGTGAACACACTGGGTTTACATTCCTGATGATGCTACTGTGAGCCACTGAGGAAATGGAGGTATAAGACACCTAAACCTTTTATTACAGCTTCTGTGAATCCATGAAGTGCTTGTGCAGATTAAAACCAGTAAGACTGTGCATTTTTCATGCAAGAGTTTCCATCAGTTAAGATGCTAATGATGTTTGTCTGCTTGTAGCCAACGAACAAGCAAGCTTGTTCAAAGAACCCATCAGGTTCTCAGTGACCCAGACTGCACTACAAAAATCCTCTACAATTTACAAAATCATCAGGATAGAACATGTATTCCACTAGAAACAATAGCTAGATTATCCCTTTGAATTTGACTATAGCCTGAAAAAGAAAAAAAAGAGTGTCTGGAATATTTTCATGGAAAACCTATTTCAAGGTTCTCATGAGAACTGAGCTGGAAAAAGCACCGTGTAATTGGATAAACTATTACAATTTCAGGGCTGCAAGTGGCCAACATGATTTCTCAGTGCACACTGCCAATGAAAGCAACCCTGCAACTCAAAGGGCAGAAGAAGAGTTAGAGGCAATAATATCCCTGTGTTCAAAAGTTAATAATTTACAACAACACTGAAATCATGTGGCTGAAAGGCAAAATAGAAGACTAGAAAATAACACATGCCCTGTTTTTCAGAAAACTGACATCACTTTTGTGTCAAAAGAGAAGGAAGTCTCAGCAAATCACCGAAATATCCTGAGATATCATGAGAAAACCTGGTGTCTTTCAGTCAGACTGTGGAAGCAGGCTGTGGGAAACTTAAGACATATAGGGGAAGAAATCCTTATTCAAAGTAAAAATTATTTTAGGCCATATTTGCATTCTTTCAGAAACATGCAAAATGTCACTAATTACAACTGTCAATCACAGAGCAGACCAAGTCTTCAGCAATGCAGCAAAGGTTTCCAAATGAACAGAGCAGGAACTTTAGTGGCATTATTACTCCCAAGAGATTCTAACAATGCTGTAAGCAAGCTAGGGTTATTTTCAATTCAACACCATGTGTCAGAAACCATTTGAAACCAGATCTTGTCACAAAAGTGGAAATTCCATATTAAAGATATTGGTCAGTAACTTAAAAAGTGATTTTCAGAGAACAAGAACCTGCAGCATGAAACATCAAAACTTCAGCAGCTGGCCCCAGTAAATCAGCATTCACCTAAAAGGAGACATGCAGAACAGGCTCTCAGGGAAGGCTGTGTTTGGGTGCTGTGCAGCTGTGCAGCAGGGGGATGGCTGGGGCAGAGGGCAGTGAGGGCATGCTGGGCTCACATGGGGCAGCTTAGCAGCCCATGGTGCAGGCAGAGTGAACTGGACTGAACCCCTATTTCACAACAAAAATTTAGAAACAAACTACAAGTTAGAGGATTTGACCACATCATCACCCAAGGCTTCAGTATGGCCAATCCTTCCCTCTTCCCAAACTTAGTATGACCCTGCCAGCAGCAGCACAAGCTGCCCTACACTGTTGTGCCAAGCCCCAGCAGCAGCAGCAGGGTAAAAGGCCAATTCAGTTCAGCCTGTGAGGCTGCTTTGCTGATGGCCATCCCCATCCAGCCTGCCTGCAAAAACTTCCCTCTTAGGGTGGTTGTCCTTTATCTCCCAGAAATTTCAAGCTCATTGGCAGGTGGTGAGGCAAAGGCAACAAGATGAGCTCCTGTAGCTTCGGAGCAAGCTGGTCCAGCTGACCTCAGGCATCAGCTTGGGAAAGCAAAGGAAGGGGAAGCCTTGCTCTGTTGGCAGCAGAAAAGCCAGAGATTAGTGAAAGCTTTTCAGGGAACTTCACTCTTGGCGTGCAAAGGTCTGGCATCCTGCTGACATCTTTTTAAGTCTTCACTTACCTATGTCAGGCAATAATTTGCATTGCTTGGAAATTTCCAGCTTCGCACATGGCCTCAAAATGAGATCTGTTGTTCTCAAAATGTTTGCGCCACACTTCCCAATGTCTGCAGAGAGCTCATCTCACAGCTCTGGCTCTTCTTTGTCAGCTAAGTTGCATTAGACAGAATCTAAAAATACATTAAATACTTTCTAATATTACTTTTTGACATAAGCAGTTACTATAGCTGCAACAAGGATGTTGCAAGGAAGTGCATGAGGTTGCATAACTCCTTTTATTCAGCTGGGATATGTGCACAGAAAGGTCAAAAGGCCTCGGAATAGGATTTTTTTGTTTCAATGTTTGCCTTAGCATTCATACTATAACAAAAATACCAGAACCATCAAGAACTCAAATGAGCAGTTAATCTCCTTTTACTTCAAGGAGGCAACTAATTTAGCTTAGCCACAAAAATCTACCTGCCATGCAAAATTCAAGGAGATGCTGCCTAATATTTGAGAATCTGACAGATAACAGTTGTCAAAAAAAGCAGCATCTGAGCAAGCTGAGGGTCTGTTGCTTAGTGAGAGGGAGTTTAATAGCACAGAGAACCCACTAAATATGTGTTTATCATGCAGAAGCAGCTTTTTATACCAATTGCACAGAGATGTAGCTCTCTCCTCTCAAGAAACATCCAGTTGGGTGTTCATTAATTTACAAAGCACATAGAGAAGGCAGAGCAGTACTCCTGAAATAAAGGCAAACCAAGGTCCTGGAAGATGTACAAGTCTTGTTTTTTCTTGTGCAGTAACAGTGGCGGATGTGAAATGAAAACCCCAATAACCCTGCTCTAGATACCAACCCAAGCTTCCACCCAAACATACCAAGACAACCAATTTTAAAATTAGTCTCTTTGCTTGCTCTGCTTGCTACTCAAATCCTTCATTGATACTGCAGCCCTCATGTTTCTGGATAAATCCATCAAGTTCTTCAGTGCCTGCAAACTGGTCTTTAAAAGGGGACAATAATAAAAAATTATTTAATGGGAAAGCAGTTAAAGGTGAGTAACGATTCCCTGCACTTGTGCTGTCACTTTTGTGAAGCTGCTATGGCTGCTGTTGTGATGTGCTTCTGTTCCGCACCACTTCATTTGCTCAAGTACAAAACAGGGATCATTTAATTAGTGAAATCTGGATCCCCAGAATAAAGACTGCTCACTTTGTTGAACGAAACAGTACTGCCTTCAAATAATAAAAGCAGACCGATCTTAAGTGCCAGTGGAAGAATTCACTCACTCACCTTCACCTAAGGGGCAGTTTGCTCAGCCCTCTGTAAATTCCTGCTGTCCAGAGCAGCATGGGTTCCGATTCCAGGCAATCTCAGGAGGATCCTTCTGGACCTTCCCCAGTAGAGGCATGAATTCATCTCCTACACATAGTACAGCTTTACTGTGCTTTTAGGGCTTCCTCAGTTCCTTCCTGCTAACAGGAGTACACTGGTCAACCAACACACTACTCAGTAATTAAATCAGCTGTAAGACCTCCAGTGCTCATTTTGTACACACCAAATCCAAAACATTATTTGTGAACATCCTGGCAGAAGGGAGCTCATAGCAACTCTTAGTTCCCATGGAAAGTTGACAAATATGAGCAAGTTATCAACATATTTCTGCAGCCATTCTAAATTCATCCTTATCATTCCTGTGCACTCTTCAAATATTGCTACATAACAAAACCTAAAAATAAAAAATTCAAGGTCTGTATTGTGCATTAAATGTCCTTTTTATATTAACTCCTTCCACCCTACAAAGACTCTCAGCTGCAAACTCACTTTGTTCTCGAGCTCTGCATGGGAAATCCATGCACTCAGCCCCAAGTCTCCAGCACCACTACCTGTGCTGTAACCTGTGCATCCATCACACATAAGCATTTCTTTTTCATAGAGAAAACTATGAAACAATTGCAGGTTTTTACAGACTTCTCTCCTGCCTCAGAGAGGCCAGCCAGACCCAGGTTTCCCACCCATAAACCAGGGAACTACACAAATGCGCCAGCAGCCAGGGCAGGAAGATCGGTGTTTGCTGTCTCACACTTGTAGACTCTCTGGTTTTCACTGATTGAGCTTTGACTCCCTCACACATAATCCAGGAGATGTTCCGATTTCCTTTCTGCTCCATCTTCCTCCTTTCCAATCACTGCCAAGTTATTTAACATGTCCATATCATTACCAGTACCTTTAATATGTCAGCAGAGTTAAGTAGTGCGCAAGTAAGCACAAGGGCTTCAGAAGTACAGAGGTTATGATGCTCCAAGCCAAGCCAAGAACAACTTAATGTTCACCTCAATGTGGGGAGCTGTTATTTAACAACACTCCCCAAAACTATTTTTAGTAACCTTGCATTGCCATCAGCATGTACAAACACTGTTTGTGTTATACCACGAATAAACACAAAAGAAAAAAGAGCTTTTCCCACAACAGCCTCGATGGGCTACTTTTAATTAAAATCAGTTTAATGATTGATAAGCTCTAGTATTTCCAGCAGCAAATCATAAGTGGTTGACTGTTTCCAGAGACAGTGAAAAAACTGAAGATAATATAACTACATAAGCTAGCATAGTTAGTTGGCTTACTGGTTGTCAACATAGGAAAAATTTGAGGGTTTAACACGTAAATTCAAGAGCAAAAACTAAATCAGTATTTTGTAGGAATCAAAGTTCAGCTATATAAACTTATGGAATCATTGTTACTTTTAGTCTCTCACAAAATTACTTTTGACATACGTCCTACATCAGAACGGAACAAGCAGGAATTTTCAGTATCTGATTAGTGTTTAGGAAGGGGATGTCCCATGTATCAACTCAGAACAGTTGCTAAATGGAAAGGTTCTTCACTTGCACCTCTTAAGCAAATGGAAGAACACGGCAAATACCTGTTCCCTTGTGTCCTTCCTTTGCTCCCTGGGCTCATGGAGGCAGCAGAAGGCAATTCCATGTGCCTGAGCACACATTTGTGGATACATCTCCTCCTTATAAACAGAACAAATCACCTGCAGCTGATCAGCCGTACAACAAACAAAAGTTTCATTCAACACCAGAGAAAATAGGAGTGAGTATAGGGAGTGTGAAATCCTAGAGCTCTAATGGGACCCTCCCTAGCCCTGCACATCTTCCTTGGTCACTGTCACCAAGAATGCAGTGCTGTCTCAAACAGCTGCTGCATCCACCTGCCTTCCTCAGCCAGTGCTGGTGGGAGGAGCAGACAACACACAGGAAGGAGCATTTCCTCTTTTGTACTGTTATTTTATTTTGTAGTAAGATCCACGTAGTATATAAAATATAACAGGAAAAACTGAACAAAGCCTAGAAAATGAACCAAGGAGTTCAGCTGACGAACCACTACAGCTCTACTTCCGTGGGTTCATGAAATCTCCAGAACTCATGGACTGTTTGCTTGTACTATTACAGTTCTCTAGCATATGAGCCTACACCAAAAGCTGATATGTTCCAATTAAGCCATAGTTAAGTGACAGATGTAGAGGAAAAAAAACCAAAGTGGCTTTTGTAAGCCACAGCTGCCCTTGACAGAGGTTACAATGATGTCTAACTATACTGTAATGCACATTACATCAAGAACCTTGAAAGAGCCTCTGAGAAAACGGCTTCACATTAAGCATTTTAAAGAAAGGTCATAAATACTGCACTGTACCAACAGTACCTCCCAATGTCCTCCTTATGCCTGAGGAGCACTTGTGTTTTTTAAGAAGCTACTACATAGATGACACCAAACCTAGAGGTAGGTTATAGGCCAAGGTAAGTTACAGGCAAAAAAAAAAAAAATCCCTTTAGAGCTAGTCACTGCACAGACTGCCCAGCAGGAAGCAAGGCAAAGTGTCAACAACTCTTTCCTCCCACCCTAAACATTGCTCACACAGTGCATTTAGCTCTGAGTGCCCTAAGAATGAGAGTGGATCATCAGCTGCTAGTAAATGCAGTCATGCCAAGAGAACAGCTTGAAGTTATTCAAGCAAAAACCTGTTACTGTGCAGAACTGGTGCACTGGACTGTTACCAACCAGACCTCCAAGCTTAGGAAGTGACTCGACAGTAGAGAACCAAGGTGGTTTTCTTTTGACTGGGAAATACTTTAGTAACCAACAGGAGAACTGCTAAGCCTACATGGAGTCAAATATCAGCTTGTATCAAAACCTTAGAGACTTGAAAAGAAAAAAAAAATTTTAAAAAGCACACTTTGATGAGACCAAATTTTTAAAAAGTTTCTGTACCAAACAAGCTGCTAAAACAGCTCATCTCCCCTAAAACCTGGGATCAACACAAGGTTGATAACAAATATGTGTACATTGAGAAACACACCTGCAAGTACAACAGTTAACAGCAAATTAACCCCAAGTTTTAATGGTGTAATGCCTTCAGGTCACAAAACGTGGACAAAACGTTAATCTTAACTCCCTTCTGTGCACTGCTTGGTGATAATCAAAGTAACAATGCTGAAGATTCATTTTATTTCTACTTGCAAAGGAAAAGGGTAAATGGTTAAATATGTGTTCTCCAATTTGTTCTCCACTATACGTACACCCACACACATACACACACCCCTCAAACTGCACTGACATTTCTTTTTGACCAAAAGAGTAGATCCTGGGAGTAAGTGCAAAATGCAAAATCAACTGACAGAAAATGCTGAACAAACAGCATCATAAAAATACAAAATATTTATATTACTGAACTATTAACAGATGATGTTCTCTGTTTCTTTAAAACTTTGGAACCACATAGCTGATTTCTTAAATCTAGTCCATGCCAGCTTCCAGAACTATTAATGTTTAGTTAGCTTCATTCTTTGATGCTTCATCAAAATTTTCTACGAGATCTGAAAAAGATGAAGATATTTAATACAGTAATGCCCAGTAAGATTACCTTTGTAAGTTTAATGAAAATGCATATAATTACAGGAAAGGTTAAGTAGTACTTAATTAGGGAAACCATTTCTTTATGGGCAGATTTCAAAGGGCTTTAGAAAATATTGTTTGTTTAAACATACACGAAGAACTAGAAACGCAGAAACACTCCAACAGTGAAAATTCTAACATTAAGTGGTTAAGAGCTGATTTGCAGAGGTGCTCTACTAGCTGCAGTTGAGTTTTGAGCATCAGCATCCTTTAATGAATGCCTGACGTTTTAGAAAACTGAATTTTATGCAAGGTCACAAAGAAATAAACCAGTGCCAAGGCACGAGACACTGAACCTCTGGTCCACATGTATGTTATTTTAGCTAACACACCATTCTGATGGATACAGTAGAATGTGGTGATTGATAAAACAGTTATTCATTGACAAATACAGAACTTGTATTTAATTTCAGACACTGACATAAGCCTTTTTTCTTCTACTACAGAAATAAAAATTCCCACTCCAGACCCTGATATAAAAACAACCTGATAACTATGCCAATTATGTAATTTTGCAGTCCTAAACCCCTGTTTGGCTATTTAGATACCTGCTCAACCTCACTGAAACTATTTTAACCTAGTTTCACTCAATAATTAAGGTATTTGCACAAGGTAATCCCTTTTTCAAAAGCTGGAACCCCAAGTCATGTTTCAATGCTTCCCTATATAAGAAGCCTCCCTTAGCAAGCGAGGAGTATTACCACATCAAAAGCTACCTATTTAAATGAATAAATCAAAATATTTAAATATATTAAGTGGACATAAAAGTGTGTATGTGCCTACCTGGGACATCATCATCTTCTTCATCAATATCTTCAGATTTTGGTGCTTTACTATCCAACACTATAAAAAGAAATTTGGTGCTGAGTTCTCATGATACAGAATTAGGGACACTCACACAACAAAATAAAAACCATACATGTCATTGGGGATTTCCCCAATCCCCAACAGTGACAAACACACAAATGACCAGGTATCAACAGTTAACAGCATGACCAAAAGGTTTACCTGAGGACATGCTCACAGCTAAGTATTAGCAGAGCCATTTTCAGATGCTATGGGGTATCCATAAAGAGTTTTGCATTTTGCCATAAAGAGTTCGCAAAAGACCAAATCATACAGAAAACCCCCAGCATGACTCAATCTTCTAAGTGAAGTCAAGTGTTTCAATGCAACAATAATATGGCACCCATCAGTGACCAACATACCATGTGGTTTAAATACCAAGCGGCCTTAACTGTAGGAAAAAGTATTTCCATATCAACTGTCCTGCATCAAACCTCGTCTCTCTCAGTCCCAAGTAACCTAGAGAAGTGCAAGAACTAAAAAATAGAAGTACTTTTAAAACAGAAGTACTTTTTCTCATTGGTCTGACTTCCTGTACTACCTAAAGAAAGCAAAGCATCTCCTGGGACTGAGGTTGCATCAAAAGAAATATGCTTACCAGAATCTCTGAATTTTAAAAGGTATTTTACACATTACTAAAGAAGAAAAACTAACCCTTTACTTTCACTTAAACTCTGAACGTGAATGTGGAAGAAATTAAAACTGATTTGAAAGGAACAACTATTTGTTCAAAACATTAGAACAGGTGATGTATATTCCATTCCAAACACAGACAACTGCACATGCAACTACAGTCATCTTAATGTCCATAACAATCCAACCTGGAACTGTACCTAATCTTCATTTTTTAACTAAAATTACAGTATTAGTTATACTACCTACAACCCCTCCACCCATGCTCCCAAGGTTTTAAAATTAATAGAAAATAAAGAATCACATGCATAACTGTGATTTGTTTTTTTTAGTTTTCCACTGAAACTTTGATTTTTAACTAATTTTTTTAAGTCTTGGTTGAATTGCAAAGTAAACTGTAGAGCAGAAGAACATATTTCTTCTTCTTTAACTCCAATAGAAATATGTTTTTAATGAACAAAGAAAACAGAATAGATTCCCTGACAAAAAGAACTGGTTGAGTTTTTCCAAGTAAAAACATGAACTTGCTTTCCCCTCAGCATTCTGCTACACACAGCTGTACACCTGCAATCACAGCATGCCAGACTTACCTACTGCTTTTAAATCAGGGCTTGCCTATATAATCTTGAATCAACAAAGATTAAAAAAAATTCTTCCCCCACCCTCTACTTCCACAACAGTGGCAAATGAGTGAAAGCACACACATTTCTGATTACTTTTTAAGTCACATGCTGTTAAATTTGGGTTAAAACTTCTAGTACTTCATATGTCCTTTAAGTCAGCTATGGAAGATTCCAAAAGACCTACCTTGTCTTGGGAATTGTTCAGCTAACTTCCTGAGACTTGTTAAGCTGTCAGCACCAAGCTGGCTTAAGATGCCTGGAAGCATTTCTGTGATCGGTTTAGCCTCTGCATGACCAGTAATTGCAAAAGTGTTGGCAGAGAGGGAAGCTTGAACCTTGGGGTTGTTGAAGTGAATAACTGTTCCATCGTCTTTTATCATGTTCACCTGTTTAAATATATTAATAACATTTACCAAAGTGTTGCAGCATCTTGTTACATAATACCTAAAGCATAATACCTAAAATTCAGATTTAAAGTGTTAAAAATTACAGAACTAGCACTCCTCCTAAAAGATAATATAACCATGATAAAAGCACCTGGAATTAACACCATCTAAATTCCAAGTCCAGCAGCAGCACCTTGCCACATCAGGTCAAGCCACTGCCTTTCACAGGTACCTGTGCCACCTACCAGGAAAATGTTCCTGCTTCTGCCCAGCTGGCAAAGGCACAGGACTCACACTGGCTCAAGGCAGGGATGCACACACAGCACTGGGGGTTTATGTACCAACTGCACTGGGACAGACTTCCAATACCTTCCCAATAATTCCATCAGGGCTCTTATGACTAAGGACACCACACAGTGATCCTGCTCTCTTCCTCTTCCCTAGCCTTCTCAATCACCAAGAATACTCATTTACAGCCAGTGTAGTGTCCTGCTTTGCTCCTTCTGTCAGAGTTCACACTGGCATATTTGTATAGGTCTGTGTTATGTTTTTTCATCTTAAAGGGAGACAGAATGGAAAGGTGAAATGTTTTTTCCTCTGGGCATGGCTAATCTATTATGTGAAAAAGAATTCTGTCTGACCATAGGAAGAGAGTTCTATCCATCCAACACAACAGTGGTATTAAACTTAGGTGAAAAAATTAATAGCCAATGTTTTTAAGTTATAGGGAGAAAAGAGGAATTCAGAACTAAAGATGAGATCTAAAATACAAAAACATCGAAGTTCTCAATCTTCACACAGCAGCAGAGTTCCAAATGTTTAGAACAGGAAATCCAGGTGTGTGGCTTTCCTGCAAAACTAAGCAATGTCCTGTCCTTTGCCCACGGGGAAATGGTAAAGGCTTCAAGCACAGTCATCCTGTTACTTAAAAGCCTCTTTTAAAATGACACAATGTGTTATTCATGTTTGACTCAACATTACTCTTCTATCTGCACGAAGCTTACCAAGGTCAACTTGAGTTCACTTGAATAAAACATTCCCCAATTATGTCTCTTGCTATCAAGGTAGAAATATTTTGCATCATCTCCCTACACATTGAGATATTTAAAATCTTTAATAACTGTGTCTGAATAAAGATCCTGTGCTCTGTGCAGAAAAAAAACCCTGAATAAACACTAAGAAGAACCATGTCTTTCTTTAGTTCATATAGCTCAGCATATTTGTATTAAGCTTAAGAAAACAGACAAACTGAAGTGTTTCTGTAACAGGTCTGAAAACTTACAGGCAAACCACACCGAATCTGCATTTGCCTTTGGAAGGGAGGAATGCACTTAGTGACTTCTGCATGCACCTTGCAATCCTGCTTCAATTAATTAATCACAGATTAATACTGCACTTCTTTAACCAAGTAGTACAAGTACTACAGCAACACTGAGTTCATGATGGAGGAACCTCCTCCTCCTCCTGTGTGTCTGTGTCACTCTCTACACTGTTATGGAAAACATGTTTTATTAATCCATGTAAATTAGAGGCATTCAAGGAACATCTGAAACCTTCACATTCCCACTCACATTAACACAGAAGCTGCTTCTGTAGAGACTCTGCAGCATTTTAAAAAACATCTCCTGCAACTACTGCAAACAATTCCAGCAATTTTTGTGCAGTAAAAGGTCTTAATTTTGATAATACAGACTCAAGTTCTTACTCAAGGTGTTTCTAACCTTTCCATCATATTCTGCACCCCACTTGCTCTAGATGTGCCTGCACAGTCCATGTACATTTACTGCTCTTCTCTTTAGAGCAGGGATTCAGGTTCAAGAATGAAGAGAAGTTTTGTTCTGCAATGAATGCAAGACACACACAGAGTACAGAGCTTACTACCTCCACCACACACTGCAGGGCCAGCAGAGCCTTCACCTCTCCTTCTTCAGGTACGTACACGTTCGTGTTAATGAGACGACAATCAATCAAACAGCTTTACCTCTCAATAACCAGATCTCTACGGTTTTGCTTGGAAGATAAAACTGTTGTCAAAACCAAAAGCAGAACCCACCACACCACCACCAAAACAACAGAGTGAATTTAATTTCAAACAGGAAACACTTATTTTTTCACTATACCTCTTCAATGCCAGCAATGTTATTTACTGCCAGTTTTTTGAGGGAACTCTGAAGTTTTTTGTCATCAGCTGTAGCTGTTCTGTGCACCACCTTCTTCTTTCTGCGAGCTGTTCCCTGGGAAGAATCAAGAGACAGCGGTCAGCTCTGCTCCAAATCTCTCAACACTAAATGCAAAAGTCATGCCACAGTCTGAGCAACGTCTTCCAAGTTATGAGATATTTCTGTAGACAAAAATGCTTCTCAATTTATTTCCCTTTACCTACAGCTTTGGCCATCGAAGCCATCCCAATTTTAAGTTTTTTCTTAAGCGTGAAAGACCAAAGAAACACCAACCAGCAGCATATTTTCCCTTGCACTAAACCAGACTACAAAAATACTATTTAATATTAAGCAACACATAACGAAGTTTCCCTGAGGTATTTTTTCCGAAACAAAGCACAAATACAGTGACTTAAAAGGTCACACTTTGGCAACCAAGTCATTAACATTTTCAGAGTGTTCCATGGACAGCAATTTAGGAATTCCTACTTTGCAAACTTTTGTACAGTCATCTCTACGACATGGGATGAGCACCCACACTGAACACACCACATACCTTTTTACTGGTCATATTAACTACCCACTAGCTCAGAGAAAAGAAACAGCTCAGAGGGCAGCCAGTGACTGGAGCAGGCACAAAGAAGAAAATCCCCAATAGGAAGACCAGAAAGGCAGAACTGGAACACCCAACAGGTGAGCTTAGCTGGAGCTTTCACAGGTCACAACAAGTCACTGAACTAAAACAATGCTTACACACTGGAAACTGCTCATCCAGCAGTTGTGAACTGAAAGAAACTTGCATTTCAGGTAGCTGCACTATGGGCCAGATCACACAAAACCTGTATTGGTCAAGCCTCAGAATAATTTTTTTCTTCCCTTTCTATGAACTTCAGCCCATGTTTTCGAAAGTGTCTCTGGTGGTTTTCTTACCTTTCCTCCTATTCGGACCTGCGCTTGAAGCTTGGCCAGTTTTTCTTGGTTCATAGTGCTACTTCTAAAGAGCAAGAACAAGATACCAGTTCAAGTTAACCATCAAAACAGTCAGAAAAAAAAGTCACAGTCCATTTTAAGAGTACTCTTACAATTGGAGTGGGTTTTTTAGACTTCTAGAACATTACCCAAAACAGTGTGTCAAACAAACACACATAAACAGAGCTTTAAAGCCACACCACCTGAACAATTCATAGTGATCCTGCAGTAGGAAGGACCCGCATTTAGCTGGAGGGTCTGTGCCACGATGAGGCAACTCAAAAGGACATTTCATTCTGCATCAGGCCGAGGTACTCATTTCCAGGATGCCAGTTTACTGATGGATGCATTTAACTGAATTACTAACTCCAACCAGACCCAAACCAGCACACACACAACTGGGTGTGGGAAAACACCCTTATCTTTACGAGGGCCCAGGGACAGATTCATCACTAAACTACCTGGAAGAGAATCATATAATGAATCTATGATACTAATAAGCGAGATCCAAACTCAGTGAAGTTCGTGTACGGACATATTCGCTATATGAACGTCTATCAGCTCTTCATCCAATACAGTGACTGGAAGTTAGTCCAGTGCTTCTCCCACGAGTCAAGAGAGACCTTTAAAGGCTGAAAGCCCTAAAAATCCATAATGGGTGAAAAAAATGCCTCAAGCCCTCCAGCAAAAGGAATGCGTTTCGCTGCTCTGCCCCAGCAAGCCATCAGTGATCCCCGGAATGATGGGGAAGTCTCCGCGTGTGCTTTGTACCAGGCACGACGGGGAGGGGAAGAGCGGGAGAGAGGGAGGGATCGGCGCACGGAGGGACCCCGCGGGGCGGCGGGAGAAGGGGCTCAGGGTGGCTCGCTAGGCACCCCCGGAGCATGGGGGCGGGAGGGGAACACGACTCATCCCTCAGGAGCCCGTGTAACCGCGGTCCCACGGGAGAGCCGCGGCCCCACGAGCCAGGGCAGCCCCCGCACAAGGGAGTCGCTCGCTCGGCCTCTCCTCGGGGAACGGCCCAGCGCGGCGTAAGGGGACAGGAGCGAGCTGCCGCGGCGCCCCGCCCGCCTAAGGTCGGCGGGGACGCGGCAATACCAACACACGGAAACACCGAGACACGGGAACAGCAGGCCCCCTCACCTGAGCGCGGCGGAGCCCCCGCTACCAACACGCGGCGAGAACAAGATGGCGGCTGAGGAAGGAAAGAGAGGCGCACAGAGAAAGGAAGCGCCGAGCCACGTGACGGCGCCGGCCCGCCCGCGGATTGGCGGGACCGCCCACTCATTTACATAGAAGCAGGGCGCCTCGCAAGGGCTGCTGGGAGTTGTAGTCTCCAGGGAGCAGCAGTCGCCGGCGCCCCGGGGCAGGGAGCGGTGCCCGGTGACACAAACCCGGGACGCGGCGCTTCCAAACGCGTCACCACTTGCTCTGTCCCCCTCAGCGAACCCTCCCTCACACGCTGCGCTTGCGGTCGGTTTTGCCTTCCTGACAGCAGGACAACTCCGGAGAGCAGGGCGACAAAAGGGTTTATTTGGGAAAGAGAAAATAAATCCGGAACCAGCCCCCTCCCGCCGCTGCCTGCTCCCGTCGGGAAAACGCTGGGGTTTGCCCAGGGGAAGTAACCAGGGCTCTGGGGCCCAGGTGCGATGACTCCTGCCCTGGGGGTCGCGGCTCCCTGTAATGAGCCAACCTCGTCCCGAGCCCCCCGCACCCTTCCCGCCGGGTGCCTCCCCCGGCACCCCCGGGCCGAGCCGTGAGGGCGGTGCACCGCCCACATCCGCCTCACATCACTTCCTGGGCTTTAAAAAACGGGGAAAAAAAAGAGGAAAAAAAATCCAGCTAAGCGGGTCCTGTCCTGTTCGGAGGTTCGGGGTCGTTCCTGGGTGCCGCCGCTGCCCGCGCCGACACCATGAAGGCTCAGCCCGCGGCAGCCTCCGTCTTCTGCCTGTGCCTGGTGCTGGCGGCCTGCGCCGCCGCCGCCGCGGGAGGGCTCGGAAAGGGTCAGACAAACGCTTTCTTCGGGCTTTCCCCAACTTCTGTTCCCACTCGGGGCGGGTCCGGTCCCCTCAGCCCCCGGGGCCCACCGGGTGGGGGCAGAGAGCGCAGCTTCGGGGTCTGGAGGTGCGGGGGGCTTTGCGGGGTCTCCGCCGTCGTGGTTGGGTTCTGGCTGAACCCCTTGTGAGGGGCGCCGCGGAGCCCCGGAGGAGCAGCCCCTCGGTGCCCTCAGTGCCGAGTGCCCCGTGCGTGCCCAGCCTCCGCCGGCCTCCTGGCAGGCGATGAATGGCCCTTCCCTCCGCCCTCGGCTTCCCTTGCCCTTCGTGACCGCTCCTCACCTCGCTCTTGGCTTGCCCAGGCTCCTTGTCTAATTACCGTGTCTAATAGCCCGGTTCACCCGCGGCCTGAGCTTCACCCCAGGTGGTGGCTTTGCCGTAGAGGTAAATCTCCTCCTCAGGGCTGGTTGTAACCAATTTGATCAATGACAGCAAAGCTGTGGTGTGGATCCCAGCCAGCCATTCACCTTTTAATTCCCCAGATGACTTTCATTCAAAAGAAACACTCTGTAATGTGTTGGGCAATGCTTTTAAAAACATACTGAAGCTCGCCACAAAGTGGGGTTTGTTTTAAATATAGAAAAGCTTTTGCACAGTGTTTCCCAGCTAGACCAATAGAAGGTTTTCCCTGGTTTAACATTTTGGCCTTTGACTGAAATAGCTGACGTGTCAATATTCTGGGTAAACGTGACTTCTGCTAATCCAGCTGGTTTTTGCTCTGGGGCGTTGAGCTCGTACAAACGTAGCCCTGTGTGCGAGGCTGCCTCAGCAGCTGCTGTGTGGGTGTGAGGGGACGTGGACGAGGCATCCCCACCCCGCTGCCAGCTCGTCTGTTTGATGTGTTGCATCACATATGTTCAGAGTTGCTCGTATCAGCAGAGACAATCAGGTAACACACTGTGCCACTGTCCACACCTCCCAGATGCTGAACTGAGGTGCCCTGAGGACTTGGCTGACGCTGTTTTAGGCTTTCTCCAGCTTCTTTGCCATCGGTGTCTACTGGAGACAATGTCCACTTTCCCCTGTGTCAGCACTGGGCAGTCTGTGGCTCCTGATCTCTGTGTAGCTCCTGAAATCTGCTCCCCTCAGTACCCTGGAAACAGCGGGTTGCTGACTAATCCAAACCCTTTGGGATGGGAAGGGGCAAGCCAAGGCTCATGTTTGCCATCCAGCACAGTAATTGTTAATTACTGGAGCCAAGGTGTTCCAAGAGAGTTCCTCTCTGTACAGCTCCCAGATCTTCTTCATCTCAGCTCTCCAGGTGGCTTTTGGCCACGTGCTGTGTTGGCTACCAAAAAAACCCAACCCTGGCAGTCGCTGCTTTGCAGCTGTTAAACATACACTGACTCACTCTTAAGTCAATTGACATAACAAGACTTGTTATCTGGATGCCAGATAAAATATTTCCTGCATCATTCAGTCACTGTAACACTCAGAAATCTGTGTAATGGTGTTCTTTCTAGCTCTTCAATGATATTATCATCAGCAGGAATACTCAGCATAATAGCTTTAGAGCAATTAATGATCATATGTTGGCCTAGGAATTTTTAAGTTTCCGTTTAGTTCACCTTCAGTGGGATTTAGGAAGTCAAATGCTGACATGTTTAATTTGTCACTCATCAGATAATAAATGTTCACAGATTGGAAAAGAACGGAGAATAATCAGAAGGCACTTCAATTTTAATATCTGTTTGGGGGATTTTAGTGTCATTTGCATACATATATAGAAATATTAATGAGCATGGTATGTTTTTGTTAATTAATTTCAATGGGATTCCTCATACAACTGTGTGGGCTGTATTGCAGAAGTCTTTCCAGAAGTGGGGCTATAGTTGGCTTTAAAAAAAGAATATAAAATGAGTTGAAAATACTCTTGAGGGCTGGGCTGTTCTCCTCTGTTAGCTGACATGTTAAATTACACAGCATTTACAAACCCTTCTCTCTGGCAGGTTTTGGAGATCATATTCATTGGAGAACACTAGAAGATGGGAAGAAAGAGGCAGCAGCCAGGTATGTTTGCTAGTTTTAAATACAGAAACGCGTCTTCAGAAGCATTCACAAAGGTTCTATTTCAGCCTGAAATTTACCACAGAAAAGAGTGTCTATTAACAAAAATGAGGGTGGTTTAGGAGACTCTTCAGATGCCTACAGATTATTGGAGAGAAAAGACAGAATTTTGTTAACTTTGCCAAGGCACCACCTAGGTTTAATCACTGCAGTCTAATTAAATGATTAAAGTTCTAGCATGTCTTTGAAACAAGAAAATAATCATTTATCACAGTAAAGAAAGATATGGTTCTCAAACATACAAATGCATGTGTAAGTGGCGCTCAATCCCCTTGAACTCAGCACTGCTAAGAGTTTCCCTAAAATTCCCTGTGCCTGTATAGATGAGGCCTCAGCATGAGGTATTTTGTTTCCATCTGCAGAAAAAATCTGAAGTTTCAAACTGTAGTGAACTGACAGAACCTGATTTGGGTTAAGCTCAAACTCTAAAAAGAACACTGTGACAAGGTGAAAAAATGACATTTTGACTTCTATTTTTCTAAGAGTTTCTTCTGTTTCTTGTTAAAATGCAAGAAGGAGAATGGCATGCTTATAAATTCTACTTGTATTTTAACTTTCTAACCTAGATCTGACAATGCTGACATGAGCAGAAATTCCTCATGCCTTCCAGGTTTGCTGTTTAATTTAGTTCTGCTCTCAAACTGATCCATCTGGCAAGTTCTACACTCTAGTGCAGAGATTGAATTATCCCAGATGGTACACTTCAGAAGTCTTACAAGTTTTTATAACTTGGTATTTTAGAATTTTTGAAAAAAAAAGTAGATTATTTCAGTAATTACAGTTATAATTGTAGCATTGCTTTGCAGTGCAGCAGAGGAAGCTTTAAAATGAGACAGAAGAGGGCGGGAGGGATGGCAAGGTTTGAGCTCTCAGGTTTAGGCATGATGAGCGTTCCTGCTCAAAAAGACCCTACAGCAAGGGAGGGGATGGGTGTGAGCTACACTCTCTCCTTTCATTGCTGATGCACAGATCTGCTCGCTGATTTGAGCTGGACAGCATTTGAGTGTCATTGAATTGAAGGATCGGGAGAAACTACTAATTGCAAAGAAAATATAAACCTAAAAAGTGCATTTTTTTTTCTAAGTCTGACCATAAATCAGGAGATGAAAAATTACACGAAATTATCTCTGATGCATCAAGTCAGATGCACCAGAGCCGGTGGTCTAGGAAGTTTCAAGCCTTCTATTTCAGTTCTATAAACTGCACATTGTCGGGGTTGCTGGAGACTTTTCGGTTTTCAGTTCCCTGCGGGCGAGGGCGGGGTCCCGGCGTTCCAACAGCTGCTGCGATGGCGGTTTTGAGCCGGACGCCTCGCAGGACGGTGGTGTTGCGGTGCCGGGGCGGTGCTGGGGCGCGGCGATTCCCCGCTCCCGTGGGGAGGAGGAGCGCGCCGGGGGCCGCGCGGGGGCGGCCGTGCGGGCGCGTCCCNGCGCTGCGTCCTGCACTGCGCCGGCGGCGCGGGAGGCCCCGACGATCCGCCCTTCGAGGAGCCCGACCCGAGCTGCCGCTGGGACCGGCCGCTGTTCACGGTGCGCGGGGAGGAGCCGCTGCCGCTGGGCGCCATCCGCGCCGCGCTGTTCGAGAGCGCCCCGCCGCCGCCGCACCGCGCCACCCGCACGCAGCCGCTGCAGTCCTGCGGCTTCCTGCACCAGCTGGACCGCGTCACCCAGGACGTGCTGGCCGCCGTGCTGGCCGCGCAGAGGAGCGGGGCCCAGCCCGGGGAGACCATCCGCGTCCCCGGCGTGGCCGAGGGGCTGGTGCTGAGCCGGCCCGTGAGCGTGGCCGAGCTGAGCCGGCTGCGGAGGCAGTTCATCAGCTATACCAAGATGCAGCCCAGCGATGAAAACCTGCCTCAGCTGGCCAGCATGTTCCTGCAGTACCTGAGCCGCAGCATCCAGTGAAGTGTCACCTGTGCCACCCAGCAGTGGCGGTGGTCCGGTCCCGAAGTACTTGCAGCAGGAAGAATGTGCCTTCAGGCACAGACCCTGCGTCCCTCCACTCGGGGATCGGATCCCTTGGCAGCAGCAGCTCTGGGAAGATGGGTGCCATGTCCCTGCAGCAGCCGAGCCAGCTGCATTGCTGGGAGGGTCTCTAGGGAAGCAGTTCCCACCCCTGCGTTCTCCCCACTGGCATCTTGCAAAAAGGAGAGCTACTGGTGCATCCCCAAGCAAGTGAAGTCTCCCATGGAGACATAAACCCCAGTAATCAAATAGTGTGACGTGAAACTGCAAAAGGTGATGACTATTGGGAAAACTTTTCCCTCCACATTGGCATGTGTATGCCTGGAATAAGAAGATTGTTTTTCCTGAGCTGCCTCCACATAGTGTCAAACTGCAGAAGAGACTCAGGTCCAGAACTGGAACAGGTTGTATTTTTAGGATGTGACTGTTTCAAAAAATCTGACTGAACCCAAGAGAGACTTGGCAACTCTGCACTGCAAAAGGGTGCTGGCTTAACAAACTTCTCTGTTTCAGGTCTAATAATAAAATGTGTGCCTTAAATGGAGTAAAGTCTTAATTTACCTGCAGGACTGTTTTACTGAAGTAACTTGCCATGTCTTTTTTTTTCAAGGTCATGATTATACACCCTTAAAAACACAAATTGCTTAAGAGTGAGTGCTCTCATACAGGAAATGAGCTAAGATGACAGTGTCTGTTCTATGTGAAACTCATAAGTCTGTACCAGCTGTGATGGGTAGCTCAGTTTCCAATAACTTTGGGTACAGTTTATATAAACTTCTCACTTTCTGGTGGATGTTTCATTCTTCGTTCTAATAAATGGTGGCTTTTGGTTTTAACTGTACATGTAGTGCTCCCTGGGAGGAAATGGTAAAGTGGGGCAGGAAGGGTTACTTCAGTTACAGTGTCTGTCTGTCTGTCTGACACCAGGTGCTAAGGGGATTTGTGCACTGCAGAACTGAGAAATGGCTACAAAAAATGTTTTTATGTAAATAAGTTTATCTTACTAGTAAAAGTAAAGAGAGCAAAGCTGAGAAAGCACATCAATTATCTCAAAGCTCCATGAGTTCTCACTAAGAGTTGGTATTTCAAGAATGTGAGCACTTTCATTTAACATCTGCTTTTAAAATTTTTCTTTTAAAAGTGTGTTGCACTACCAACCACTAGATGATTGAACTCTTTCAACATGAATCACTGATCCTTGGTGAAAAGAGCAGTCTTAAATCCAGTTTAAAATCAGCCTCTCCTCAAGAAAGAAGCAAAATAATTTTGGACTCTATAGAAACAATGAAAAGAAGTGGGTTTTCATCATCAGGGAGAGGGCACTGATGCAATGCAAGTTTTACTGGGGAAATGTGTATTCTTGCTCCTTACTGCAAACAGATAAAAAGGTGATGACATATCACTTAATTACAGATGGCAAACTTGTATTTGAACAATTCTAAATGTTAATGGCTTCCTTTCCACCCTTTCCTGGTTCTAAAGTTCATTACTGAACACTGCTAAGTAGAGATTTCCTTTCATATCTATTTACAGCTAAAGAAAAACTCATACATCGGTTCTGCTAGTAATTAATGTAGTTTTTGTGTGCCAAGGTGTTAATAATTCATGTGCATGAAAATGTTACTTTATTTTTAAGCCTTAATATAGTGCAAAGTTTACAGTAGCAGAAAGCTTGCAGTTTGCTTTGCTTGGCATATCCTGAAAGAAGTATCCACATAGGGTGTTCTCTCCAGTTTCCTTCCTCTCCTTCACGTGGTTTTAGGCTATTCTTACTGTTCTGGAAGCCATATCATTATTATATGGAAACTTAACCTCTGGGTAGCATAGCTAGTAAAGTTGAATGAATTATTTGGAAAGAGAGAAAGCAAAAATAACTTTGGTCCTTTTGCATTGCACTTTATTTAGGCTGCAGGTCCTCACAGGCCTCCTCTCCTTAGCCCTGGCACGTGGCACATCCATCACTACTAGTTTCAACATTCAATNCCTCACAGGCCTCCTCTCCTTAGCTCTGGAGGCTAAGGAGTGGCCTGGAGTGGCACATCCATCACTATTAGTTTCAACATTCAAATGTGTAGGAAGCCATGCAGGCAGCCGGAGGGTTTGCTGGGTTATTGGGTTTGGTGATTGCTCAGTGGAGGGCCTTAGTCACAGGAGGTGACTGAGACGTGGGCTGTAATGGGGAGGGGGGTGGATTGTCACCCACTGGATTGCCTTAAGCAGCTATGAAAATCCATCCTGAGATCTCTCAAGCAGCTGCTGCCATTAACCATTTCCAGTAACCCAGGCAAAAAAAGTATGACCAGTTGTGTATTTGTGAAATCTAAACTAATAAGAGAAAGTCTCTTCCTCTACACAAGCAGTTACTGGCTGGCAGCTATAATAAATTATTGTATTACATGTTTTGCAAGACAGTCTTAGAGAACCACAGAATCTTTTTACATCTCACTTATTTCCTGTAACATTTAGCTTTCGAGGAAGCCTTGACTGTTAAAATGTACATGTAATAGAATTTCTTTGACAATTTTCTTTCTTCTTTTTGTTAGTGGTTTGCCTCTTATGGTTATCATCCACAAGTCCTGGTGTGGAGCTTGCAAAGGTAAGTGTATTGAATACTAGAGCTTGCTGAAATTTCTAATGAACCTTTGTATACAAATCATGTAGCCATGAGAAACGTGAACTTTGCATCCAAAATGTAACTAATGGTATTTGTATTTCATTGAGAGTGGCATAATATGGCAGTGCCATAGCAAACAAACAAGCTGGGTGTGTGGCTAAGTCTTAAAGGATGAGGTAGTTGAGTGGGAGTGGTGGTTTACAGCAGGATTTCTGCTTCTGTTGCACTGGATCAAATATAACCACCTATGCTGGGCAGGCTTCATCCCATGGCTGCCCAGCAAGGATTGCTTCAGGTACCTCCTGTTCTGAGCCTGGCTGGAAGCGTTGGATACATATATTCCATTTACTCACTGCTTACTGCAAAGTGCCACCTCTCCAGAGGGAGGGATGAAGTGGAGATTTTGATACTGACCTGAAAATCTGAAATATTTTCCACTGTTTTTACATATTTTTAATACTCTTATTTGTATTCTTTTCCTTAGCTTTAAAGCCGAAGTTTGCTGAATCCAAGGAGATCTCTGAACTTGCCCATAATTTTGTTATGGTCAATCTTGAGGTAGGCTGCCTTCTGCTCTGTATCCATGTTCTGCCTAGTAATGAAGCATTTGGAATCTGACTCAACTGGTTGCATCCTGTTTTGTGTACATCCTAAATCCTGCACTCCTGAATAGGCATTCAGGATTGATTGATAGAACTCATTGTTTTAAAAAGACTTTTCTTCAGTCTGGCTGCTTTAATTGTGTTTATAAACCTGGCTCTCTGCCATTGTCTCTTTAACAGTTTGTACCTTGTGTAAGTCAGTTTCCACAAGAAAGGAATTTATGTTCATTCTCTCAGTACCTATCAAACATTCCTATACCAGAGTGAGGTGGGTAATGCAAATTGACAGACCGGAAAAAATATTATTTTCACAAAGGATACTTACATAGGTAAAAATAACTTTCCCTTGAGAGTGGAGGATACTGCAGTTACTTAGGATCTGTTCAAGCTATAAATTGCTCAGGGTAGAAGGAATCTGAAGGCAATAACTTTTTTCTTTAAAAAGCACCATGTTTTGTTAGATATGTTGCTAATACCTTCCCTCTCTCCTGCCTTGCTGTGGTAGGATGATGAAGAGCCAAAGGATGAAGCCTTTAGTCCTGATGGAGGTTACATTCCCAGAATCCTTTTCATGGGTAAGGCATCCACAGCTGTTGTGTCCATTCACAGCACTGGGTTCTTACTCTTTCCACCTAAATTTCCTGTTGGATTTCTTGTTTCATAGACCCCAGTGGAAAAGTCCATCCAGAAATCATAAACGAGAGAGGAAACCCCAGCTACAAGTATTTCTATACCAATGCCGATCAAGGTATGTGCCAAGTAGTTTGAAGTGCAGTTTTAGTGAGATGAAGCTTTGGCAGTGGAGAACAATGATGGTACTTTAAAGGATAACTGGGAGTGGTTAAATACAGTGGGAGTGAGGGGTTCTCTAATGCCTGAGGAACCATATTCAGCATCATGATTCACCTTAATACCTACCAGAAGTCTGTAGGACCTAATTTTGTCTCCAGTTGTGGTGTGGGAAATCATGGAATTCACATGATCCAGCTACACACAGTTGGGAAAAATGTGCACTACTGGGTTTTTTTTCTTGCACATTAGTCTGTAGATCTACATTCTGTAACTGTGTTGTTTTAAAACACTTTCATTACCAGTTCACCTTGATGTTTTCACCCTGAGATTAACAGTTGGTATTTCTCTGTGTAATCTTTCAGTTGTCCAAGGGATGAAGGAGGCCCAGGAGAAGCTGACAGGCGATGCTTTCAAACAAAAGCACCTGGGAGATGAACTATAATGAATACACTGAATGATACCTTCTCATCGCTTCAAAACTAAGAGGAAATGATTAAACAGACCGAGAATGTAGAAGCACTGAAGGGACATAATTCCCCTGTCAACAATGTTAGGTTAAACCCTGTTGGGAGTTCACACACACACACCAGTTACAGTGTTTTCTCTGCCTGGCAGTTTGCACTGTGATGGTTCTGTGCAACTGGGTAATGTGCAAACACATCCCTTTGTGTGTTTGAGCAACCACTAATATTTGGTGTTAAAAGGGAGGTGTGTAGGGAAAACACTATTTGAGGACAATGTGATGGGAAAAACTAGAAGTAGCCATCATTTTGACACTTAATCAGGGTTGAATCTCTCTTTTCTCACTGGTATTATGTGATCCCATAGTTTTTACTGGGCATTCCCATCACTAGGGCATGTTCCTGGGCCAGTTGTTTTCTATATATCCAAAACCATGAATTCTGCCACTACACCAAGTAGAATACATTTCATGAATGTCCAAGTAGCATGTGACTTACCAGCTCTGCAAATGTATTTTTGTGTAAAACTGTATGATTCATCTTTATTTGCCTTTGGGCAGAAATTTAACTTTTTCCTTATGCACTCACCTTTTGATTGTTCCATCAAGTGAGGGTGGGTTATGTTGAAGCTTTATGGGGTTTCCCCTTTTATTCTTTGAATGTTTTTGGCGAATGCCTTGCCATCACATTGTACTGTATTTTTGTACCAGGGTGAAAAAATTAAACCTTTTTAAACATAAGCATGCAGAGAGTGTTTTGTGGTTAAGGGCATAGCTTTACACTCTTAAGCGTGGGGGGATATATTTTTGTTTGTGTTGCAGTGGTTATTAATGTTGACTGTCAGAGCTGAAGGTTTCTCCTTTCTATAATTAAAAGACATCAGTTGTTTTTCCATGTAAGTACAATTCAGCCATTCTTACACTACCCACACTGTTGAAGGCAATGTGTTTATTTACTGGAACTGAAAATAAGAAGAGAGAGGAGTAAAATCACCCCTCTTGACCTGCTAGGGACACTTTTTCTAATGCAGCCCAGCGTGCTGTGGGCTTCTTTGTCACGTGGGAACATTGCTGGCTCATGGTCAGCTTGTTCTTCACCTGGATTCCCATATTCTGTGCAGATTTCCAGACTGTACTGCTGCACAGGTTGTTCTTCCCCAGGTGAAGGACTTTGGATTTCTCTTTCTTGAGCTTCCTGAGTAACCTCCCTGCCCATTTCTCCAGCCTGTTGAGGTCCTTAGTGGCAGCATGACCACTGTTACCTGGATATCAGCTCCTCTCCCCAGCTTTGTATCATCTGCCAGTTTGCTCAGAGGTAGGTGGTAAAAAGTACCAACCAAGGGTACTTCACTAATGATGAGCCCCTTTCAGCCCAGCAGTTCTGCCAGTTTTCCGTCTACCTCGCTGCCCATTTATTTAGGTTGTACTTCCTCAGTTTGTCTATGGGGATGCTTTGGGAGACAGTGTTGAAAGCCGTAATAAAGCCAAAATAAATACCACCTACTGGTCTCCTCTCAGCGACCAAATTGGTCATCTAAAGCAAAAATTCCTGTCCAAAAGACACTTGTCATAACTTCCCATAACAAACACAGAGATAATTTTCTACAGGTACTTTTTGAAAAGTTATCTGAGGACATTCAGTGGGGAAAATTGTTTTATACAATAAACCCAACTTGTCTACTGAGTCTGTTTTTACTGTTCAGCAGCATTAGGAATTTTACTTTCCAGACCAAAAGAGGCACCAAAACTATCTGGGCACTAAAAGATGAGAACTCAGTGGAAATAATGGAATTATTGCACATTGCAATTACCCTGCTCAGCTGCAGAAAGTTACTCTACAGGCTTTATCCTCTGCTTCTCTTGCAAATTGTCTAATAAATTAACAATGGAATTGAACTCAGCAGCTACTCGCAAGTCATATCAGCCTCAAAGTAAATCTATATAAGCCTTAAAAAAGGATTTGTGTTGTGCAAAATATTCCTTTTGTCTCCAGCTCTGTTGATCAAATAAAAAATAGTTTCTATCTGATGCTCATTTAATTTAGAGCTTTAGATTAACATGACTAAAAAATCATTGCTATGGCTTTTTTTGCTTGCCACCAGGGGGAGGACTCTGCGTGTTCATCTGGGATAGGATTCAACAAATCATAATTAAAAAACAATCTCTGATGCAAATTAGCAGGGTGCACCTCTGTGAGTTTCCACGCACAGTTTTGCAGTGGCTTTGCCCGGCTGTTATCTCTGCAGTGAAGCTGCAGCCTGTGGGAGGTACACCGAGTGTCCCTTTCTTTGCAGAATGCTCTGATGTCTGAAGCAATGTGGCCTCAAAGCAGTTTTTATGAAGTTCTTCATCCAGAGACATCTCCCTTCAGTGACAGGTACAGGCAATGTGCTTCATCCTTTACATTTAAGACCACCCTGATTCAAAGTTATCTTCCTTCATGTGTTCTCTCATGCATCTCCTCTCCTTCAGCACTTTGTGCCTTCCACACTTAGTACCTTGGAAGGAAAAATGTATTTCATGACCATTTTTCCTTTGTTCTTTGGCTGCCTCCTTTCTCTCTAATCCTTTCTACCCTCTGTATGTTCAGATATGGTGAGCTGGTACAGCTTCCCCACCTTCTCTTCCATTTGCTCTTTCCTAGACCATGCTTTTGTCTTCTGTAGCAGGATGGAGCTTGGCACTTGCTGGCCTGCTTGGTGTCTAGCTGGGGTCTCAGTAGAATATGACATAAGTGCTGTCACAGCTTGATTGCTAGGATCAGCTGGTTAACTTGTGTGAAAGCTGTTTCACGTCTCTGGATTGCAGAGTGAACCTACTTTTGATCTGTCACTCAAGTGTTTTTCTCTTTCCTACCTGTTAGTTTTATACCTGGACAATTTTTTTGCTATCTCCTACTGCAGATTCTTTACATCCTTCTTCTTTATAATCTTGATAAGGTGGTACAGATGGCTGGCATTTTCTTCTGTGCAGAGGGATCCACCCAGCAGTTGCTTTATGTATTGTGTATTTATGTATAGTGACTTTATGCACACGAGCAAGTCGCCAGGGCTTAGAGAAGCTGCTTGCAGGTCAGTGTTTGCTGTAGTTGTGCTTGAAGTTAATGACACATTGCAGCACTGCTCAGTAACCAAGGCCTCAGATTAGTTTGCCCCCATCGACTTTGTTTCTTGTGCAGCCCATCTGTGTATGACTTGCAGTAACTTACATAATAACTTCTTTAGATGCATCTAGAAATCCCCTTGGATTCTCAGCTTCTCCTCCTTCTATGGTGATAAAAGCCCCAAAGACACTTCAAAGTTCTTAGTATAGACCCAGAGAACTGCCAGGCCGAATCAATCTTATGTAAACAAACATGCTGTCAGTTCCCTTTCTCCCACAAACAAGCTACAGAGGAAAAAAATACCCCAAAGTTAATTAGGGAGTGCCTGGATTGCAGCTCCCATCTGGGTGCCTGGGAGCAGAGGTTGCTTTGTGCACCTGAGGCTGGACAGGATTTAAGGAAGTGTCAGCTGGAGACTCGGGAAACCTTTCCTTTGCCATGTTTAGCAGCAGGGAACAAAAGTGCAACAACCAAGAATGCCTGCATGGCCAGAGTGTCCCATCTGTCATCCTGGCACGCTGAGTTTAGGAGTCATCTACTTCAAACACACTTTTGTCCCCGTGGCTGTCTGCCTGCCACCGTGTCCAGCCTGTATCAACCTGCTAATGAGCTTCATTCACTCAGAGCTCACGTAGAGCTCCTGTAACGAATAGCTCTGAAGCAAAATATTATTAAAACCCTATGAATACAAGGTTATATATCCTTGGAGGTGATGAAACTTCTCTTCATTTTTGGCAAGAGGAGAGGTTTTTGCATTTACGCTATGCTGTGATATTTATTTGCCTGACCTGATATTATGCCTGCTTGGCTTTGCCCAGCCAGGAGAACCACTCCAGGGCTATTCGTTGACAACTGTCGCTATAGGTGGATCAAAACTTGAGGCCTGAGGATGGAGATTCAGAAAGCAATAAAGATGGAATTACTCTGAACAGAGCTCTCTCCAAAGAGCATGATGAAAAGGGGAAGTCATTGCAAATTCATGCTCGTTTCAAAGACGGCAAAGCCAAAGATGAAGTTTCTCTAAAAGTTTGCATCCCCTTTCCAGACAGCTGTGTAAGTTGTCTTTGGCACTGATTGGAGAGGGAAGGTTGCTGCGTGGAGGGAACCAGGAAACAATAATGAAGGTCTGTCTAAATGTTAAAAGTCACTTTGTCTCAAAACTATTTGGCGTATTAACCCATTCCCATTTTCCTCCTCAAAGAAACAGGTGCTGATTTGTTAAGCAGTTAGTCAAATAAACTCCGTTTGCTTTTCCTCTCAAAGTTTGTCTAGAGGTGTGGCTGTGCACAGTTCCCAGGCCTGCCATTGTCCAGGGAGCACCACTCCTGCCACTGCAGTGCCAGCCCGGTGCCACCACGTCAGCACCATCTGAGGAGGAGGAATCTCCACTGACAAGTGCCAGCCAGCCCCTGTGACCTGTCACAGGCAGTGGGAACAGGGGACAAAACTTGAGCGATCCTCTCCAAGCTGTGAAAAATGTCATGGCACAGTTTTGTGATGGTGAAATCTGCTGTAAGTTCCTTTGATTAGGGACAAAAAAAACAGAGACCCCAAACTTCTCCGCTCACAACTATGCTGGAAGCAGGGACTGGCTGGCCTGTGCTTACAGCATTCCACGTTCTGACTCAGAAGAGTGAGAGAGGCTGTTACAGACCATGCTGTGCCAGCTCTCATCCCAGGAGGGGGCAGAGACATCAGGAAAAGTGCAGGGAGCAGGCAGGCTGTGGGAGCAGACAGGATGGGGGGAGCAGGCAGGATTTGGGGCACAGGCAGGGTACAACCCGAGCATGGGATCTCAAGTGGGTGGGTGCCGCTCCCATGTTCTGTTTTCCTCCAGCCAACACAGGAGACTGCTTCTCCATTTCCCACGCCTCTACTGTGACACGGGGAATGAAGGGGAGGCAACTTCCTAGAGTTTCCACCCTCTCAAAAGGTCATGATCCCATTGTTACCACTCCAAGTCAAGGCAAGGGAGGAGCTGGGGCAGAGCTGAAGGGGCAGGAGTGTGTGTGGACTGAGTTTGGTTAAGGCTGCAGGTAACTGGCTGCTGATTAGATCTAATTTGCTGGTATACACTCATTTTTGGACCATTTTGCACACGCACAGCATGGAGTAGGTCGATATGCTGCAGAAATATTAATTGGTAAGAACTGCAGATGTTCTCCCTGCTTTTTTAGAGTGCTTCAGGTCACAACACAACATGCTGAGCATAAAAGAAGGGGCACTGGCAGCACAGTCAAATTTGGATGTCACTTTATTGTGCTATTTCTGATATTATGAACAGTGTTCAAAGAGCCATTTGTGAGGATTTGGGTACATTAGTGCTGTTAAAGGGAATGAAATTCGCACACATCCTGGGGACACAGCATGTGCCATACGTGCTCTTCATTTCACACTGAAGTGGAGAAGCACCTGGGTGAGTGCTGCCTATTCAAACAAGGAGGGTTTTGTTTGTGGGTGGCATGTTTTTACCTGGCTGCCCTGGACGACAGCTGATTTAAGTGTTTTGGTGCTGCTCTTGCTTTAAGAATAAATAAATCAATACGTAAATTGATAAATTTATTTTTTAAAATTCCCTTTTTAGAAAAGAGGGTACTGAAAAGATTACATTTGTTTTAGATCAATTGCACTGTGTGAGGATGCACTGTTTTGAATTAAAAATGTAGAGAGAGAGTAGTAGAGTGTGTATGTTGTGCTTGATAAATGTGCTCTCATGACTGCTGTGAGAGAGTGAGATAGATCCACATGTCAGAAAACAAGATAAAGCACAGCATCTGCTCTTCCCTTCCACCTCCATGTGCTTGTGGGAGTTTTTTCCTGTTTCCTTATTTCCCCATCTATAAATCTAAAATAACAAAGACCTCCCCCACTGGAAGTTGTGTAAGCAATTCATGACCATACAACATTAAAATCTGGAAGGGAAGTGCACTAGGAGAGCAAAAAATACTCACTCCATAAATTATAGAAACATGGCTAAACAAGGTGATAGACAGCAAAAATCACTATATATTCTCCTGTCTCCTAATTACCTGGGTGCATCCCTTCTTTTGGCTATCCCTGACTAAGAAAGGGCTTGTATGTAAACACTGGCATTTCAGGGGTGGCATGAAATCTGGAGAAGCCTTTGGAAATTAGGATTGAACAGTGGCTCTGCACTTGTGGCTGCGGTTATGGGATATCAAATCAGGTGAGCTTTACCAGATGCCCAAGTGAGCCTGAGCCATAATGTGTCCTTTGCATCAAAGGTGCAGATACGTGCCCTTGATCACTTGTATTCTGTGTTGGTGCTTTATAGGGCTTTTGGGATCACAATGGTTTTCTAGACTGAGCATCAGTCAGCAGACTGAGAGAAAAGCTCTACCCATGCTGGGTTGACAGGAAGTCAGGTTTTGGCAAAGGCAGAGATCACCTATCCCAGAGAAACAAGAGGATTGCAAGGAGCTAGAAAGACTTTTGTAGGTTTCAAGCCTGCTAGGCTGTCTTTGAAATACTTGTAATGAGTTTGGGATTTTGTTATGCTGTTGATTATTTCTAGTTGCCTACACAAAGCTGACACCTTGCTTCAGGCTTAAATCAGGGCCTGGCTTATATAACAATAATTTTAGTTGGGGTTTTGATGGCAAATACACATTTTCATTCTAGATGAGGGTAGAAAATTACTCTGATGTTGGGTAGAATTGTCCCCTGGGCCACCTAGCAGATAGCTCCGATTTGAGTAAAATGGAGACTCTGTATGGCATCTCTGATCTGCAGAGAGAAGAGGTGTTCCTTACAGTTGCTCAGCATCTCTCCTGTGATTGTTCCTAAATTGCTCACCTTGGCTATACGCTAGTTATATAGCACTACTATGCTCCTGGGCTTTCTACATTCTCGTGATACTGGTAACTAGTCAACTGCCCTGGGCAAAATGTAGCAATAAATCAATTGTCAGACTCCTTTAAAGTGGCCAAACTGTTATAAAGCTCAAGCTGGTCCAAGGGCTGGGTGACCTATGAGCCAGCCCGAAGATCGCTGAAGTTCAGAGCTGAGGATCGGACGCTGAAGATCACCAGATGTGCAAAAAGTGGCCAGAACGATCCCTGTGCTGTGTGGGCAGTGTCCAAGCTGTCAAAGTGCTGCACATCAAACACAAAGGCACAATGAGACTGAGCAGAAAGCAGCAGTGCTCTGAGGGACGTAGCAGGGTGAAGAGACATCTGCACCCCCAAGTTTTAGGGGTGCCCTGAGTTCAGAGGTACTCCCTGAAGACAGGAACCCTGCAAATCCAGTACCTGCAGGTGGCTCCTGCTCCGGCCTCCCCTCACAAGGAGCCTCTCCTGGGGCCCAACAAGACCCTTGAGTTTGTGCTCAGGCACTTATTAAATCCTGCCATCTTTGCTGGTTGATAGGGAAGCACCTTGTTAGTTATGTCACACATAATGTTTAAAATGTTTTAAAAAACCCCAATATTTTGTTCATTCTGTCGAGGGCATCATTTCTGAAGGCTATTTTGGTTTCCTGGCAAGGAATAGACCACAGTCAGATCTCTCTGGGGTCTGGAGGGTTTTAAAGCCAAGAGGGTCCACCACAACCTCTTCCTCAGACCTCCTTCATGCGAGTGACTTAGATCGCAGCCACTACCTCAATTTTTGTCTTCTCACCAGTAGAAATAGAGTGCCTGATGCCACAGCCGCCATCACTAGGCTTCAGACTTAACAGTTCTACTGATGAGAATTCCAGCCCGTGCGGAAAGTGCGACAAGAATNCTCGGCCTCGCTCGGCTGCTCTCGGCCCGGCTCGGTTCGGCTCCTCGGCTCCGTTCAGCTTAGTTCGGCCCCTCTCGGGCCGGTTCGGCTGCGCTCGGTTCGGCTCCTCGGCTCAGTTCGGCTCCACTCGGCTCTGCTCGTCCCGGCTCAGTTCGGCTCGGCGCCGCCGCTCCTCCGCCGCAGGTAAGAGCCGCGGCCCCTCTGAGGGGGCTCCTCCCGCGCCGTCGGGGCTGCTTCCCCTCGAAGGTGACGAGGAGATGGCTGGCAGTGTTCCACGCCTCATGTCCCCACCGGGACCCACAAACTCCTCCTGCCCTCCTCGCACCGAGCATCGGGGCTGTCCCCGGGCTCTGCGGGACGGGAGCCGGGGCGGACGGCAGGAGGTGCCCGGCGGGTGAGCGCCGGGTGGGTGCTCCGTGCCCCGAGGTGTGGTGTAACGGGCAGCCCTCGGGAGCGGCGGGGCGGAGAGAGCAACAGCAGTTCCATCTCTAAAATAAACATTTCCAAGCAATGAGAGGCGATATAATATTGCTTTATCTCTAAAATACCCTCATCCCCGCGGGGGGGAGGCGGGAGAGCGGGGCCTTCCCGGCTGTTCTCCAGCTGGTGCGTAACCCGCCCGTTCCCGTCAGCCCGGGCAGTGCCCGGCTCGGGGAGGGGGAACAGGTAACAATAACCGAAGTGCTGGGCGGTGGAGCACTGCCGGGAAACGCGGCACCCGCTGTCGTCGTGGCTGCTCGGGGCAGGGCAGGGATCCGCTGCTGCCGGACTGCACAGCCCGCCCGAGCTCCCACCGCAGAGCCGCTGTCCGGCCGAACACGCGAGGAGCGGACTTGCCCATACCCACACTGCCCTATAGCCCCGGGCAGCGACCCCACCGCACGAAGCCAAACGGATCCATCTTCTAATGTAGTCCATAGAAAGTACAAACTCTCCAGTTTGTCCAGTTTATGCTGTACGAAACACATGTGGTATTTTTTTGCCATGCATTCTGAGACGACGCGTTGGTTTTCCCCACTGTTTTCCAAACCGTGCTCGCCAGCAGCCCGGCAGTGTCGTTGGTGTGCGCGGTAACATCAGCCTGTGGGACCGCAGCGGTATCGCCAACACCGGCACGAGTGGCTCCACCTTTTTGCCTCCCAAGGTTCTGTCTCCACGCTGTCCTTTCCTCCTTGCAAGCAACGACGTGTTGTGTGCTTGTGCAGTGCATCGGGTTGATCTGACCTAAATTAAGTGCAACTTGTAAAAACAAACAAACAAACAAACCGGGTGTTAATTTTAACCTAAATTTTCCCATGTCCTGAGACAACATAAGACCATGGTGTCAGAACATGTTTCTATGAAATTCTTTGGTGACAAATCTGGTTTTGACTTCTCCTGCTTTGTTTCCCACTTACTCCTCACACAGTGCTGCACTCTCAGTTATGCAAATAACAGTTTGCAGGGCTTCAGAGTTGCGTGGATTAGCTCTGGGTTCAAATAATATCCTCTTGTGAATGTTTGGGTTTTTTTCCTTCTGAAGGTAAAAATGTCCCTGGAACTTTAATTTTGATCTGTGTGTTTGTAACTGTACCCAGATCACTGGAGCACTGGTATTGGGTTATAGAGGGTACTAAATTGAATCCATACACTTCTGTATGAAAGTATGTAACTAAAAGGCTTTTATTTCCTGTTGTTTGTGCTTGCTGTCCTGGAAGTGGTTGTATATGCATTTACTGAGACTTCACTGCCTTCAGGACAGTTTTATCAGAACAATTTCTAGGATAAGTCAGAAGAGAGACAAATAAACCAATACTAAAATCAAGCTTCCTTTGCAATTTTTGACAAAATAGTGCTGCCTTCTTTGCAGGCCCAATATATGTTCAGGTGACAAAGTGAGAAGACTTACTAGCTTTAGGTTTTAATAGCAGTAGTTCTTGTGTGTAGCAAAGCAATGCATTTAGTATTTGTTAGCATGATGGTTGTTGTCACTGTCATGTAGTAGTCATGTTAGCTGTGTAGTTCAGAGATGGTTTTTCCTACCTACATTTTCATATGTTTTCATGCAGCTCCAGATTAAAATGTGCAGGTCATAGCATCACAGTTCAGGGTGATGCTACGACCTTGCATCACACTGGCTGGTTGTAGTGCCAGGGAAGGGCTCTCATGTCTGCTTGGCCCTCCCCAGTAGGTCCATGTCTGTTCTCTGTTACTGGTTGGGCTGAAGAAGGAGCATTTTTTGAGGCAGTTCTCAATGGCTAATGCTGAGAAATGTCCTGAGCTGGTCATTTCAGGTATGCTTTTTGCTGTAAAAATGTATCTTGTGCTTCAGGTTCTGCATATTTAGTGAGCTCCTGGAAATGTGTGCTTAGCTTAGTGCAGTAGTGTTTGATATTTGACATAAGCAATAAGATTTATGTTTGGAAGTATTAGCTCTTTAAAACATGGGAAGTCTGAGGGTGCTTGTTGTAATCCCAGTTAGCAGGTGGCTTACTTTGCAGCATGGGAGAACACCATAGCACAGAGAAATGAATTAACTTATTCATCACAGATTTTCTGCTTGGAAGAGGAGGATAAAAGGCAGCAAATTAAACTTCTGCACTGCAGAGGCATCTGGAGCTGGCCCTGTCTCTCTGTGATTCTGGTTTGCAGGCGGTTTTTGCAAGACAATTCCAGTCTCTGGTCACTTGATTTGGTCAGGACAGCAGCTTGCTTTTACCTGTAAGTGAAAGGTTTTAGACCCAGTGATGCAGAAAAATCTGTAGCTGTCTCCTGCTCGTTGGTGGAGGGGCTTCTGCCTCCATATGGCCTTGCTCTAGCTCCAGATAGGGTGAGTTCCATCATATACCTGAACTTTCCTTATCTTCCACCACCATGGGAGGGCATGGTCATGGCTTTCTCCATGGAGGGCTGTATCCCAGGGCAGAACGTGCCCTGCCTTCCAGCTGGGGAAGGATCAGCAGGGACTGACGTGTCTCGTAGCAGAGCTGGTACAGATTCGTCTTGTGTGTTGCTCTGGGTGCTCTTTTGTCACTGCTGCTTCAGTGTATTCAGTAGTGAGGTGCTCGGAAGTATTTCACTATTGCCAGTTCCTTCCTGGAGAAAGAGGCAGAACTGCAAGGCTGGAGATCCGATGAGAAGGGGACTGAATTCCGGAATTCCGTTGTCTCGGCCGTCTCTGCAGTGTTTGTGACAGGAAGGAAGGGCTTTGAACACGGTGAGTTTTGTAACAGCCATCAACCTCGTCAGTGTGCATTGTTCTCTGGGACAGGGCTGGATTCGGGGTCAGCCTTGGCTTGCAGTTCTGTAGACCTAGAAATTGGCTGACTCCAGGATTCCAAAATTCAACAGAATATTCAGGGAATTGCGGAAATCTCTGCATCCGCTCTTTAGGGCATAGGGAAGATAAAACTCCCCTGTTTTCTCCCCTGTTTGGGAGAGAGCTGAGCTGGGTTCAGTTAGTGGGGAGATTTACCAGGGGAGATTTTTTTACTGTCAAATATTTTTCTCTGTATTTTTTGGAGTAGTGTGCTTGCCAACAGGCATAGAACCATGTGATAGTAAGAGAGTGGCAAACACTCAATGCTCATAGAAGAGCATAGAAAAGTGGAAACTTCTATTTCTTTAATTTTTTTTTTTGGTCGTTGTAGAATTAGAGTGAATAATTCCTCCTTTCTGAGAATTTTATTGTGGCTCTAAAATGGACTTTGAGGATGCTGAATGTTGTGCAGGAAATGGGAGAGGCATGGCTTGATGTTTGACTTCAGGAAATCTTTCTAACAACAGTCCCAGCCTGCTGTTGAACCAAATGCAGTCATGTAGTTGTATGGCGAAAAAGTGATATCTGCTGGTTCTTGACTCCTGTTCCACACCCAGAAAATTCTTAAAAACCTTTTAAAAGCTCTTTTTAAAGCCTGTGTTCCCAAATCTAAATGGTAATGATAATAAGTAACCACTGACATTGCTTAGAGGTTTTTATCCTTTAGTTGTCATGCATATAGTGAACTTTTCTGTAGCATGTAAATTCCAGAACAGATTCACTACAAGCATCTTCTTGTAAAGACTTCTGGACTCATTAATAAATTAATTTTATGTAAGGTGAAGGGCACGAGATGAAGAGCTCACATTTTTAAAGTAGTAACCATAGACTTTCTGTGCAGAAAGTTGAATTATTTTTGTTCTAGATCTGTCAGCTGAGTGGCATTTGGATGATACCCCAAAGTCAAGTTCTGGACAGTAATGAGTGAGCCAGAGGCTGTCACAGGGAGCAGCTGTTGCAGAGGGCAGGGCTGTGAGAGCAGGAGGAAATGTAACTGAGACCGAAAAATGTGCAATACTTTGGTCAAGACCAAGCTGCTGTCATGTTGCCAAGTGAGGTGATTGTCAATTGTGCGGATCCTGAGAAAGGATTTGTCTTTGATCCAAATTCTGGCCCGGAGTAGGTGGCTGCAGCCTGTTATTTACGTAAGGTCTGAGTTTGCCCACGTGTTGTGGCAGTCCCCACAAGGCAAGATAATGTAAGTCAGGATGACAAACGGTGCTGTACCCTGGCTTACTGGAGAGGAAATGCACCAGACACAAACTTGGCCTTTAGATTGTATTAGCCATGAAAAAGACAACTATATTCTGTTATGTTTTTCAGCTCTAAATCTGGAATAATTATTACTTTTAAGGCAGCTATTTTTGTGTGGATATGCTGATGTTTCCATGTCCTATTGCAGTTGCCTTTGCAGCATGGTAGACTTTGATCCAGGCTTTGTGCAAAACCCCCGTGTGTACAGAGGTATTTCAGCTGCTTCTTGGTTCCATTTGCTTTGCTGCCTTTCTGCAGGAAATGTGTAATGAATCCTATCTAAAGTTTTCCATCCATTTGTGAGATTTATCTGGAACTTTAATTTTAGATTAGTAAAGATAATCTCCCTTTATTAAACTTTAAACTGATGGCTTCGAATGTTTGCTGTTATCTTAATATCTGTCACTAACTCAAGCACTATTTCTGTTCTCTTTGTACACTACAGGACTTTCCTCTTTACCTTCGGTGGAGGAAGCTCAGACCCTACACAGCCCTGTGTTCCCAGCCTACCCTGCCTACCCATTATTCTCTTACCTAATATTCTTATTATCCATCTTTATCATAATCATTGTAATCCTTTTGCTTCTACATCGCAGGTTCAACAGTGTGACCACTCTCTTGGTTCATATACTCACAGCAAAGCCTTCATCCCTCTCATGGATTATAGATCTAAATTGGTAACTATCGCTTGCTTGCAATGTTTATTAGCAGTTATGTTAATTGCTCATACTCTGTTTTCTGCTTCTGATAAATGTCTCTTGTAGAACAGCATTTGTATAAGATTCTCTAAGGTCATGGCCTTATTTCCTTTATGAGATTTATTCTTAGGACAGCAGACATTGGCTGTAAAAAAATTCCATTGCTTGATAGAAATCTGGTTCAGAATTGAATTTCTGAAAAAGAAAACAAAATATTTATTTCCCAATGACAGAGCACATAAAGGAGTGAGTTTTTGTAATAGAAAATTGACATAGATGTGTAATTTGTGAACTAGAATATTTTTAACTTAGATGCACTTTTTAAGACTTTTTGGGGAAAAAAATACACACGGTATTAATGCATTGAGAAGAAGTTATGTTGCATCTTAGTAACACCTCTCCATGGGTTGCTGTGGAAATACAGAGGAATGGTTTCATCCCATCTTCTCATCTGCCTAATTAAAGAAATGTGTGTTAGTGGATGATGGCGAAACAGGTAAAAGTCACAGTTAAATTTAAATTGTTACTGGTCCTAAATAACACAAGACACATGTAGGAAATTCCAGTTTTGGCTTTAAAAAGGAAGCATATTAAAAGATGTTTTTATTGCTAGAAGTGCCCAGAAGTTGTAATATGGAGAATACACAGGTTCATAACAAGTTGAATTTGCAAATGTATCTTAGGGTATAGTTTGAAGTATAAGTTGCAACAGTGTGACCACGTTTCATGGTTAACTGGGGTGTCTGACAGCAGAAAAGGAGAGTCTCTTCCAAATCCAGATTTCTTTCTCACACTGTTGTGAGAGAGAATGGGATGTGGAAACAGCACCCATGTGAACACACCCATGTGTTTGCTAATAAAGAGACATGTAAACTTCCAAGGTAATGACTGGATTTCTTGTTTCTTATCTGTGAGAGGATGAAGAACAGCCCTCCATTAGTTTATAGCCAAAACCATAAGGGCTGGTGACACTAAAAGTCAGCCTTAGGGTTTTTTTTCTGGCAGTAAATGAATGGTGAGATACATCAGTTGATTTCTAGGTGACACTTTAAACTTTTACTGAAGTTGGCTGTAGGCAGAAAATATTGCAGACCAGGGGTTACAGTGACCACTTTCAGTGATTCCTAAGAGCAGGAACACTGATGTTTTGTGTTTCACTAGAAACCAGTTTGAGTGTTCACCATGATGCTGGTCACAAATTGAGGAGCACAGCTGTGTGAGTCCATCTATATGACACATTTCAGTGAGCACTAAAACCAGCAAAGGCTGGTTTCCCATGGAGGTGTCTTAGGGCAATGGGCTTTTTCTTTTAAACTTCATTAGACCAATAGAAACTAAAGGCAGGAGAGCCACCTTAACCAAGGAATATATTCTTTGGTGGCTAATAAGCTCTGATTAAGATGTTATTGCTTTAGAGCATTTGCAGCATCCTGCTCTTATGTGGTTTCTTTGTCTAATAAAGATGAGCTCACACTGCAGGCTTTTTCCTCAATAGGGAAATAATAAGGTATCTCAGAGCTACAAAACTGCCTATTCCCACAAAACTAGTTGGAAGTGGCTGCGTTTGAGACCTTGCCCCCATTGCTAATGCACATGGGGGAAAAAGATTGTCAATATTAATATGCTCTTAGCTACAAAGAAGTGGGCTACCCAGGCAAAGAACTAAATGATGCAAGGTCTCACACTGTAGTGTTCTCAAGGACAATCTGATTGACAGCTTTCCCCCCTCCTATATAACGGGTTTTATGTACTGTAGCTAAATCTTTCCTGTATAGGTTTTTTATTGAGGATTATTCCAAGACAGTCAAAATGGAAACAGTCACAAGCCTCTCCTTTGCCCTCTGTGTGCCAGTTGTATTTGACCTGGTCTCCCGTAACAGAACTCTGCTTGGGCTGTGTGTTTGTGTGAAACAGCAGAGATTCTGCTTAGGAGTCATCCTAAAAGAGCATCTGTGGCTGTGTGCCCAGGGAGCAGGGGTTGCACTGCCAGCTAAATGGCCTGGGACCAAGGAGGGAGGACAATCCCCTGGGAGCAGTGGCTGTGCGAGCCTTCGGGTGATTTGGACGGGAGCTGCCCGACCTCAGCGTGTTGTCTCCATTTCCCTCTGCTGCAGAATCTCCTCCAGGTGCAGAGGGCCTGCAGGAGATGTGATTTCATGGACCTTTCTCTCAGTAGCATAGCAACTGCCACCACTTCCCACTGCTCTGTCCCCTCTGCTTGGCTCCCTCAGCCATGCGGGATCAGGAACTGAACCAACTTTACAAACAGCCCTGCAAAACAGGAGAAGCTGTAGGAGGATTTATTTTTAACTGGGATCTCTCTGTTCTCTGAACCAGCTCTCTGCAGGGTCGTCAGGGCTGACATGACTGGGGAGTGCTTGGAGCAGGAGTGAGACAACAGGTGGGGAAGAGAAAGGGAGAGGAGGAGAACCAGGAGAAAGGTCTGCAGTTTCCTGGCTTTGGGATTCAAGCACAAATTCAGGGGCAGCCCTGTGAGCACTTCCAGCTCAAGTGCTGGTGGAGCACAGCTTCAGTAATGATCTGCCATCAGAGGGATAATCAGAAATTAGTATGAAAGTCCTTTCAGTTTCACTCTATTCACTAAAGGAGAAAGGGGAAAGTCAAATTTAAGCAAGGGGATGGAGTTTTCTTTAGAATTTTTGTGCTCTGACTGCCTCTGGTGATTCAAGGCACTGACCTGCAGCATCTTCAGCCAGTGCAGAGGCCAGCGAGGGTTGTGCTTCTATGACAACAGCCCCGTGTTCTGGGCAAGTATCATTTGATCTTATTCTCTGTGTTGTGCTTCTAACAAAGCTGCTCGAGCTGGCCACATTCTGTAATTGCTTTTTCAGCCGAGATCTGAAAGTCACATTTGTAGCCAGGTACAATTCTGATTAGAGCAATCTAGGAGGGTTAATAGAGGCAGCAGTGCTTCAGTTAAAAGATCAGCTTGGAGTGTGTGGATGGATTCTGGGAAGGCAGGGGTAGAAAGAAGATACTGATTCCTGTATGATTAGTGGAATACATCTTTGTTAAAGGTCTGCCTCTGAATCTTTAAAAGACCAGGCTTCAAGTGATGAGGGTTTCTCACTAGTTCAAGCCTGCGTGAGTGGAATGGAGGAGTAGAGATTTTAATTTTTTTTTTTTTCTTCTTGAGCAAGTGCTCAAGTGTTCTCAATGGCATTTGTGGTGATTATAACGTGTGTGGGGAAGATAAATTACTCAAATAGAGAATTTTCTGGCGTCCAATGTGGTGATGGTACAAATCAACTAATTACCGGATTCATAATTTTGGCAGCTGAGATTCCTAAGGCTAAGGAGGCAGTGAGTGCATTGGCCTGAGCGTGTGAATGGAAGTTAGTCAGATGTTGAAGTCTTCATTTTAGAAATTCCTGCTATGAACCACAACATATGGGTAGAAGAGCTGTTTTCTGATACACTAATGAGAAGAAAATTTGTGCTTGTGTTTTCTGGAGTGCTTGCAAACGACTGTGGAGTCTGAAGAGCAGCTGAAGTTCGGAAGAGAGCGTATCAGAATTGTGCTGTATCCTACAGAGAAATACTTGTGGAAAGATTTTACTGCATTTGGTGCAGCTGTTCACTATTGAGCTACTGATAAATTTCTTCAGAAACTGCCCTTGTGAATGCAATCTGTGAACAAAATGTCTGCTGCACCAACCCTTCTCTGTGTGAGAAAGTTGCATATGTTTAATCAGAGATAAACTGTCATGCATATTGTACTGAAGTTTAAACTGGATTGCTTTTGGTTTGTTTCCCCTATGTTGGGAATTTAAGTTAAATTGTCATCCCTATTTAAACTGCCTTGGGACAGCATTTTGGTTTATAGTTGTGAATTTTGAGCTATTTGTTTTGGTTTTGTTTGGGTTTGTGGGGTTTTGTTGTTGTTGGTTTTCTTCAGTGACTGGGTGAAGTCCTGTGCGCAGGTGAGGCTTGCTAAGAAGGAGGGTATTTGGGCAAGTGCTGAGAGTAGGCATTGGAGGGAGTTTTGTTCCCAAAGGTACCTATGAATTTGACTTGAGGAGAAAATTAACTTACTTCTGTGGATGCTGGGTGAAGGAGAGACTTCTGTCACTGCTCAGTGCCTTCTGACTCTGCACACGAGTAGCCCAGGCCCTAGTTTGGATGAGTAGCTGTTAATTAGCCCTGTGCTGTCATTGCTCCAGTCTGCCAATCCTGTGACTGGTTATAAGGAGCCAAGACCTTTGCTTATTTGATGTGTGGTAGTTTCAAACAGCATGAGAGATTAAAAGTGTGATGTATCTGTTAAAAGGTAAAGTTTCTTTTTCCTCCTTTGTAGTAATTTGATTTGTGTAGTTGTGTTCTGTACAAACAGAGATGAAAAGTCAGAGCCTTGCCTCCTCCCACCAAGTGTCTGAGATGCACACATTGCAGCAGCCAGGCTGCTCATGGCCCTTGATAGTTCATATTCTACTGTTGGGTTTTTTTTTGTTTCTGAATCTAAAAGGGATAATTTATCCATTCCAAGTGCTGCCTGCACGCCCACCGAGCCCTCACATTTTATACAGTGCTGTTTATTCCAATTGCAGTCTTGAGAGTAGATAGGTGTTGGATGGATTCAAAGTTTCCAGCTGAAATTCCTGTTTTTTCATCTTTTCCCATTGCCTTTTTTTTTTTTTCTTCTGTAAACGTTGAGGGTGGAACTTTTCTAAGGATAAAATGGTGGTGATGCATGCACTAGAAATGCAGATTTTCCATAGAAGTCGTAAAAGCAGTTACTTAGGTTTATTTACCTTGGAGGCTGCTTGATGAATTGCATAGTTGGATGCACTGTCAAAGATTTTAGTTCTTGGTTGCAGTTATTGGAGCAACAGAAGTGGCACCCTGCCACTGGAGTAAAGAATGCTGTTTCCCCATGAGCATTTGAACAATCTGCAATAGCCGTCTGTTATTCTGTTAAACACAAAGCAGTGCAACAGGTGTATTTCTTGGGTTTGGAAATCTTACCAGCACGAGTGAACAATAAACATTTAAAGCCAGGATTTAAAAGAAGATTTCAAAGTGTGCTCCTCTTTATTCAGCAGATATAGTGGTTATGACATTAGAAAGTAGAGAGATAACCTAAACACATGGTACACAGTTAAGGAAAACAAATGCTGAACTGCTCTTAAATCTGTTCTTTTTCCATGTTTGTCATTTTCTTAGATGGCTTCAGTAACAGATGCCAGATTCAGGCAGAAAGATACTTCAGACCAAAATTTTGATTACATGTTCAAGCTCCTGATCATTGGCAACAGCAGTGTGGGTAAAACATCCTTCCTCTTCAGATACGCCGACGACACCTTCACACCGGCCTTCGTGAGCACAGTGGGAATTGACTTCAAGGTGAAAACAGTTTACAGGAATGACAAGAGGGTGAAGCTGCAGATTTGGGTAAGTGCCAATGTTTTCAAAAATGCTTTAGGTTAATCCCAGCAAAGGTATGATGGTGAAAAATAGCTTGTTCGGAAGTGGATTGATTTAGATTTTGATTGTACTCAAGTTCTGTGTGGCTGGACCTTTGTGTCCCTGCAGTGAACTGAGTGAGTTCTCTTTGTGTTACTGCCTTGCTCAGCTGGTGAGGGTTCTGATGTGGTCTCAGCAGCTGCTCTACATTTGAGTGAACTCTACACATAACTCATACTATCATTTTATGTCCTCTGCATAAGATACTTTATCTTCCTGTAACTCATGTACCTTCTCAGCAGCCCATCTCTACCCAATTTCTGCCCCATCTAAGAGCTTAGCCTTCTAATTGATCTACATACACTTGATTTATAATTATTCTTTAACAATTGCATTTAAATGTAAAATTACAGTAATCACATCTGGGGTTTTATTTATTGTGGTGATCTTGAATAGTGAGACTCTAAAATGAGGTGCTTTTTTTTGTACTACAACTACATGATTCATTTTATTTCTGTGCTGCTGGGTACAAGGTACAACAAATTATTTAATAAAAGATCCTTTTTGTGTTGTAAAATCCTGACATTGAAACTAAGGTAGGTCACCTGACATGAAACTGATTTAATTTAGGGTTTTGGCAATAAAAATGTTTTTACTTCAGGCCCTATAAGCAACCAAAGGTGATTTCCATTTAGTTGGTCTTTCTGAATTTTAGAATGTGAAATTTTCTAACAAGTTGCATAAAAGCAAGACCAGAAAACACCAGAAAATATTAGGGTTTTTCTCAAAGATGCTGTGATTAAAATGAATTAAGCAATAATCTTAATTAAATCTGTTAGAGGGCTTTGGGGCAAAAAGGGCTTTAATAACCTTAAACTTCTTATGAAAAGAGATGTCAAGTGGATTCCTCAGAGGGTGCTATGTATAGGACCTGGAATACTGGAGTTACCAACAACACTGTTGATTAAACATTTATTTTTAATAAAAGGTACACCTAAGTGTTGGACAGTTTCCAGAGTAACTTGTGTTCTGTTCTTCTCTCTTTTTGCATGGATCCCTGACATGAGTCATGATTCAAGGACCTTAACAAAAACACTGTGTACCTCTATCAAAACCCCAGTATTTGAATGTGTTTGTCTCCTGCCTGTCCTGAGATTATATTTGTAATTTCAGTGTGTTCTCCGGGGTACATGTAGTAACAGTGGGGTCCACCAGCATACCAAAACTATGGGTTCCTATGTGTGGGAAGGAAGAGTTTTCGTACCAACCTGTCTTCCAATTGCTTTTAAAATTATTTACAGCTGCTGTTGAGTTTCTGAGAGTGTGGGACTCTGTGGCTCCATTGCTCTGACTTACAATTTTCCAGTTATGTTGACATTTTTTTTAAATTATGCTTCCCCTAAGCTTGGCATTAAGCCTTATTTGAATCAGGTTTAACATCAAACTAAGTGAAGAAGAAGAAGGTACAAGTGTTTGACTTAACCACTTCAGTTGTTTTTCTAAAATCCAGAGAAAAGCAGTTCTAGGAACCTCTGATGTTCTCTTCTCCACAGACCTAGGGTTTTTCAGTTCAGGGGTGCTTGTGGAGCTCTGAAGTGAGCACAGCTGTGGCAGACTGGAGGTGCTCAAGGGCTGTGCCAAATAACCTTGTTGTGTGTTCTGCAAATCTCAAGGTGAGAGGGAAGTTATTACTGCTGTGCTGTGATCAGTGGGACTTTCTTTGCATTTCCTATTGTTTGTGTTGAACAGAAGAACAGGATATTTGGGTGCAGGACCCCAGCTGCAAAGAGTTCCTTGTGTTGTCTTAAAGCTCAGAAAACTTCCCGCAGCTTCAAGGGCCGAGCAGCTGCATGTAAAGGCTGACAGCTGTGTCAGTAAATGTCTCTCTGGCCTGACTCATGGTTTTGTTTCTCCAGCAGAAGTTGATGAGCGTTTTAAAGCCAGAGATCTTGCATTTATGTTTGTGCTGAGTTTGAGGAAGTCTGTATTTTGTGAATCAGGATTTGACAAGCTGTCACGTGGAACGATTAGAAAAGAGTGCTCCTCTGTTTGATTTTGGTGTCATTAGTGGGCCTCTTGCTCTGTTGACATTAACGCCTCAATCACCCAAATTGATATTTTAATAATCGGTTGTGCTTGTGACTAAGCAGTCTGGGAAATGATCTGCTTTGAAAAGACTTGAAAGGAATATCTCTTTAGCTTGAGAGGAACAAGACATAGCAAAGATATTCGTGATGTTTTTAAGGTAGAATGACAGCACTGCTGCTGCATATGGAAACAGTAAAATGGCCCAGAGAGGGGTGTATGAAATAATGTTTTTGTAGGCTTTTTTTCCCTTTCTTTAAAGAATTCTAAGATCAGTTGTCTGTGTTTTAATTTCAAGTATTTTCTGTCTTGTTTAGGGATGGTGGTGTTGTGTTAATAGAATAAATTAACTTTATTGAGAACATTCATTTTGTCATTGGATGAGGCTTGGTAATTTAGTATCTAATTAAAAGCATTATTTACATAAATACATTCATGTATTATATGGATATTTACATATCTACATAAATGCAATTCTTGGATTAGATTTTTTTATGCCACTGCTATCTGTAATAATTCTTTCATATAAAGCATCTTCCTTATGATTGATTTGTGAGGAGCCAATTTAATAATCTCTCTCTGCTTTTCTTGATCAACAGTTTTGTATTCCCAGACTTGCTAATTACTGTTTACTAGAGGAAAGCTATTATATTTTCAGCTAGGTATGGTTTTTGTTTTAAATAAATCTCAAAGGTAACATTATTATATTCTTAGCAAATGCAAACAGTTAATACTTAATGCAGGGTTCAGGTTGCCTAGCAGCTAGAGAGGGCCACTTTGTCCAGATCCAGATGGAAGCAGGGTGAATGAATAAAAGTGATTTCAGTTTTAGGTAAGAGCAAGGTGAGATTTCTTTTTCCCCCTTTTATGCATTTGTGTGTCTATTGCTGGTAAGGAAAAACGGTGGTGAAAATGACAGCAGAACTCCTGAGCAATGCGGCATCGAGGGGAGCTGCTGAGGGACAGCCTCTGGCCCTTTGTGCTGGCCCAGTCCGGGTTCATTACATGAACTCTTTGCTTGTGGGGTTTTGTTAACTGATGGAAAATCGTTGGCAGGGTTCAGCCCCAAACACTTGCACACCCAATACACACTTTGTGTGAGGAATTGAATGACATTTTTATTAAACTTTCATGCAGCACCCTAAATAAGGGACTCATTTTTGTTGCATGTACCACACATAACACACAAACATTGATGTGATTAATTATAAACATAACTAAATACAGAGTTTGGCAGCTGATGTTAGAGTTGAAACTACTTTCAACCCTCCCTTGTAAAAAGCAAATAAAGATTAAATTTATCTTCAGGTTAAAAGGCAGAAAGGCTGTGATGTTCAGACAGAGGCAGCATATTTAGACTGCAGTATGATTTTTCTTTTAAGGAGCTGTTTATCAGAATTAAACTGCTAGGATGAAGGTTTTTCTTTCTCATTAACAAAAATGTCTCTGTGGCTTAACTGCTGAAACCTGTTGGGGTATGAGATTAGCTGTATTGGATGTCTGAAACACGTGTTACAGCTCTCAGGCACAGCTGGGGAGAGGGTACAAAGCAACATTGCTCTGGGTTTTTTGGATCTTTAAAACCAGAAATACGACAACTGCTAATTATATTGAGTGGCAGTTACCACTACAAAACAGAAGAGTGTAAACCTGAATAACCCCCCTGCTGTGTAGCTGTCCAGAAGGCAAATACACAGTGTTTTTAAAAGCTTTTTGTATCAGGCATTGCCTGGATGACAGGATGATCTTGAGCAGCTTGCCTCTTAGGGAAAGGATTCAAAGAAGTAACACTGGCAGCTGAGGTGTTTTTATGTTGGTGGGTTTTTTTTTTTTCATTTACAGGAGGTAAAATTAGAACACCATCATATTTGATTGTAAATTTTAATGTTAATTGCACACTTAACCAAAAGCTAATTATGCATTTCAGATGAGAGAATCATCTATTCCCAAGGCATCCCATTCCTGTCATGGTTTTGCTAAGTTCCTTGCAAGCACTGACTTCAGGCTTGAATGCTTACACAAAACTCATTTCTAAAAAAAGAGATAATAAGGTTCAGTAATTTAATGTATAGATGTGCTAGTGAGGGGTGTCTCTAAAGCACAAATGGGCCTCATTCTGCTTTTATAGACTCACAGTTGTGAAATCCTCTGATTTGCTGTTTAGATGAAGAACTGAAATGGAGAAATTCATGATAGTGAAAAGAACAGGTTGATCCTTGTAAGGGAGTCAAGGATTACATTTTATTTGCAGCATTAAGGACTTACTGGGTCCCAGGAATGAAAATCATTGTGGGTGAGTGGATGTAAAGCACTACTTCTCCTGCTAAAATACAATGCAGAATATTTGACTGGAGAAGAGATGCAATAACAGTGTCTGTAATTCAATTCCAAGGTCTTGGTTATATCTCAAGTGATAATACTTCTTCTTTGGGAAGAACTTGGTGCTCATGCCACTCTGAATGGGCTTTAAGATTAGAGTTGCAAGGGTGATACAAAGAAGAGAAATAAAAACTTGACAAATAAGACCCTGAGTGGTTAGTTACCCCACTCACTATTGAATTTATTGAACAGCCTAAGCTTGCTGAGCAGGGCATTGCTGTGTTTGCAGTTAAACAGTTGACATGGAGGGTTTATTTCTGTTTGTAGTTAATCACCTCAATCCCATTGTTATCTCATTATAACTCTGCATTACAGTGAAGGCCAAATTCAACTTCAGTCTGAGCTGATACCACTGGAGTTATCCCTACTGACAATATTTGATTTGCTCTCACTGCAGGTGTAGTATCTTTTTTTGTGCTCCATCTTTGCAGAGTTACTGGGCCCCTGGGGGCCTTGTTTTGTGCATTTCAGTAAAATGAAACATGTTGTGTTCAGAGGTACCAGGCTGTATCCAGGGGCAGTGTTGAGTGTGTGTATTAGCTGATAAAGAGCTGTTGGTAGTTCAAAGGTTTGGACCTTTCCTGGAGAAAATGGACTAGTGTTGACTGTTTGTCCAGTAGAGGAAAAGCTGTATGTGGGAAATTTCAAGGGAAATTATCCAGTTGATGTAGTAAGGCAGTTAACCTTTGAGAGGACAAGTGAGTTACCGGCCTCATGATGTTTTGCATTTAATGCTTTTCTGCCAGAAATTCAGAATAGATCTTTTGTAGTAATTTCTCATAAGGTCTTAGACTCATGTGCCTCCAAACCTTTTTCTGTTGTCCTTGTCTTAGCAGAATCACCCTTATTATGATTTTCTTTCACACAATGTTATCTTCTGCATAATGACTGGGTTTATTCTATATTTAAATATGCTTGGTTGCACTGTGATCAGTTATGAGATAATACAGTGGGTGGAATTTATGAGTTCTCATAGTGTTTGTCTCAAGTGGTCACATACTTAAACTGTGTCACATTTGGTCAAATGAGAAAATACAGCTACTGTGCTTACTCACATTTATAACTTTCATGCATTGTGTTGTCTATTGCAGTGTCATGTTTATGCAACACTTGAGTATCTGAATGGCTGATTTTAGAACTAAAAAAGGGAATCCAAATCCCCCAAAATGTTTTTCAGATGTGAGAAATCGTACCCTATAGCACAACTGGAGTACCTAGAAATTTAGCAGCATGAACTTTGTGATTTGTTTTGTTGTCCAGCTGTTCAACATCATCCTGATTCATTAAACAGCATGAACTGAGCTCCCAGAGATAAGCACTGATTTTCTGTATGCTGTTGCATTGGAGGCATTGGAGTCTGCAGACAGAAGGAAACGCTGGTGAGAAGTACCAGAAACGGGACAAAAAAGCAGCACATTCCTGCAGTGTGGAGAACTGGGAGGCCTATGGTTTACTGGTTAGGGTCTCCCATCTACAGAACAATGTAATGTTTACCAGGAGACACTGATCTCAACCCAGATTTCTGATGAGCTGTTCTAGCTGCCCAGCAAATACTAATGAGAGTGACAAAATAGGAAACATAAATCCTGTTTGGGTGAGATGTATCTTCCAATAGCAGCTTAGCACCTTGCATTTTATGGCCAGGGGCCATGGCAGCCCAAAAGTGTACCCTAAGCATCCTAATGCATCCTTCTCTGCTTCTGCCACAGCCGGGGTTTGCAGCATTGCTGAGGTGCTCCTTCATCCAAATGGAGCTGCCAGCTCCAAGTGTCTTGCTCAGCTCACACATGGCATCCTGTGCTTCTGTTGGGCACTTGCATCTTGTTTGAAAATTCCTCTAGCATTGCCAGTTCTGCTTTGCATCCATTTCCGTGCTAATCAGATACTCATTGCTTTGCTACTAATTTGTGTTAGAAATTGAAACAGGAGGTGGCAGGAGTGTTTGAAACTTGGGGGGAGCAGGTGTAAGTGCAGCAGATAAACACACTGTGTTATGAGCTGCTGTGCTTCATTAACTGAAGTACCTTCATGTGATATATGACTCAAGTGATTAAACTTTGTGTAGTACTCAAAGAAGGCTCGATGGTGGTGTTTTCTCAGCCAGATTCTGACTGGTTTGTCACTCTGACAAACTGATCCAGACATCTGCAGCAGTGCTAGAGGGCAAAGTCGCGGCGAGAGAGCGGCGTGTGTGGATCCGTGTGTGCACATATGCTCCTGATGTACCAGGTTTTACTGTCCCTCTGCTTTCCTTGTAGCCAGAGCGATAGAACAGAACACACAGGGGATCTGTGCACGGGATGTTTACGAGGCAGAACACTCACCCTACTGCTGTTTTTGGTTTTGCATGTGCTTATTCAAAGATTCACCTGCTGCTTCCCCTCCGTGGGTCCCTCGGTCGGCGCTGACGCCGTGGCAGTTGTGAAGTTGCTGCGTGTTGCAGCGCCATGGTAACTGCCTCCTGCTCTGCTGGCTGCCAGCGGGCACCGAGCCTGCCCGCTTGTGAAAGGAAGCAAGTGCTCCAAGTGCTGAACTGTGGTAGACTGGCGTGAGTCAGCTTTGATAAGTCCATGTGAAGTCCTTTACCAAGGGCTGCACATCTCTTTTTTTTTTTTTTTTGAGGGAAGAAAGAGAAATAACTCCCATCAAATGTGGTTTGGATTTTTTTTTTTTTAAACTCAAAAAGGCTGAAAAATGCATTTCCATTGGAATTACCATCAAGTGCTAAATTGCTTTCTTGCTCTGCAGTTTAACCTCATGCTGTACACATTTCTGTAAGGCTGTGCCACTATTCCCATAGTTTTCTCCTGTCTCTGTGTTGTGCACCCTGGCTTGCTCTTGGAGAGGTCAGAGAGTACTTTTGTAAGCACTTTGGCACTAACTGCAAGGAGAGTTCTTGCAGAGTACTCTCATAACAACATTTGAAATCATGGAGTTGTGCCTAAGAGTGAGCAAGTAAAGCTGGAGAAAAGAGAGGAAGTCTTGTTTGCTTTTTGGAGAAGAAATACTCAGTGATAAAGCACACAGGTGCATCAATTAATTATATGGAGTAATAACACTGAAAATTTGCAGCCAAGCAAGGGTAATTAAGGAATGCATTTTTCAAGTCTTTCATGTATGAGAGTGGAATGATGGACCATAATAACCTTTATGCTTCTCTTACCGTCTCTTGGCCCTCACTGGGTTGTTGAACCACGAGCACTGTGAGGGCTGGTACCTACAGCAGTGTAGTGAGACACTGAGGGGAGGTTGTCTGAAACAAGAGAGGTTGTGCTCAGTGCAGCATGGTGGGGGCTTGCAGCAAGCCTGGCTTAGCTAAAGAAGCTAAGTCAGCTCCAGGCTAACTCTGCTGTGCCCCCTCCACCTCTGGAGTTCTGCCTCTGGCAGGTGAGGGCCTGTGCACGCAACTCCACTGTGCAGTGCTGATATATCCCAAAGGGAGCAAGAGAGCGCAGTGAAAACTGGGGCAAAACTCGCGTAGAACCAAAGCAGGACCATGAAAAGAAAAACTCCAATGCCCTAAATGATTATAGTAATTACAGTGGGAAACAGCACCAAAGAGCAGTGCTATAACCACTGGCTTGCAAGCAGTGAGGAGCAGCCCGGAGCAGCAATCCCAGGAGGGCTGGAGGGGTAGAATTGCTGTTTCAGAAGTGTTGCCCTGTGGGAACACCGGGTGGATTCCAGCCTTCCTGGGAGGTGGTTGGTGTCTGGGCTTCCTGAGATGTGGAAAGGGGTGTGCATTTGGCAAAGCTCTTCAACCTGTTTTTGTACACCCTTCCTCACCAAACCCCCTCCCTAGGTTGTTTTCCTAAGTGTGAGAGTGAAGCACAGAAGGGACTTGAATGGGTTGGCTGATTATGGGAACTCAGAGCTCCAGATGAGCAGTATTTCTGTACTGGTGCTCATTCTGACTGTTGTGATATAATTATGCAACTGCTGCAAATCCATACCTGCGTAAAGCTCCTTATCCCAGCTAAAATGGATCTTCTCTTTTATAAGAATGCCCTTCATCTTGAAAATAGTGTGCAGGAAAAGCCACCACTGCAAAGATATTAAATGAAGTAAATTTGTGAGAACTGCTTAGTCCTCCTTGAATTTTTGGGGGTTGGAAGTGTAAAATTAATGATTTCCTTCCACTTATTCTGGTTAATGATTTTAGGGAAAAGCAAACTCTTGCAAGGGAAGAGTGTGCATAAAGTCCCCCTCTGCAATGTACTTTCTACTCTTCTGAGTTGCATATGCCCTGCTCCACAGTAGCATGTTCAAAGCTGTGGCCATCATTCTGAAGTCTTGGACATGTCTGAAATTACTTCAGTTTTTCTGCTAAAATTCAGATATAAATATGTATAGGAGCTACTTAGTATTCAAGAGACTGCAAGAAATCTAAAGGAAACAAATTCAGTAAAAATCCACCATTATCATGACAAAACTGTGATTTGAATAATCTTTCACCTAAATCTGGAAGTGGTCTTGGTGTACAGGATATTAACTGCTTTAGCATGAAATTTCACCTGAGTCAGTGGAACCTGCAGAATGTGGCTGTAAATTGGACACAGCAGCACCTTTGCAGCAGCCCAGCATCGGCTCAAAGTGATTTGTCAGTTCTCCCATCTGCAGCAGGGGCTGCGGGAATCCTCCCTTGCCCGCCTGGCTGGGAGACCAGGAAGCAGTTGCATGTCAAAACCTGATGTTGCTAAGTGATGGCAAGGTAGCCACCTACCTTAGCATTTACAAACCCCCAGTGCTCAAACAGAAGGAAATGAATAGCTTTATTTGCCATTAACTGCCTGCCAGGTGTTTATTCACTCTGGTCCTGAAAGTATCGAACATGTGCATCCCTTTTACTCCAGCTGGAACCTTCAGTTTTAAAGTCCCTGGAATGGCAGCTGTTTGTTCTGCCTGAGAATGCATCCTCTAAGTAATGTTGTATTGCCCTATAACTGTGAGAGACAGTGCAGTCAGTTTGATGATTAAAATACCACACACTTTGAAAAACAAACCAAAAACCCAACACAAAACCAAACTGCTTTTTATCACCTAATACAAAGGCAGAAAAGAGGTGGTATTTGTTTTGTTGGTTATGATGTCAGAATCCATGCAATAGCCCTCTTTATCTTTTCTCTCCTTTTTCTTTTTTTAAACTACAGCCTATGTGGCCAAGAAGCATTGTAGCATTGATTTCTTTTCTTACTATATTTTTTTCTGAAGGAAGCTGAGAATAAATCCAGACTATCATATTTACTAACTATTCTGGGACTGTTATCAGGAAATAGAAGAAGTAGGAGATTTTTCTCTTCTTGTCTACTTATTTTATGGATATTTTAAAAAAATTGATAAAGGTTTAATTGCCCTCATGCCACAGGTGAGTCATGTGTGTTCTGCTAAAACCTGTCTGCTCAATAAAGTGCTTGTTCAAAATAATCTCTGTAAGTGAGATGCTGAGTGACTTTTGCAGCCGTGACTCATTGGATCTTCGTTTTTTAAATGAAAAGATTCCCAAGACATGTTAATTTTAAGATCTCATCTATTAAATTCTTGATTAATAACAATAAGAGTATTAGTTTGGCAGTGTGTCAAGGCTTGAGGGATTCATATAACCAATGTTCTCTGTTCAGAAAAGGAGGGATAGTTCATTTTTTCACAGAGAAGGACTTGGCAAAGACCCAGGTTTGGAAGTAGAACCCCTCAGCTGAGAGAATGGAAGCTTTCCAGTAGTTGTCTCCCCATCTACATGGTCTTCCCTTCATGCAGAGGATGTGGAGCACCTGTGTGTGTGCAGAGGAAGGGTCAGGGGTTTTCAGGACTGAGATCTGTACTGGCATCGGTGATTACTTTCTACTTCTCAAAAATGAGCTCTTCCCAAGTTTTACAGTTCTGCCCAGCACGATGGCCCTTTGAATTCTAATTTGAATGGGAGCAGTTTCCAGCAGGGCCTTCTGACCCCAGAGAAGCTCTCCCAGAATCATGAGTGTGTCCTGAGTAAAGAAGTGTCATGACTCGGGAGGCTTGGTGCCTTGGTTCTTGGCTTTGGTGATCCCAAAGTGTCACTCAACTCCCACAGGTAGCTGCAAAATCCTATAAGTTTAACTTTGCTCTTATGACTGATCTCTTCATTCACTCTGAGAAATGAATGGAACAGAAAATTGTGTTTCTTTGTTTCACTGAGTAATGAAAGGGAAAATTGTACTTCCTTTACTAAACAACCATTGCCAAAAATAGCACCTGACTATATTTTATCTGTCTCTTCTTCCTTACTATTATTTTACTACACTAAAACCAATCTTTTTTTTTTCCCTTTGGATTTCTTTCCGTCTTTGTGCCCTGAAGCGGCAAACAGCAAATTTTGTGAGTCATATAAATGTTCTGAGACATCAAATTAAGTAGAAACCGGAGAATGAGTTCTCAAAAGGTTGTGAATGCTGCTGACGTCAATCTCAGATTGAAATAAGAAAGAAGATATGGCTGGCAGATCCTGTGAGCAGGACTGTAAGCACACTTATGCTAATTCTGTTGTTGGAGGAGAAATTGTGTTTTTATAAATGAAGGCAATAGTCCCAACTGAAGACTTAACAGGCATTCATCTTAGTAACTAGATGATCTTGAGCTTTCATACTTTACGCTGAAATTTGCCTTCAGCAGATTCAAACAAAATTGCTTGGAAGTGACTAAAATGAATGGCAGCATGCTTTCTGCTTTTTCAGCTTGTAATATAATTCAGTTTTCCAGTTCTGCTTCTGCAGAATTTCTCCTTCAAAGTGACATTGCAAAGTACGGGATTTTTTAATGAACAGGAGACCATGAACCTATTTAGAGATTTTTCTTGATTGTCTCTGGCAGAGAACAGAATTTTGAAAGTAGAAAGGAGTCATGAAAGTCAATATATCTTATGAATTATTTTGATAACATGAAACATTTATCTTGTAGAAAGCAGTTAGTAATACTGTTTTTGAAGTTAAATGCATGCAGATTGCATATCCGTATTGATTTGATGGTGCTATTGAAAGTTCCTATAGGTGTAGTGAGAAGACTGCAAGAAATGACTGAAGAAAAGGGATGCTTTTTTGGTGGAAACTACAGGGAAGTTATTTGCTGTTAGCTTATCAGTGCAGAATGTTTTTATATGTGTGCATGTTTTTGGCTTTAATGGGTGCAGCAGTTCAAAACTGACAGATTACTGATGTACTTGTTGACTGCTTTATTCTACCTCCATTCAGATGGTTCACTGGAAGCCTGCATCCAATTGTTAATTAATAGTGCTACAGTGATCACTCTGAGTCTGGGCGTGTTTTGACCAAAGGTATGTTTGCAGTGGTGAAATAGGAGTTGGAGATGTTTAGCCCTTTGTCAAATCAAACTGTCTTTTGGAGAGGATCTTACAGCAGCAGATAAAATAGTGCCAGGTTCAGAGAGACCAAAGTGAATTGAAGTGAGCCCAGAGGTATTGAAGGAGCAAGGTAATGTGATTGCTGCTTAACTGGATCAGGGCAGCAGAGGGAATGCCTCCATCAGGTATCTGTAGTGCTGTGCTCAGGTGCCTTCCTGATGTTGTGAAGAACTTTTGACAGATTTCTGTGGGAAATCAGTTTTCAGATTGGTGGCATAGCAAGTAGCTGTGTATGAAATACTGCAGTCGAGGCCAGTATGAAAATAAACAAGGAATATCCCTTCAAATTTAGAGATTAAATACAGGCTGGATTTGCCTGCAGGTAGCCAGCAGGAGCTCGGTGGGAAAGTAATGAAGTGGGACTGTCTAGATGGGCAGTCAGTGCAAAATGTGCTTTTGCTTTGAAGCAGAGGAGAGTGCAGGGGAAGAAGTTCTGGCTCTTGAAGACTGTGCACACTGTTCTGTGAATAGAAATAACAAAGAAGAGCAGCCCCAGGGGCTGGTGCTGCTGTCAGCTGCAGGGGACACCAGAGTGAGCCTGTCCCAGGGCTCAGGCTTCAATCACAGGCTCCTTCTGGAAGGGGGACCAAACCCCATCAATTTGCAGTCCTTTTTATGCCATAACTCCTTGGTCACCATTGAAAGGGAGAAGCAGGCAGTGATGACAAATAATGTGGCTGAAAATGTATCAGCCACTGAGCTAGCTGAGTGCAAGAACCAAACTGGATCGGGTGAGGCGGAATTCTGGCTTCTGACCAAAAATGATCAGAAATTGTCT
>VZTH01013891.1:702825-732089 GCA_013397815.1 Aleadryas rufinucha | reverse complement strand
TGGAATTTGCCTGATTCTGCTTGGAGCAGGAAGAGAGGTTTTGGTGTTTCAGTTATACAGGAATATTTTAGTATCGCAAAGGTTTAACCACAAGCTGGTTTATTGGCAATTGGCTCCTAACTTAGGAAAGTGTTTCCCTGTTGGTAAAGTTTTACATAATTATACTTCTCTGCAATTTTGTATCTATTGCAGAAACATCCATTTCTGATTGCTGTTTGGATCAGAAACTTGTGCTGTTCAGGACAGGATGCTGAAACACTTGAGTGGCTAATCTGAGCTGGCATGGTGATTTCTTTACCCCGTGGTGATTTCTTTACCCCCTGGTGATTCCTCTACCCCGTGGTGAATAAGCACAGAGACAGAGAAGCATTTCTGTTTCCCGAAGCTTCCTGTTTCTGATTAACCAGCATAAAAATTAATATCTGCTGAATTGATGCTTATCAGAATTCCTAAACAACTCTTCTGCCTCCAGCAGTGACACTCGATTATGTTTCTCACTCCTAAGCCTCTTAGAGGTTTAGAATTTATGAATCCCCTCTAATACTTTGCTTGACACATNAGAAGTTCTGGCTCTTGAAGACTGTGCACACTGTTCTGTGAATAGAAATAACAAAGAAGAGCAGCCCCAGGGGCTGGTGCTGCTGTCAGCTGCAGGGGACACCAGAGTGAGCCTGTCCCAGGGCTCAGGCTTCAATCACAGGCTCCTTCTGGAAGGGGGACCAAACCCCATCAATTTGCAGTCCTTTTTATGCCATAACTCCTTGGTCACCATTGAAAGGGAGAAGCAGGCAGTGATGACAAATAATGTGGCTGAAAATGTATCAGCCACTGAGATAGGAGACAATGTATCTGATGTATGTGGTGACAGTAGAATTCTAAGGCTTCTGACCAAAAATGATCAGAAATTGTCTGGTAGTCACAGTTTCATCAGTGAGGAAGGGACCTGTGNGTGGTGATTTCTTTACCCCCTGGTGATTCCTCTACCCCGTGGTGAATAAGCACAGAGACAGAGAAGCATTTCTGTTTCCCGAAGCTTCCTGTTTCTGATTAACCAGCATAAAAATTAATATCTGCTGAATTGATGCTTATCAGAATTCCTAAACAACTCTTCTGCCTCCAGCAGTGACACTCGATTATGTTTCTCACTCCTAAGCCTCTTAGAGGTTTAGAATTTATGAATCCCCTCTAATACTTTGCTTGACACATTTGGTTAGGCATATGACAGTGATCAGCTGAGAGAAAAACAAGTCATCTCATCAAGTACAAATTGAGGCTTCTGGTAAGGAGAGTGGAGAGGCAAGCACAGGTTTCCTGCTGTTTGAAGTCAGAATAGAACAGGGCTGTTAAAATAACTGTAATGCATTTAATATAAAAACAGGCTATGTGTCCATTTCTCAGCCAGCTTCAGCCAGTCCACCACAGCTGGTTTTGTGAGCAGTTGTAGGAGGGAGGCTGAGGGCTGGGTGCACTGAAGGGAGGTGGTTCAGCTCTCACCTGGTGCCTCAGGATGCTGAGGGTGTGTCATATTGGGATAAACTTTGGGATAAAACCCAAACACAGGGCTTCGAAGGGCTGCCCACCCAGTGCCTCCTGGAATGCAAAGCAGGTGGTCGAGTGGGGAGGGGGCAGCCGTGGTGCTGATTGGGGTGGTGGCTCCTGCAGCCCCTTGGTGCTCGCTCGCTCCTGATGCTCCTGCACAGAGACGCTTCAGCAGTGGCAGGGGGCGGTGCTGCTCAGGCAGCCTGGGTAACCTTTCAGCAGTGGCTTCACGATGAAGGCTCAAGCGTTCCTGCAATACCAATGATGTTAAGAAGTAGTTGGTATTGTAGGCAGGTGCATTCCGGCTCGGCATACCTTGACAGTCTGACAGCAGCCAGATGTTTAACTAGGTGGAGTAACTCTAAATACCATCATATAAATCTTGCAAATGGTACCACAGCTGAGCCTCTGGGTATGCCTGGTGAATTGTGATTTCTCAGAGGTCCTGTTTCATCATAGTGAGCTCTTCCTTTAACCCTTGATTGGACCCCACAGAGACGTTTGGAATTGTGATGCATCACTGCATCACTAGTGACCTATTTCAACAAGTCAGTTAATTGATCCTTTGGAGCTACACAAGGCTGGATGAAAATAGTTAAATGTTGTTTTAATGGAAATTGTCCTAATGTTGCTGTGAAATGGAGCTGCAGAAAGAAGCTTCCTACAGCTGCACAGTCTTGCTTTGGTATACATTTCAGCCAGCATATGGTATGCATTTTAACTGAACACATGGAGAACTAATTTGATTTGAGTTGATTGATTTTGATTACTGACATGAGGATATGCTAATGAGAAACAATCCAGCATGTCTAAAAGATTGGTTCAATTTCTAGCACAGCTGATACATAATGTTTGTATCATATGCATGAAAAGTACAGGAGAAAATGTTGTCTATTTTGAAATTTTTCTCAGTGGTTACTCTGTGGTGAACAGGAGGAGACGCATTATTCTGATTGCATCTTGACAACACATTCTTCTGTCAGTGCAAATTAGGACTGATTGAATATATCTAGCTAGGACAGGTGTAGTTTCTGCATCAGGAAATGGGCAATACTGGTAGCTATAAAAAACCCCAAACCATTTTTCAGGAAAACTTCTGCTGTGGATCAGGAGGTGAATCTAAAAAATTTCAGAAGGAGGTTGTTCACTAGAGGTGTATGAGGTCCGGGAGACCAGCTCAGACCAGTGTCTTTGAAATTGGTTTGTTCGTTTTTAATTTACTGGAGCCTGTTCAGTTTAGATGTTTGTGTACATGTTGCTTAGGGAGAAAAAAGCATAATATCAGAGTGGAGGATTTTCAGAGAAGATGGATTATTGGATGCAACATCTCAAACCTGAGGCTAAATACTTTTGCTTGTGAGCATTCAGTTATAGGAAGGAAGCCTTCCTGTTGTTTTGTGTGGGTATAAACCAGCCAAGGTATGAAGTGCTGCTCTTTGAAAAGAAGTGGAACATATTCCTTGATGTATTTATTCCTCCTGCACTCTAAAGAAGTCACATCAACTTATGTAGATTGGGATCCTGCAAACGCTGAACAAACATGCATCACTCTAAATATACAACTTAGAACAACCAGCTCCACTGGTCTTACCCTCACGAATATGGATTGAAACAAAAATCTTTCCAAGTGGTCACTAAATGAAGCTGGGTCATAGCAAGTCAGCTGCTCTCCTTAAGGGACACTTAGAGTTGGTTAGGTTGGAAAAAACCTCTAAGATGGAGTCCAGCTGTTTACCCAGCACTGCCAAGCCCACCACTAACCCATGTCCCCAGATGCCACATCCACTTGTCTTTTAAATACCTCCAGGGCTGGAGATTCCACCACTTCTGTGGGCAGCCTGTTCCAATGCCTGACCACCCTTCGGTGAAGAAATTTTTCCTAATATCCAATTTAAACTTCCACTGGTGCAACTTGAAGCCATTTTCCCTTGTCCTGGCACTTTTTACCTGGGAACAGAGCCTGATCCCCACCTGGCTCCAACCTCCTTTCAGGGAGTTGTAGAGAGTGACAAGGTCCTCCCCAGTCTCCTTTTCTCCAGGCTGAACACACCCAGCTCCCTCAACTGTTCCTCATCACCTGTGCTCCAGACCCTTCCCCAGCTCCATTGCTCTTCTCCAGACATGACTGATATCTAAGCCCCAGAGTGATTTCCACCTAGACAAAAATACCCGCTTCATCAAGGAGGTATAAAATCTTATTTATATAAAAACATTAAATGATAATCCACTACCAATAGTAATTGATAGCAACTGATCTGAGTGACTTATGCAAATAATCACTATAGACACAGCTGCTGCAGGAGGAGAAAAAAGAGTAGGATGCTTTACAGCCATCTCTGCACGACCTTTCTCATACAGCACTTGAGTAATCACACTGCCTGTGTGCAGCTACCAAGGTGAGCCATATAAATAACATTTATTTAAGTAGAGAGGAGCCTCCTGTGTTAAATCTGAGTTGGAGGAGGGGAGCTCACTTCTTTCCCCCTGCTCTAAGGTTCTGCAGTGGGGTCAAACTTTCTGCCTGGGCATGAAACTGTTACTCAGGGAGAAGAAATTCTCAGGTAAGGTAAGCCCAGAAATGTCAGAGCTGCAGTTGCTTTGTCCCAGAGCAGCTCCAAGGTGATCACAGTGCTTGTTGCACTGTTGGCAGCATAGCTGGCAGTAGTGCCAGTGAGGCTGCTTTGGGACTCTGGAGTTCTCTCACCTTTAGGCACTGTGATGTGTGAGAGGAGGAGATGACAGCCCTGAGAAGCAGAAAGTCTCACTAACACATGACATGTTGCTCTGTTGCTAAGTGAAGTGTTCTCCTTGGGCACACAACGACACAACCTGGCTTTTCTGCTTTTGCTGTATGTTTTGCAGCAGTTATTCATGGGATGTGAGCACAGTTGCTAAGATCAGGAAGAGGTTTGCTGGTATTTAATCTGCTCCTGTCAAGCAGCAGAGTGGTATCTCCTGGATGTAGCAGGTGACAGCCTTGATGTGTCCATGAGGCAGTTTGTATACGATATTTGGAAGGTATAGCTTGTCAGTTAACACCTGTCTTCATTCAGGTGGGTAAGCAGATGGACAGTAAAGGCAAATGAAGTATACTCTAAATATGAACCTCTGAAACCTAATTCTCTGTGGCCAAAACAATCTGTATTTCAATGTGATACCTCCAATCTGTATTTCAGTATAGATGAATAGCTACCTTCAGGCTGGTCTTCCCTTTTCCCTTTTCCCTTTTCCCTTTTCCCTTTTCCCTTTTCCCTTTTCCCTTTTCCCTTTCTTTTCTGTCAACTCTTCATTCCTTAAGAAGAACACTTAACTAATCCAAGTATGGCTTTGTCATACCCATGTCTATAGATGCCTGTTTCTCACATGCCTCCAAAATTCAGGTCTTCTCTGCAAGGACAGTTTGGGATAGAAGTAGATCCAGGGCACTGGAAGTGGTCAGAAGTAATCAATGGAGGTGGGGAGGTGTTTATGTAATTGTGAGGAAAATATTTGCTAGTCAAAGGTCAGTGAAGAGAGAAGTGCTCTCACAAAGACTCAGCAGGACTCCTAAAAGGCCCTGGCCATGTGCCCTTGTCTCCTTTGCTTTAACACCCTGTGATGAGCTTTCTCTCCTCATTTTCTGAGCTGCCCCTCCAGCACTGTCCATCTGGAGTGACAGGAGCCTGCTCTGTAATTGGCAGGGTTTGTCACTGTTGAGCAAGTGAAGAAATGGAAGATCAGCTGCTAATCTCAGCTGAGCTCAGACAAACCCAGAAAACTGCAGCTCCTACGGCGGTGTACCTGGGAGCAAAATCTGGATCAGATGCTCTGTCTGAAGTTACACTGGAAAACTGTGCCCAGAAATTATTTCACTTTCAAATTGTGGGAACTATAATGAAATATGAATAACAAACTGGTGACTCCTGTGAACAAAGAAATTCTGAAAAGTCCTCTGCTGGTTTATTGCAGCTTCCCACAGAACAGGATGAATGAGTTTGCAGCAGGGGAAGTACAGGTCTGTGTTAAAGTATTCAATTTTGTGTTGAAAACACGAAGCTGGAAGGAACAATGGTATCCTGGTAACTTGTAATCTTAATCTTTCTTACAAGATTGTAAAACTGTTTACCCTGGCAGTATCAAGTTAATATAGCACATTCTTTCTGAATTTCTTGTTTTCCCTTTTATTACAACAATGTGTTTGCAAACTCTCAGATGTTTTATACTGCTATTGAAGCCTTGTGATCCCTTCAGCAAAACAAAGAAGCTAATTAAAAGTATTTTTACTACTGTGCCTAGTTGATTTTTTTTCCTTCAGTTGTTCACTCTTTGTTTTAACAATGCTATTAGCACCTGAAAATTTTGACCTAAGCACAGTCTAAGTGGGACACAATGTGAAGCCTGTGATTGTGTTTCTCTTTTCATTAGAATATTTCATTAATTGTATTTCCATCAGTTCCTCCTGGAATCTGAGTATGTCTGAGAAATGGCTTTTCAGTAACCATGTGGATATAGAGGTGGTGACAACTCTGCTTCTCCTGTCGGTGGTTATAATTCTCAGTGCAGTCAGTGCACTTAAATCTGCATTACCATGCTGTGAAATTGTCCAACATTCAGATGATGTCACAAGCTGACAGAAGGGAAAAGCTCCAAAAGCAGGATGCTGCTGCATGCTAGAAACATATGTCACACGGCATCAGATCCTGACCTGAGTCTCTTGGAGGCATGAACCAAATGCATCTTTGTCTTTGAATGTCTTCAGCTTTACCAGTTTTCTTCACAACTCTGTGGCTGCTGAGTTTGGCCAACCCCCCAGAAGTGACAGACAAAACTCTACACAAAGATGTAAAAACCAACCGACCAATCAATCAAAAACCCCAACAACCAAAGAAACCCCATCCCACCAGCAGATGCAGAGGTCTGTGATTACCAAAATAACTAACTGAAGAGTTTTCCCTCCCTATTAAAAATTTAAATAATTAAATGGGCACAAGTCCTAGACCCAGTGAGATCAACAGTTCCTTGGTCTGAGTGTGACACAGATAATATCGCTTTATCATCTGCAGTTTCTAAGTACCTTGGGAGTGGCAGATTTAGAGAGTCATTCAAGCTTGAAGGAGAGACTGCCTGAAGACCTGCTGATCTCTGTCAGAGATGAAGAGACCTGTCCCCTGCCCAAGGAAGCTTCTTTTGCCTTTTCTGAAACAAACCTTGTCACATCCTGGGATGGTTGTTGTACTTAACTCACCCAAATACTTCTCATCTTTCCAATGAATTATGATTAGCCAGCTCTCCCATCATCTTTTTTGCTCTTCTTTTGGCTCATTTCAGTTTGTCCCTTGTTCCTCAACCACAAAAAAATTACATGGTGTCTCCTTCCCTAAAGTGCTGTATCTCATTCCCTCTGGAGAGGTCCCAGTCTATTTCTAGTTTCATCCCTCCCATTTTCTTTCATGGGCACAGAGATGAACCTCTTTGTTTGCCAGGTGCACTTTGAATACCTGCAGTTTTTCTTCTTTCCACACAAAAATCCAGCCTGTTCCCTTTCTGAAGAGCAGAGCATGGATGTGACACTGAAGGAAGTGTGGATGAGAGGTGGGTCCTGCAGCTCGTGTCAATAAGCGGTTTTGGAAGAGGGGGCATGAGTGGAGGTCATTTATGTTTACATCTCATTTCAGGAGATAGACTGCAGCTCGCCTGCTCACTAATTAAAAGGAAGTAAACATGTTGCCTGTTCTTATCTGAGAGTTTTTATGTAACATTTGCTGTCTGTTGATGTAACTGCCCTAATGAATGCAGGGTGATTTGACGTATCATTAGTGATGTGGAAGGGCACTCTGAGATTAGAACAGTGTGTTTATTCTTTATCATCTAATCCTTATTGTCTGACTGTTTGACTCCAGGAAGAGTACATAACATGGATGAAACTTTGCTGCATATTTATTTTGCCCTACTTTATGAGGATAACTAGAATCCAGGAAATTTGTAGTCACTAAGCATCAGAAAGGCTGGCACAAAGTACTGTTTAACTGTGGCAAAGACTCTTTGTTGAGGATTAGATCTTAGGATTCCCTTCTCTCAGCTGGAGGTGTTGGCAAGAGATGAGCTCTGATGTTACCACACAGTTTGCCAAAAAGGCCTGGCTGAGGCTGAGATTTATGGGAGCTCTTGGTTTGTCCTGGTAGGACAGGGATGAAGTCTTCCACTTTCCCTCCAGGCTCCATATGAATAACTAGCCAAAAACCACATCTAAACAGATTTGGATATTATTGTGGTTTTCATAATTTTTCACCTGCCTCAGAAGATGTAAAGAAGAGCTTTGGTCGAGGGAAGTTACTTGCCTTGGGAAAAATATATGGAAAAAGTAGATCTGGGTGCCATGTGAAGAGAGATTAGTTTTTCCCTTTCTTTTTATTAATTACATCAATGCTTAAAATGGGGATACATTTTGTTCTCTGAACTCTATTCTTCTGAGAGTGGTGTTTGTGATATGAGTATATCAGTGAAACAGCAACTGTTCCCTGAAAGACCAGGAAACATTCTCTTCTGCAGAATGGGCAGATACTGTCACTGCCTGAATCTTGGGATAAAGCATCAGGGTAAGCTCCAGACAGCCAACACCAGAGCTTCCCCTGCTGCTCTGAAGCCTCCAAAATTGTGTTGAGTTATAATTCTTTGATGTCACAGTAAGGCAAAATAGCAGCAGGCAGAAAGTGCAATTCATTTAATTGTAGTTTCATAATGTTTTGAAGCAGTTATGCTGTTGCTGAAGTCATGTCCCCTCTAGTGAAAATGTCTTTAGCTCACTGGCAGATCTAATTCTGCTCACTTATGCTTTGCTCCAAAATTTGCTTTTGCACCCTTTCAGTCCAGGGAAGTGATTTGGACTGGGGTGGGACAAAAAGCAAGTCCTAAGAGCCTTTTTTAGTCTCTGTCACAGTAAATAATGTGTGCTGCTCCAAACATCAACTTGTTGCACCTTCTCCACACGCATCACTGAGCTGCACATGAAAGCAGAGTCTGCCCAGAGGTTAGTGCTTGCTAGGGAGGCTGCTTTCATTTGATAAATATTTCAGTGTGTGTCTTTCCCAGTGTAACACTACTAATTCATTCCTAAGCTGGGAAGTGTTTCCAGAAGTGCGAGGTAATGGAGTGTAGTTCAGCTCCCTTTGCTGAGCTGAGCCAGGGGTCCAGAGAGTCTGATTTCAATGTTCTGCTGGCAGAGGGCCTGGGTGATTTAGGAAGCAGCATAATGCATGAACTTGTGCTTGTATTGTGCCTGATACTATGATTGCTTCAATTACAGATTTGTTGATAGACCTTTGCTTGCTTGGGGTAATGCTGTGCAGTTTCCCTATTTTATGAAGGTATATTAATATAAAATTGATAGAATATAATGAGGATTGATGCCCCTGTATTTTTGTTGATCTGTAAAGCGTTACACACATTTAGTGTTCTGTACAAATATGATCTCATGCTGTCTCTGTTGCTCATAGGATTTTTATTAGCTTTAAATAAGACAGTTTGGAGTTGTCATTAACAGCTTTTTTAGACTCCTTTCCTTGGGCCAAGGTCTGTGTTTTGAGAAGGAGATTACACGGAAAATGCTGTGTCTTGTGTTCCTGTTATGTAGACATTTGGTCTCATTTGAGGGAAGTCAGGACCTCTGCATTTTGCAGGATTCTATGCTGAGGTCACTGGATGCAGACAGGACCTTACAATTCTTCAGGACTTATTTTATATCATTCCCCAAGGGACATCTCCCCAAATTTGGGCTGAACTGGGTGTTCCTATTAAGTAAAAGCAGCAGGCTGTGCTTTGGAGCCTGAGCAAAACCCCACTGGTGTGGAGGCATGGAGTAGCATATTGCTCTTTTATAATGCCAACAACACGTTTTCTTCAGCTGGGAAATCTGCTGTCATTTTCCTCTGTCTTTCTGAAAAGGTGAACATGAAGATGTGCTTTTCCTCGGGAAGCTTTGAGCCGCTCAGGCCCTTGATGAGTCCACTGGCCAAAGGCAGTTTGGGGCTTAGCAAGAGCGGGGAGGTGATGATGAAGTGGTCAGTAAAAACAAAACAGTTAAAATACCAAGCAGCAAAACATCTCACACGTGTGCCAAGGAGTATTTGTTCATGACTCTCTTTCCAACTGGAAAAGAGAAAGCAGCATCCAGTTTCCAAGAGAAAGGAGCATCACCACGAGGATGGGTGAACTTAAAACTGCTCAAAAGGACCTCACACCTAGAAACTCATCAGCTGTAACCACTTCTGCCCTGAGGTGCTTCCTGGGCTGCCTCGGGAGCCGCCTGCAACTGCTGCACAACGAAATTTCTCGTTTAACATCTCATCTGTGTGGTTATAATAGAAAACATCACAGTAAATGGTAGAAGATTATTTTCTTTGTCTTGTGCTATTACTGAGCGTCATCGCATGTGTACTGTTGTGGCTGACAAAGCACTTCAATTCTAAGCCTCTATTTTAAGATGCTTAGGACTACTCCAAAATAGCTGTTCTTTAGCTGAAAGTCTTCCTTTATATTCTTAGCAGAGATGTGGGTTTACTTGGAGAGTTTCAAATTCCATTTGATTTTTTTTTTTTACATTTCTTGTGAATTTAAACAAAACACCGTTCATGTCACCAATATATCAAATCTATTTATTACATTGCTTTTCAAAGTATGTGCACATTCCTGTCAAACAAAGACACATGAGACAGAGGAATCTATGTTATTGCTAATTCCAGCATTTGGAAAATGTATAGCAAACTCCACCGAAGATAGATACGTGCTTTTTTCTTTTCCTTTTTATTTACCTTCTGGTTTATGTGGTTCAGATTGCTCTTGGGTTTTGTTGTCTTTAAGCTTTCATTCTACCTTCTCGAGTGCTAGAACCTTCTTTCTACTTTTGTTTAATGCTCACCTGAATTCAGCAATGGGGCTTTTTTCCTAATTTGGGAGATAATAAATTGAAGAATTGCCTGATCAACTCTTAATTTCCACCAAATCTTGAAAAAATACACATTAGGATTTTAAAGACCTTTAAAGAATATTATATTTTCTTTTTACTGGCACGTTGTTGATAATATAAATTAAGCTTGATTATTTTATTTTTGTCTTACTGCTGCCCTTCACATTAAAGCACATGTTCTTGCCTCATGGTTGTAATTCAATTTGGTATTTTAATCTCAAAAATATCATGGACAGCTTCCCAGAATTTCTGAGCACTTTGTCTTAGAATTGACCCCCTTGACATAATATCTCTAGAGAGTTTTTGTGAAGTATGAGGCTCGGATTTAGCCTTAATCCACTCCTAAATAAAATGAAATCTTCCCTTGATAAGAACCAGCCCTCGGAGGGACGCTCCTAGCAGAGTACCAAGTTTTTTTACAATTAGGGGTTGCAACTGGTCTTCCAGGCACAAAGCCATTGATTTTCGTTAACAGCGGAATAATTGCTTTGTAAATGAGTTAAGGAAGGTCTTGCCCAGGGCCGGGGGCCGGGCACCGTCCCCGGGCACGGCCGCGATGCCCATCCCTGCGCCGAGCCGGCTCCGCAGAGCCGCCAGCAGCCGCTGTCGCTGCCCGCTCCCTTGCTGGTTACCATGACATTTGATCACCCAGGAACGGGCTCCGGCAGGTCTGCCTGGGGCTGCTTCGGTGCGGGGATTTGCTCCGTTCGCCCGCGTGCGGTGGAGGAGGAGGGAGCCCCACGGCACCGCGATGCTAATTCCCTTCACCGCTCCTTGTTCCCTCCGACATCAAAGAACCAGGCTGCTGAATCCAGGCAGATTTGTACCGCAGATCGCTTCGCTTCCTCCTCACAGACTGTGCACTTGTTCTTTTGGCAGCCGATTCATAATGTATTGAGATTTCCCTTTGTGCTGCTGCACATCTCCCGGGTTAGCACGGAGCTGTGCCGCTGCGCTGGAGCACATCAATGCCCTGCCCTGCAGGACCAGTTGGGATGTCCGCGCTGCCTCCTTCACAGGAGTGAGTGCTGCTTCTGAAATGCTCCGGCTGTCATTAATTTAGCAGCTTCTCAACAGCAGCTAATTAATAATGCTTAGAGTGGCTTACCCTGCTCAGACGTCTGTGCGTTGTACAGCTGTTCTTGCAGTGGCTGAGTAACAGAATTAAAGGATGTACCTGGAACACCTAAAAAGATCTAGCAAAACTAGCAATATAATCCATGATAATAATGCACCCACTGCCCAAAATGCTACTTATTCTGGGATCTTAGCCTCTTAGATGTTTTTGGTTTGGTTTTTTTTCTCATATCAGTGATGGTTTTATCACTTGCCTACAGTGGATGGGCTTTTGAATGCCTCATATACCTCCTGAACTTTGCTGTTTATTTGCAGCTGAAGAAATGGAAGTTGAAGTAGGCATGTGGTGTAGATGCTACAGATTTTTATCACTGCCATTTCTTTATTTTTTATCAAGGGAGCTGGATTAGAAAGAATCAAAAATATGAGACTGATCTTCGTGTTAATTCGAAGTCATGAAAAGTAAGACTTTTCAATTCTATAAGCTTTAAGAAATGTGCACAATGAACTTAATCTTTGTGTATATCTCTTTGTGGCATTTCATCTTTGCAGCCACTGTCTCTTAAATACTTTAACAGAAAAACTCAGCCTACAAGAAGATGAGAAGAGCAGATAAGGTTCATAGGCAAGCCAGTCCTATTCCAGTCCTCCTTACCCTCTGACAGATCAGGAAGGGCAACTGATGCTAATCTTCACTACAATCTCAAGGCACCTGGGAAAATGGAAATAACATTTTTAAGATCTTAACAGGTCATGAGCAGCAGTGTCAATCACAGTACCTTGGCCTGATTCCAGTGTGGGAATTATGTTCTGCTGAGCAAATGCAACCTGTTGCCTTTTCAGTGATTCACTTTTTGTCTTATACAGTATGGAGTTGCTGAGAAAAGTTATGAGAGCTGGGGCTTCCCTACTGCCAGAAATATTTTAATGGTGGATTAGCTCAATCTACAGTAACTTTTCCTCCTTGTTCATCAGCTTACTTTACAAAAGTACTTTGAAAAGTGCAGTGCTTCACCTGAAGAGATACTCAGCCACTGAGTTACATGGAACAACTTTAAAAGCCTGTGTGTTGGGCATGACCAGGGCCTCTGATGACTGACCAGATGCTGGTGAGCTCTTGAAGACTCTGCATGTACTAAAAGTCTCTTTTCAAAAAATTTCCATCTCTCTGTTGCAAGCAGTTAAAGTGAGAGTGTTAGAGAGAACAGGGTGGTAGAACTTTCTGTACAGGGTAAGTAAAATAGGATAGGAAAAGGGCAATTCCTGCAACTGGTAGTACTGAAATTATCCAAGGCTGCTGGTTTTACTGCTTCTAAAGAGTAGAAGTGAAGATAGCCATATTGGGGAAATGTTTAAAAAGCACTTAGCAAGGATAGAGCATTTTATCAAAAAAGGCAGGGGTTTTGTGTTGGGTCTTCTTCACATCAGAAATGTTGTCCTGCATATTGCTGAAATGAAATGGCTCTCAAGGTAGCTAAATGTGTCTGAGCAGGTTCCAGTAACTCTTGGGCAATGGGAGCACTCAATAACAAGGGAGGAAAAAAACACGTCTAATATGATCTGTTGAACTGGAGCATTTTAATCAGAGCTGAGTTCTGAAGGAACCAGGTGTTATTTTGCTCCTGGCAGCAATTGAATCTTCACAGGTTTTTCATGACATCACATCTTTTCCATGTCTTAACCAGTGACTCATCCTGCTTGCCTGTTTGTTCCTATTTCTAGCTGCCAGCAGGAAACACTGAGCTTAATGTTAACATTCTCTTATTAATGACACATCCTAGTCTGCCCAAGGTCCCTCTCCCTTGTGGTACCTGGTGGGTGGGTTGTTTTTTTCCCCTTCCTCTTTCCCAAGGTGACTTTTGTTTATCTGATTCTTGGTGGCTTCCACTCCAAAGCCTACTTTTGCAAAGGTGATGTGTGTGTGTGTAAATGTAACACCCCCCTATAACCACGGGGCTGGGAAGTGGATTATCCTGTCTCCAGAACTGCCCAAACTCCAAACAAGGTGCAAAAAGCCATGGTGTAGGTGTTACATTATTATTACAATGTTAAATGAGACATTTAACAGCAGGGGAGAAGTCATTCCTTCAGTAGGTCTGATGGAGCCCCAAACTGTGGTGGGTGCTGGTTATTGGGGTGGGCGTAGCCTCTGTTCGGAGTCTGAGCAGCCTAAGCAAGGGTGATGCCAAGTACATGCAGCTTGTAGATGTTGCCAATAGCTGGACAATAAGCAACTCTTAGTCTTGCATATTATTCTACTTTAAAAAAAAAACAAAACCCGTGGAAATCACACCATAATCCTTTAAAAAAATTGAAATGTTTATTTCTTTAGAGGCTATTTGTCACATACACTGCTAGAAAAGTCATGGTGCTACGGGGATTAAATTCAGTAAGATTAGATGTTTCAGTGACATTTTATTTGGAACAAAGAACTTGTGGCTGGAAATCTTCACTAGAAGAAGGATGGTTCGGAATCAGGGATTCTGATTTTTCAGACCTGCAGCAAGGAGCATCTGTCATGATTTAAAAACTCAAATATGTTTCCTGTGTTAGTACCTTGCAGTTTCTGCTGAGACAGCCAAGTAAATTTAAGAAAGGCTGATTGTACTCCTATTGTGAATGTTTGCGTGATGGATCGTGAGACTAGAGGGCATCTGCACACAATGCAAATGCATTTAGGTCTTTTTCTTCTCTGATAAACACTGAATTTTGATTGCTCATTAATGCAAAACCTTCACATTTTTGTTTCAAGCTACCCACTAATGGTCCTGTGGGTGTTTTTAATTGTTTGCATAAAGGACAGGCACACACGTAAGCCGCAGAAGAGCAGGGCTGTTAGCACGCTGGTGTAAATACACCTCCCAGAGACCCCTCTGTGCCTGCTTACAGCCAAGCTCTCTGATTCCTCTTCAGGGACAGCCTAGCAGGTTCCTGGATGCTGGGGGCTCGGGCTATTCTTCCCAGGCATTTGGCTAGACTGTTAATTAGTGCTACATCACCTTTCTGCTGATCCCCGCCTGTGCCTCGTGTACTTGTCTTCTAATGAGTTTGTGGTCTACCTGGAAATCTTGCAAACAACTTGGCAGGAGGGGAGCAATTTCTGTCAGTTGTTTTCTCCTTCATTAGGTAAACAACTTGAACTTAAAAACCTAAAATGACTAATTACCTAAGATTTGTGGTGTTTTAAACTGAGGGGAGGACAACTGCTGTAAATGCTGAAGAAAGTAGGCTCAGATTTTGCAGTTTGTTTTATTTTATTTATGTTGAGGCATCTGTGTGTGTAGGGGGGGTGTGCACTTAGGCTCTCATGGTGTGAGTCAAGAAAATTAAGCCAGTTTATCGCTGTCTAAGAAGCTAATGTAACCTGAGGAAAAAGGTAGTTTCAGGGTGAGAGTACAACAACTGAAATGCAGTTGGAGAAATGCCACTATAAAGCTCTGAGGGGAGGTGACATGCTCTGTACCTGTACAGTAAAACAGAGCGAGGAAGCCATCAGTGACTCAGGGAGAGATGAATCACATCTCTGCATTGTAGCACAGGGCTGCCAGGGCAAGGGTGTGAACAAACTTTATAAACCATGAGCTACAGGATGCCTTTCCCTCACACACACTGCTCTGGTAATCAGAGAAGGCAGGAACACAGGTATATCCTAGTGAATATGCAAATTAACTTTCTAATGATTTAAGTGCACTGCCCACCATAGGACAGGTTATGAATGAGCAAATGCATGTTATCGTTTGGGGTTCTGTACCTCCTGCAGCCCCATCTCTCACTAATGTATAAATTGGGGCCCATTCCCACACACAGGGGCATCACAGGCAGGACACTGAAATCAACAAACCAGATTTGCTAAATTCCGGAGCTTTCAGGCAATAGCCCAATTTGGCTTTTTCAGTCCAATTCCTCACTGAGCTGAAGCACTGAGGTGGTATCAGGGCAGGTTTTGGAAGTCACCCTGAGTGTCCCTTGAGGCTGCTTCCCAGGACAGCCTGGATGTATGTCCCCAGAGCTGAGTCCTTGCTCTGAGCCATTGTCAAATTTAGTTTCTTTCCGAATTATTCTGCATGTCGCTTGACAATGTGTCTTGCAGTCACTTACTGCCTAGTCACAGCCTCATGCCCTAAGCCAGAGTGAGCACTGCTTAAACACAGGAGAAAATAGGAGATGAGATTTGGAAGGCAGAAGAACCTGTGAATGCAGATATCAAACAATAATGCTGTGAGCATGAGAAGTGGAGAAGCCTGTCTTGCTGTGGATTTGTTTGGGTTTGTTGGTTGCAGAATCTCGGAAGTTACTAATACTGATTTAGGGCCTTCTCCTAATGAGACACAAAGAAAGCCTCTCTCATGTGAATCCTGTGGTGCTGGGAAAAGATAATCATTGCACTTCAGCTTTTTTCACAGCTAAGGTATGCTTAAGGTCTCTCTTCACCTTACCAACTACTTTTTGTGACATATGTAAAAACATTTGAACACATTTTCCCTCAGCAAAACTTGATCAAAAGTGCATATGTGGAGACTGATGTTTTAATGAGCCTCATGTCTTTAGGAAATCAGGCTAAAATAAAGCAACTATCATCTCTCTGAATAAAAGAACAATACTGTTACTGCTGAGACCTTGCTTGAAGAAATATCGTTAGGATCTAGTTGTCATGGCTGGTTTAGCTGTTCAGCAGCTAAGCGGGGATGTGGTGTCAGTGTATGAGAGAGTGCTGTGTGGTGGGTTTATCACTGGCAGGAAAAGAAATGGTCACTCAGGCTGCAGGGTGGAGCCCACCTCATTTTGGTATTTCGACCTCTGACCTGTTGTCAGGAGGGAACAGAACAATTCCTCAGCTGGTGTGCAATGCTTCATTGAGATCAGCCAATGGGCTACCCCGTCTTGAAATAAACACACAAGTTTAAGGGGAAAAATCACGTATTTTCCCAGAGAACTGGTGGAGAAACAGCAAGATTCCTGCTGCACAGCCTCTCCACTGGGAAATTCACAGTATGTTACAGCTGTGGATAGTCTCACAGTAGTGCAATAGCAGAGTCTTTTAAGCAAGCTGTAGGGAGCTTATTTACAAGCACTGTCCTCCTACAGAGAGGCTCTGTGATGTTCTGGTGCAGAACAACAGGCGGCCACAGACTGGCTGCTGTGTGTTCTGCAAGGGCCAAGCCCGTCTCTTGCATGCAGCAAAAACAAAGCTGCACGTACGGAATGATGGGCAGGATGATTTTAAAGCTGAGTTTCCCACCCACTGTCTCCTGGGGATGTGGTGATGTGCTGATCTCTACTCCTGCAGGAGTGCTCTACGTGGATTTATTTTACTCTTCCAACTAGTTACATGGTTGTTAAGTCCTTTAGGGTCTTTTTCTTTAGAACTTAAATCACATTTTAAACCAGTGGCAGCAAATGCTCTCTTCAGTGTGGGTTTTGGGGGACTAAAGGATGGTTCATTTTAGAACTAACCCATCACAGTAGCTATAAGTTGACACCTCATACTGAGCACACACTTTGAAGGCAAAGCCTTCTGGCTCCCTGCAGCTGTTTCACAGAGCTGCCATTTGCCATAAGAAGGGTGAAATGTGTTCAAAAGGTAGACACCTTGTGAGTGAGAGAGACAATCGACTCCTTGTGAGTGAGAGAGAGCACACGACTTCTCTCCTTGGTTCAGAAAGCAGGTCCAGAGGGAATGGATTGGGCTGTAGGACTGCTGTTCTGGTGTAGAAATATTCCTCACTTTAAAAATAGGCTTGCAAAATGTAAAGGAAGAGTGCTATTGGCATCCAACAGATGGCAGTTGACATGTTTTCTAGCTGTCACAAGTCTCTCAAAATTCTTCTGTTGCATATGCCAGAGTTTCACCTTTGTGCTGCCCAGCTGAACACAGAAATGACAACTGCAGGTGGAGGAACTCTGCCGGAACTCTCTGGGAAAACAGAATTAAGATGAACCAACAGAAGAGGATTAATAGATCTCAGATTAGTATGTGCACCTCAGACTCTGTGATTGGGATATTCCACATTAAATTCACTTTGTATAATAATGTTTGTTGTATCAAATCTTTAATTTTTGTCTCTGACCTGAGGCAAGAAAGGAGTCACCGGCAGCATCTGCCTCAAGGACATTTTCCTGACCGTGACACTGAATTGCAACACGTAAATGTTTTCTGCCTGGTACAGTCCTGGACTGGTTATTTTGCCTCTGCTTTGAAGTGTCAGCTTTCAGTGAACTCTGCTAACATTTTATTATTGCATTGGGGCTGAGGCAGAGAAGAGCAATTAAAGGGCTGACATCTTTGGTATTTTTTTAATAGTACATGTGTCAAAATGCATTTAACAAATCATGGTTGATGCAAAAGCCTAATTAATGCTAAAATGTAAGTAGAGTTCATTTCACTTGGGAGCAACTGAGAATTTTAAAATGTGTAATAACAAAAAGTGGTTGCCTTATTTTAGATATAGGACCTAATTACAGCTTTTGCTTCTGAGAACTGAAATCTTAAAGCCTAAATATTCCTTTCTGCTGCAGGATACAGCTGGACAAGAAAGATACAGGACCATCACTACAGCCTACTACCGAGGAGCCATGGGCTTTGTCCTCATGTATGATATCACCAGTGAAGACTCCTTCAATGCTGTGCAGGACTGGTAGGAAATACTGAAATACTGTTGTTGTTGTTGTTGTTGTTGTTGGGTTTGTTTGGGTTTTGGCCAATTCTCTCCCCACATTTGTTTGTTGAGAACATGAGACATCCCACCCTGCACAGTGCTTTGCATCACCGTGTTCTTTCCTGTTCATCTAAATAATTTGATTTATAAACATTCCTTAGAAAAAGTTCACAGCTTCACTTTAATGAAAAGGTTGTAATTCAAATATTGTAGCATACTATAGTACTTTTTGCTTTTAAAAGTATCAATTTATTGTAAAGAAATGAATCCTTTAATGCTTTTTTGGGCTTATGAGGTTTCTGGCTATGCTGCTCAAAATACAGATTAACAGTGGTTGTTCAGTCACATCTCAGGGATTTGAGGAAGGGCTGTGTTTATCCTCAGTAGTGCCCTGTGGCTCCACTCAAATGTCTTGCAATCATTTCTGCTGGTTACCTGGTTGCTCTTCCCTGCAGATAAGAATGGCCACCGTGCAGAGAAGGGCAGTGCAGTGGTTAATGTGCTCTCCTGAGCCAGATTTATTTGCAATGATCTCAGTGACCTACTGGGAGCGTGTGACATCCTGGCTGTGGCACTGGCTCTTAGCATCTGCCTCAGCCTGGCTTTCTCTTGAACACCTATTCTGTATCCCCCAAGCTAGGCTGTAACTCAAAAGCTGCAACAACGTGGTTTGTTGTTTCAAGTGATTTGTCTTCTCTCCAAAGCTTCCCAGGTTTTTTTCTCTCTGTTCACTAAATCAGTTGGTCACGATGGTCACATTCAAGATGCAGTCTCCACTTTCAGCCCCTATCCCCAGTACCACAACAGCACATGAACTGCAGCCCCTCCTGAGCAGCCCTTCAGCAGCTTGTGGTAGAGGAATACATTCTTTTCTTGTTAGAAACACAAACCCAGAGGTTTTACCAAAACCAGTTTTGTCCATCAGGTTTCTCTCACCAAGCTCAGATGAAGCCTTTTCTGCAAGTGTCTGCACAGGGATGTTTTCCATAGGAGTGCAAGCATGGGAGCTGGAGCAGTATCTTTCACTAAACGATGAATATTTCCAGCTTGGTTCCCTGATGAAACAAGATCCATGACCACACCGTTCATCTACCTGGCTGTCTGTTGGTTCTGCTCTAGCAGGTTTTACTTATCAGTCTTAAGTTAGCTAAAAGTGACCAAATCTCAGTCTCTGAGCTGCTACTATTTTAAAGTTTGCACAGGTGAATTTTAACCTGAAGCTTTATATTGGAACTGGTCTAAGGTCTGTTCCATCAAAAGCACTGGTGTGAGAGTACGAATTGGGAAAGGTCAGCTTTGTCTGTTTGACTTCACATCTTCCTGTGCCACAGGAGCTGCAGGAATATCTTTGCTAAGAGCACCTTGTCAGCCAAAGGACAGAGGTGAACTATCAGTGTGTTTTTTCCTCTGTATGTCAGGAATCTTTCCATCTGGCTTTAAGGTTCTGAGCCCAAATGAGGTAGTGGGGTGGATAAAAAGGACCCATTTCCTTCCTTCCTGAAGCTTGTCCACAGGAGAGGAGATGAGGGCTGCAGCCAAGCCAGCATCTTTGGGCCAGCAGAGTCCTCTAGTGGCTATTGCAGCTGGGAGATGGTTTTTCCCAGTCTGCAGAATTGCTTCCTGAACTTCCAAAGGCACGAGAAATGGAAAAAAAAGCTTTTGGCTGGTGCTGCTCTATCAGTGTCTGCCATTTTCTAGCATAGCGAGTAGAATTTTTGTTTTTTTTTTTTCCCCACCATTCTGCATGATACAGTTATGATTAAAAAAACTTATTACACTCGATATGGTCTTCAGTCAGGAACTGTTCTCTCCATAGAAAATGAACGTGTCTACTACTTGAGCTCCTTTATCTCCATCTCTGGTTCATTGGCACGTGACTGTTTTAACCCTGACTGGGCCACGAGGGAAATAAGAATATCCCTCCCAGTCTGCCACATGATTTCTTCCCTGGGAGATCTTTTGCCCTCACTCTTCTTATGGGAGGATGTCCTGAAGAGGATCGTGGTTTGCTATGTGTTACTCATACCTCTCCTAAACCAAGTAAAGGCACTTTCTCTCCTGAATGAGAAGATCATAGCTGTGTATCAGATACTTAAACTCTCCAAGTAGAATATGAATGCAAAGCAGAGTCTTTCCTTCATTCACATGAATCACCCCAATTAATGATGATCATCATCTTAAAACTACTGAGAAAGAGACACAATTTAAATGCATTTGGGAATATCTGGAACATGACTTGTTCTCTTGTTCACTGGAAAATGTACAACAGATTGTATGAGAAGCCTTAAAATATTAAGCCTGAGTGATTTTCCTTACTGCAGTGGGGCAAGAGTTCAGTCAGGTTATTTTACAAGAAAAAATATAAATAGGCAAACACAAAGAGGGGTTTTAACTGATATCGGAAAATAAGTAATTATTTCATTTGCATATGTCTTTCCTGTAGGGTGGGTGAAAGCTTGCAGCTTGCAGGTCAGTTTCTAGAATTTTTTTTTAGTAGTCTTCTTTGATAGCTGTTATTTGATGTTGGGTTGATAGTTCTGTGTGTAGATAAATCAGTTGTTTATACCTCATTTGAAACTGCAATGGAACTAAAATATACTCAGTACTTGAAACTGTAAAGTAAATAGAAAATATTATGGAAGCTCTGCTTTGGACAATCTAGACAATTTTGTAGAAGGGAAATAAAAATTGATAAAATTTATCTTAGATGTAAGTGACAGCTGGTTTCACAAAGCATCAGCTTTATTTATCTTTAACCCACACTGAGTTGTTGATACCTTCATATAACTGTGAACCTGAGACTATTTTTCTTCTAAGCATGAAGCACAAAGTTTGTGCTTTATTGTTAATTTGGGGAATTCAGCACAAACAAGGCACAGCATTTTTATTGTGTCACAGAAATACGTTTCTCCCAGTGTGTATATTGGGCTGCCCTGATAGTTGTTGAAACAGCTCCATCACACAAGCCTTGCTATTTATTCATTTATCTTTCCAAAAGCATCTGGAAATTTTCTGTCCTTCTTTTTGTAAGGACATCAGGGTTTCTTTTATATGTTCTTCATAACTTTTTTGGTTGGTTGGTTGTTTTTTATTCCTAAGAAGAATGAAGACTGGTGTTCTATAAGAGGTTTTCCACTCATTTTTACAAAACAAGGAGAAGGATGCATTTCTCTGGGAGATCCTTCATGCTGTTTCCTTCTTTTTCATTTTCTAAGTAATTCTGTTTAAATAGTTAAGATTTATGTCCCTGTGTGATGCCAGGGGCTGAAATGAATCCAGAGGCTGAATTGTGAATCAGAAGAGGAGCCTGCTTTTAGTTGTTTTAAATTGAACCTGGGGAGACTTTAGTTCTCGCTATTGCTTATGGAGGGAGACTGAGGAGATTTCATCTTCCTGGGCTTTTGCCTGATTTCTGCAGTCACCCCCTTCTCTGACGAGCCTTGAGAAACCCCAGAGTCCCTCAAAAACTCATCACAGATTCATATAAGCTCTCATGGGGTTTGTCTACATGGAGGCACTCAAAGGGGTGACACTGGAGGAGCTAAAATTGGGATTGGAGTGAATGCCTTTCCAGGAGGGCACTAGGGAGAGTGAGATGTTTCATTGCACACAGTCTTTGTTTATTTTTGCATGTTGCACCATGGAGCTGGGCTTGGGTGAGGTTCCTGTTCCCCAGGGCAATCCAAGCAGGCTGCCTCTTCAAGGCAAGTTGCACAGTGAAATGACCCCTTTTTCCCAGTTATCTGTGGAGTAACACGGCTGGCTGCTTTCCGTGGAAAAAAGCAAGCAAGCAACTCAAACTAATTAAAAATTGTCATTAGTAGATCAGAGCTGGAGGCTGCTGCTAATTCAAAAGAGAAGGAGTCAAGTGCTTTATTGTTAAGGGAGTTCAAGGAAACTCACACAGAAGTAAAAGTTTGAGGGCACTTCTGGCTCTCCTGGGAAGTGGCAGATTTGCCTGGAACTGTAGTGTCCTGCCTGGAGTGGTGGTGAGCAGGGGCAAAGAGTAGGAAGGTGAATTAGGGAGTGAAGGAGCACGGAGGAGAGGAGTGTATGGCTTCTGGCAGTGCAGCCTAATGACCCTTGGGAAGGAGGGAGCCTTAAAAGATAGAGCTGACTTGGTGAAGATAAAATAGGTTGTGTGGGTCTGAAAAGATGGATGAAAGTGAATGCTACCAGGCTAAAAATGTTCTGCTGCTGGCTCTGGGACACCTCACCAAGGATGGTGGGAGAGGACCAGCCCCTCAAGATATATAAAAAAAAAGATTCTGTTTTGTCATGGAAAAACTCTAAAAAGGCTGAATGTAAGGTCAGAGTCCTGGGATCCACACTGAGCTTCACTCCAGTTTCAGCACATGAGCCACAGAAAGTTTTAGAGACTCCAAGTTCACCCGAGTGCTCCTGCCTAAGCTCCCATGCCCTGCACCCCTGTGCCACTGAAGTTAGTGTTTGTCTGTCATTGCAGCTGCTGTCTCCTGCCTTAGGTATCCCTTAGTCCTGCTAGCTTCAAGTATTAGCTCACAGAGCCTTGCTTTGATCTCGTATCTTCCCAGTTTGGTAAATTTCTGTTTCTGCTTTTCAGTTGTTTCCATGTTTCTATGTGATTTTCAGTTTCCATGAAGTTTTCCAGTTCAAGCAAAGACAACTTGATGCTTCCATCTGTTCTTATGGTGTTCCTAAAACTCTGCAGGAAAATGTGCTGCAGAAAAGGAGAGAATTATTGTTATTCTGTCTTACATGAGAAGTTGTAAATCCAGCCTGACGTGTGCATCTTTCTCTATGGGACAATATCCTTAAGAGCTGTAATTGATTGTTCCTCTGACAGATGTCAGCTGAAGGAGAATAAGCTTTACAAAAAGCCTTTTTTGTCCCTAATCTTCAAAAATTACTCAATTCAGTTTTTTATCTGGATACTGTGATCTTTAAAACACTTGCAAGGTCTCAACAAGAAACTTCATTGACACACAAAGTTAAGGAGTAGTAAAATGGAACAGTGCTGTGAATTACACAGACTGCATTCTTGCTTTGTGTGTGAGCCTGGTCGTTTGTCTTTGGGCCAACACACGGCCTGGGGATGCTGATACTGCCATTAATGGTACTTGTTTTCATATTTAATATAGGATTGTATTTTGGCACAGCTGATGGAATGTAACCATCTCTTTTGACCTGCTGTAGGGCCACACAAATCAAGACTTACTCTTGGGACAATGCACAAGTGATCCTGGTTGGAAACAAATGTGACATGGAGGATGACAGGATTGTTCCCGTGGAGAAGGGGAAACATCTGGCAGATCAGCTGGGTACATGGAAAGCTTTTCTTTCTACCTTTTCCTCTGCTTCTTTATACTGTGTTCCTTTCAGTTTGTACAATAATAAGTCCTTCCAGCAGTAATACTTCAGTAATGGTCTCACAACTAAGCAATGTAATATATTCTAGGTTCAGATTTTACTTGTTTCATGCTCAGTAGGCCAAGAATACCTGGTAGAATATTTGTAGTGTTGCTGTATCTAAAGGTGATGTCTAGGGGTGGAAGGAAGATAAAGTTTATCTGGAGAGAAAAGCTTTTATTAGCTCAGCAGAATGAAAAGAGAAAAAGTTTTCATAAACATGATTCTGTCTCCAGGTCTCCAAGTACCATGTACTCATTGCAAATCAATGCAAACATTGATTTTTTTTGAAGCTTTTTTTTTTAACTAAACCATGAAAAAGAAAGAAGTTTATATATCAGAACTGAAGAATTAGGTAAAACGTATTTTAAAAATGTACTAGGCTTCTCTATCCAGGTAAGAAAATGGCATTACATTATTGATGTGGGATAGAAAAAGCAAAACAGTTCTGTTGAGAGGAAGATGGGATTGCAATGAAAATTTTATAATGAAGAGCAAAGTAAACTCATACATACTAGTAAACTCACATACATACTCATAAACTCATACTAGTTTATCATTTATTTATCATTTTTCATTATCTATTATAGCATATATGATATTTTTAATATGAAGTCAGGTCTCTGTGTTAAGACTTAACTATACCGTTGTCTTCTTTCTGTTAAAAGAATTCAAAGGGGCAAGTAAATCTTGTTGAAATTTCATTCAGGTAACAGTGGAGACCCTTACAGTAAGCATAAATATTTGCTTAGCTTGTAAGAGTAGAGATTCTTACCAGACCCAAAGGAATCACCATCATCTTTAACTTGTAAAATCCTGTGTTGTCTTCAATTCTTAAGCAGTAATTGGAGGGTGCATAATAAACTGTTAAACTGGGGGTACTGGAGTTCCAGGACACACTGGAACATACATTGGTGTAGTTTAAAGTGTGGCCTTGAACGTGTAAATTCTACATACGGCACACACAAAGGGGTCCCATTCATGGCTGGAGCCTTGAGGCACTGCCATCATAAACAAATAACAAGCAAATATCAAATTAGACCCATCGTTATTATTGTAATAGTAAATCTTGACATGTAGGACTGGCAAAGCAAAGACATGGTTAGTTTGCAAAAGCAGTTGTGGGCTCTTTTTTACCCATCAGAATTTAATTTGCTTTTGAAAATATGAATGAGAATACACTTGCTTCCTGGCTTGCAGACTCTCAGAAAGGTTGTGGATGCATGTGTGTGCACCTATTTCACAGGAATAATTACACTGCTAGTAATTGAAAATTTGTCCAGACCAATATAACAGCAAATGGAGAGTTTTATTTGAACTCCCACTCCAGTTTGGACTTCTAATGTTTTTTTCTCCTCCCAAAATTCATCTGTTTGTTTCAATACAAACTTGGCATCTAGGAACTGAATCCTTTACACGTGGGACACTTCAAGTCACACACACACAGGGTTACCATAGCAACCGATTCCATCAATAGGAAACTGTTTCACAGAAGCATCCTCAGTCCTGCCCCAACCTGGTGCTTGTCCAGCTCACCCTGGAGAAACACACCCCAGTGCAGAGTAGCCCAACAGCTGATCATGCCTTTGGGAAGTGCTGTCCCAGCCCTGCTCTTCTGTAACCTCCCAACTTCCAAAACACTCTTTTTAAAAGAGCTGAAAAATAGATCTGATTTTTATCAGATCAGGTTTGCATTATAGTAACTATGCCAATGTGTACAGCATTATATGAAATTATTTTAAAATATGAGTTAGGTGGGAGGAATCTCTTTAATTGGCTATTGACTGCTTAAAGTGCTAATGTTCATCATGATTCACATAAAGGTTATCCCTCAGCACGTTTATCTAAGTTTGCATAGTGACATTAACATCATTGAAATAATTCCCTAATCAGATTAAGAAATTGTTACTGGCCTGAATGTGAACTGAACCAAAACAGATTGGTTTAGCAGAAGCTAAGCCAATGCTGGACTGACAGATATGGAAGTGCAGTTCTCCGATTTCCTATGCTCTTTATATACATTTTTACTCCTCATCAGAACAGCAAGTGGGGCAGAGAGAACCCTCGTGTGATGCAGGACAGCCCTCCCTGTTTGCTAACAAGGCAAACATCTCCACCATCACTTCACCCCTTGTCCCATGAATCTTAAAAAGGGTTTGAATGGGGTGGATACCCACTTATCTCACACATCGAGGTGACTCGACCTGCCAGCAGTGGCAGACTAATCAGTTAAGACAAATTTTCTCTTTGTTTGTGGCAGAATCAAAAGAAAGTGATGCAATGCAGAATATCCCCAGAATGAAGCACAACAGAACGGAGCTTAATGCAAAATAAACTCTCCGTGGTGCCTCGGCTCTCGCTGCTGGCAATTTAATAACCTGACAGAACAGAAGCAAGAGCCTGGTTGGCCCTTGAGGCCCCTGGGGTGAGGGAGATAAGGAAATGCTTCACAGTTCAGGGCCTTCCTGCTGCTGAGGCAGGGCCCTGGCTGTCTGTCACAGGCTGCTTCTCCCCTGGCTCCGGCTGGCAGCGGGAAGCAGCAGGAGGAGCTGGTGCCATCCCCTCCTTGGCGTAACCCCAGCCTTGCTGGGCTGGTTTTTTAATCAGAAAGGGTCAGTGTTTGAGGCTCAAGGAGCATTTTGCTTTTGAGCACTGAAGTTGGTCAGCAGAAGGAAAGCAACCACGATATTCCTTCTCTTCTGGCCTCTGCCCTTGCCAGAGGGCAGCAGGGGTTGGTAGAGCCTGGCCCTTGGCAGAGCTGTGAGAGCCCAGGGAGGTTCCTCACACCTTGCTGGTGGTGGCACATCACCAGCTGCAGCCCAGGGGACCTGCTCTGATGGAAGGGGGAGATTTAACTCCCTTACCCTGGGTTTACTCAGATCTGTGGATGTGCTTGCCAGGGTGATGGGAAGGATCTATTTATTATCCCTTTCACTCTTCATGAAGCTTGATAAATTTTAAAAGTATTTCTGCTCACTTTTCTGAGATTGTGATTGATTCTGATTGATTCATGGGAATCAATTGACCTTAAGGATTATCTGATGTCTTGTTTTCTTTTGGTAAATCCTGAAAAAATAGGTATTTTAAAAACCATCATGATCATCAGTCTCTATTGATACTTTTTGTTCACTTTTTCCCCAGGTTTTGACTATTTCGAAGCCAGTGCCAAAGAAAACATCAACGTGAGGCAGGTGTTTGAGCGTCTGGTGGATATAATCTGTGAGAAGATGTCGGAGAGCATAGAATCAGACAGTTCCAGGGGCACTTCTGGAAGGAGCATGAGGCTCACAGACAACCCCCCCCCTTCACAGCAGAACTGCTCGTGCTAGTGACCTTTCACACTGAGAAATGTCCTTCTCCCCTGATTAAATTTTATCTTTTCATTTGTGCTGGTGCATTATCACGTAGTCCAAAGGCAGAAGTGTCTGTTGTAGGAAACTGGTCTGTTTGTTAAATGTGCTGGAGTGTTAATATTATGTATTTCCTCATCCAATAATTTAATAATCTGAAAAAATATTGTAAGTGCACCTCGTGTGAATGTGAGTTACACTGATGAAAAATAATTGTGTAGTGATGCAAATGTTATTTCTACAGAGAATGTTGCATTTTTTAATTATAAATTCTTCTACTGCAGAAAGAGTTTTTTTGTCAGGAACAGCAGGAAGCACAAAAACCAATTAGAAGGGACCAGGTCTGAGAGAAAAAAGGGAAAAATCTCTTATAAAGCAAGAATAGGCTTTTTTCTAAACATAAAACAAAAAAACCACCAATCCCCAGATATTTTGAGAATTATTGCTGTCCTCCAGACACAGACCTCAGCTTTTCTGTAGGATGGAGCAGAAAGCAGAGCATTTCTGTCTGACAGTGTGAGGTCCTCCAGAGTGTGAGGAGGAAGGGGGTTGGATTTCGTGTCAAGTCTTTGAACAGATGAAGAACACGGGGAGGAATCAAAGCTGCTGGGCTGGGGAGGAGGAGGAGGAGGTCCTTGCAGCCATCCTTGCATTTCCCTGTGCTTTGGCTGGTGCTGAGTGAAGGACTGAGAGCCCTTCCAGGGGCTGCCCTTGCCTCCAAACATCTCCACCACAGCTTGCAGAGTGCTGGGGCTGTTGCTGTGTTCAGCACATTCCTGTCCCTAATCCTCTCTTCCCAGAATATGACTGTCCTGCAGCCTTTTCCCTGTATCCTGTAGTTGTACCTCTCCAGGTCTGGATCTTCTCTCAACTACTTGCTGGTGGATTTGTTGCAGGATGAAGGAAAAAGGGAGCTGGCTGCTGCATGCTTAATTGGAGGCAAAACCATGTAAGACATGGAATTGCACTGTCTCAGAGAGATAAAAATATCAGGAGCCAAAATGTGAATGTTGGCAGGTATTTGTGCCAATATTATTAGATTTTCTTTCTGCATTTTGTTGTTGATTTATTTTTTTTACTCTTGTTCTAGATGGGTGTGTGTGGGAGGATAGATTTTCTGGTTTGAGATTCAACCACAAAGTATAATTTAAGATAAAGAAGAGTGATTAATAAAACACAACTGCAAATGAAACATGGCAAAGACATCCTGTTATTCTGTGAACTTTTTGTGGCATCACGCTTTGAAGGGAGGAAAAATTTTTAAATTAAGTGGATATGGAGAGAAGTTGGCTGTCTTAAGGGGAAAATTCTGGAAAGGTTTATGGCTTTACCTTTGATCTGTGATCTCCTCTGACTGAGGGGATTTCCTGATGTCAGGAACAGGAGTCGATCACCTGCCCTCTATCCTGTAACGTGCTGGATCATGACACCAGTGAGTGCTTTTGTAATTTCCTTCTGTTGTGTCTCAAGATGTAATAGCTCTAAGAAAAAAAAGCACAAAATTCTGGACAAAAATGCAACTCTTTTGGGGTGGTTTGAGCTCATTGTGCTAAAGGCTTGATCCCTCTGTTCGTGTGTCGCTTTCGGGAATCTTTACTGTGACGTGTTCTGGGTGTGTGTGATCTCGTCCTGAGAGTGTGATTTGTGCAGTGCTGGGATTGTGATTGTTGTATCTAAAGCCCTGAAACTGCAAAATAAAGAGAAGTGTACTCACTGGGTGTGGCCAGAGAGCTTATGTCAGCCGCGTTTCTTGCGTTAGGAGTCCTGCGCATGTGTGAAGGAGAAATCTTTTTAATGCTTTAAGAATCCATCAAACTACATTGATCTTTCTTTGTCAGGGTGATGGTCTCTGAACCCAGCAATCTGGAATCGTTATATAGGTTTAGAACAGTGAAGAGAAGGATTATTTGGCCAATAAATGTATAGTGTTGTGTTCTAATTGTAGGAGAAGCAGGTTTTAGGCAACTTGCATAACTAGCAATAAAATAAAAAAATTCCACATCAGATTTTGAGCTGTGCAGATGTAACTTAGTACCTCAATGCAAATAAAGATTTGTCAGCCCAGCAGCTCACTGGCAAAAGAAAACGGATTCAGCAGAAATGGAATTGCAATTCTTTTCTTTCACCTACTCTTTTTTTTTTTTCCCTAGTAAAAAGACCTTTCCCTTTTTTACCTAATATATAATTGTGTTTCATTGTGTTCTGGTCAAGTCAGATAGACTTCTTTACAGAAGAATACAAGTACATTCCAGGCTCCTCAAGCTAGGATGGGCAGAACTGTTTTTCACAGGACAAGCCAGCAAGTAGCTACAT
>VZTH01013891.1:635570-701847 GCA_013397815.1 Aleadryas rufinucha | reverse complement strand
CCGTTGTCCGGCCGCTGTGGAGCGGCACCACCGCCGCCATGCCCGGCAGGAACAAGTCGACGTGCGGCTACGGCAGCCCAGAGCTTGCGGTGGGGCAGCAGGCCGCGGAGGGCGGCCGCGACGCCGGNTATTTGGCCAATAAATGTATAGTGTTGTGTTCTAATTGTAGGAGAAGCAGGTTTTAGGCAACTTGCATAACTAGCAATAAAATAAAAAAATTCCACATCAGATTTTGAGCTGTGCAGATGTAACTTAGTACCTCAATGCAAATAAAGATTTGTCAGCCCAGCAGCTCACTGGCAAAAGAAAACGGATTCAGCAGAAATGGAATTGCAATTCTTTTCTTTCACCTACTCTTTTTTTTTTTTCCCTAGTAAAAAGACCTTTCCCTTTTTTACCTAATATATAATTGTGTTTCATTGTGTTCTGGTCAAGTCAGATAGGCTTCTTTACAGAAGAATACAAGTACATTCCAGGCTCCTCAAGCTAGGATGGGCAGAACTGTTTTTCACAGGACAAGCCAGCAAGTAGCTACATGGCAGTCTGAAGAAAAGAGAGTCTCCTGCCTTACACTGCATACATGGAGAAGCCTAATACTTTTTGCAAAAATCCTGCAGAGTTTATTTCAAATAAGGAATCAAATCATCACAGGCAACTGATATATCTCTGCATTAATGTGTATTTTGTGTATCTCACCACCTTACCTTTGCTGTGAGGGGATACAGGGAAAGCCTTTTGCCTTAAATGGCCTGCAGCTGGTTTCAGCATCAGCAGTGAGTCAGTAGTAATTGTTACTTATATTAACTGTATTAACTTGTTACTTGTATTAACTTGTAAGAGGAATGGCAGAATGTGAGACGGTGATTTGTCAGGGCAAGAGAAATAAATCTGCTTGCAGTGAAGGGAAACTCGAAATTTTTGATGTGGGCTTGTAGGGAGCTTTCCATTTGACTGGCAGTGACCCAGGATAGTTGTGTTGCTAAAACAGCCTGGCTACAAAGTAAAAAAGGGGCACTGGAGTGTGAAAAGAAAGAGGTGACAGCTCCTCACAAGCGTCTCTCTATGGCTTGTACAAAACAGCACCGAGCGTGCCGTGCTCCAGCAAAAGCCACAGGGAAACCTTGGGATTAGGAATGGGTCTTGGCTTCCATCTGGTGGAGAAATAAAGCACTGAAATACCAGGTCGACATCCAGGCTGAATTATCAGCGCTGTACCTCAGGCTCGGCCTCTGACCCCGCACCTTGGCTTTCACCACCTCCTGTGCGGCCAGCGGCGCCGGCAGCGCTGGGACTGCAGGGACAGACGGGGAGCGATGCAGAAGGGCTGCGATAAACGCAGGATGCTGGCGGTGCGCGCCGTTTGGGAGCGCCGGGGGATTTGAGCCGAGAGGCAGAGCAGCATCCCGGCTGTCACTCCATCGGCACTGGAGTGGGATAAGAGGAAAAGGATATCCACGAATCGGAAAGTGCTGAGACCTGCCGAAGGGGCCACGTAAGGAACAAAGAGTGATTTCTGCTAAGCAGCCACGGGTGCAGACTTTTCGCTGTTCAGGGCACACCGTGTTCCGCCATCCCGGGAACAGCGATCCAGGGAACCCGGGGCCTGCCATGCTGCCCACAGCCGGCCCCAAGAGCTGATTGGTTCTTGCAGCTTGAGCGACAGCCAGCCTGGCCAATTGGTGAGGGTCGTGAGAGGAGGAGGCTGGCTTCCGCCAGCTGGCTGTTGGACTATTCCAACGCGAGAGTAGGGGGGCACTGCCCATTCGGCGGGCCGTCGTCCGCGTGGAAACGTGACGGCGCACAGAGCAGTCCCCGGAATCTGGATTAGCTCTTCCACCTGTTCCTCATCCCCTTGATTTCTCGGCTCGTTCCGCCCGATTCCTAAAAGGGGACACTTCCCCCCCGCTCCGCATCTATGGTTTCCCCCACCCGCGCACGCCGGCAGCCCTGTCTCCACCAATGGGAGCGTCGCGCAGCCATGCGCATGCGCAGTCTCGCGGCCGCCCTCGCTCGGAGNCATGGGGACGAGGAGGAAGAGCGCGGGCGGGCCGGTCCCGAACACAACCTCGGTGACCCCGACATCGTCAAGTCCCCCAGCGACCCCAAGCAGTACCGGTGAGGGCGGGAGGGCAGGTGCGGGAGGACGAGCCGCTGCCGGGGCAGCCCAGCCGGTCGGTGGGGTGGGCCGGGGTCTGCCCGCCCCCGTGTCCCGGGCACTGCTGGCACCCCGGGGGCTGGAGTCGGGCTGGTCCCGGTGACCGGGGCAAGTGGGGAACTGTCTGATCTCTGGGGATTCCGCGGGTGTGTTCGTCTTGAAGGTGGGCTGCCCGGTGTGTGTGCGGGCACAGGACGGGAGGATCGGCCCCTGTGCCCGGGCTGGTCCGTGCTGGGCGTTCTCGAGCCGCAGCAATCCCCAATTAATCATTGGTTTGCAACCCTCGGCCGGGCAGCTCCTCTCCGAAAGCATCAAGTGCAAAGTGCGGCTTAAGTATTTCAGAGCAGATCCCAACTTAACAAGTTACTCTTCCTGTTTTAGATGAGCTTCTCAGATAGCTGTGAGTTGAGGCAAAATGCTTTTAGGCTACCATTTTGCTTGTGTTTTTATTTCAATATTTCTGGCTAGTACCCCGGAAAGGGATGAAAAAGATCGGTTTCCCTGAGCACAGCCCGTAGCGTCCGTGGCCCAGACACAGCGAGAGACTCAGATGAGAACTCCAGCTGAGGCTGAGCTTGCTGGATGCTGTAAGGCAGTCTGTTCTTGAGGGGACACTCTGATAACTTCCTCCTCTAGGACAGAAGATTATCCAGCCCTTGTTAGAGCTGCTTTTCTAAAATTTATCTTTACTTTTCATGATGTCTAATCTGTGCAGCCAGTGGAGAATCTGCTGCCTGAGCCTGGAAATGAATTTTGGGTTTAGCAGTGGCATTGGCTGACAGTGAGATTCCCTGCTGGCTGCCTGAAGAGGACTGTGCCCATTGGCTGAGGGAGAAACTTGCTCCCTCCCTTCTTGCCCTACTTCCTTGCTGCTTCCTCTGGATCTCTGCCTGCCTCTCCCGATGGCATTCTTACTCATGCTGCTTTGTGGCAAGCTTGTCCTCCTGCAAAGCTCACAGCTGCAGATACTGTCAGCGTAAGGAACTCCTGCCTTTGCTCCCTGAAGCAGCACACTGGTGGATGAAGCTTGGGAAATCCACTGAAGGCTTCCCCTACCTATTTTGAGGTTCAGGAGCCTCCTCTGCACGTGAGAATTGGAGAGAGTGTTTGCTTGCAGCATAAAGACGAACTAATACCAAAATCTTGCAGGAATGCTACTGTCCATTCTTAACAGAATTTTTCAGTTGGAAGCAGAGAGTTGCATCCTTTCAGACTGATTTCCATGTGTGTGAATTGTCCTTTTGGAAGAGAAGTTCAGTGCGGCTGGAAGCAAAGCCGCACTGAACCAGGTGTGATGTCCCAAACCTCCTGAGGGAGTGTCCTGACAGGTGATGTGATGATGCTGGCACACTTTCCTCTCCTCACACCCCAGTGATGTGTGCTGCAGCCCAGTCGCAGTGGGCTTAGTGTGTCTGTCTGGTGATATCAGTCGTAGCTTAATGGAAAATGTCATATTTTGCCTTCTGAAATAACGATCACAAAACCAAAAGAGCTCTGACGTAGATTGCAGGATGTAGTTTCAGGAGCAGGTTTGTTCAGACAAAATATTTGTCATGATAAAAGTTGGGTTTGCTCATTAGAGCTGTAATTGTGTAATTACATTTACAAAAAATGTATGTTTGTTTACATTCATCCATATATGGAATTTCATGGTCTTGTGGTTCTTGTAATTTGGGAAATTAAAGTGTTTCTCTCGGTGTTTACCATGCACTGACAGGTATTTCAATATTAACTTCTAAACAATTGTCAAAGAAAAACTTTGTATGAGAACAATCCTGTTTAAACTTATTCAGGAGGTTTAAACAGTATTTTTAAGAATTTGAATTTTATTTTATAATTAAGCCTTATTTGCATTAATGCTGCATAGTCCTTCAAAACAGCAATTGGACTGTGCTTGCTTCTGTCTCTACCTTCTGTGATTGCATTTTTTGTACTGTATTTTGCATACTAGTGGATATTAGTTAACGTTTGTCCTTTTCCATTGGACTAAAACATGGAAAAAGTAAAGAACACCTATGTCAGTGGTGCCTCGGCTCTGTATAACCTAAGCTGTTTAGAACATCCTGGAGTGAAATCCGAGAGCCTCCAACAGCCCCGTGGTTCAGCCGTGTCCTTGCTGCTGAGTGCTCTCTGTCCTGTGTGCAACACCCACGAGCCTCCAGATGAGCAATGTAAAATTAGTATAATCTGCTCCATTAGCTTAATGGGGCTGTGTAGAAAGGATCAACAAGAGCTGCTGGATACACCTGGCTGAACAGCTTTATGGCACCTTGTTCCTCGGGAAGAATAGCCCTATTCTCTTCTCTGCTTTCCACCAGTGCCTGCTGCTCCCTGGGAGGCCGAGGTTCTCCAGGAGCTGTGAAAACCTGCAGAGCAGAGTTGTGTGTGGAGAAGGAGGTGCTGGCTGTGCTGGAAGGTGCTGTCTGGGACTTTGGCTCTCAGCTGCCCAGAGGCTGAAGCACCCACGTGTGCAGTGTGTGTTTTAGGGCATTGAGGAGTGCTGCAGCTGTGTAGTGGGACACATGTACCTGATGGGAATGGTTAGCAAACATGCTTTCAGAATGCAGGAGGATTAATTTTGTTCCCAGACATGAGCATGGATCCAGCACTGTCTGTGCCTCCTGCAGTTCATCAGAGCATCCCTACAAGTTACACACTGTGCTGTTTGAATGAGTCAAAATGCCCTTGTGCTTTTGATTGGAGCAGATTTGTCCTGCTCAGCAGTCCTGCAGCAAGGAAACTGGGTGTGTTCGTGGTCATGGAACCCTGGCCCAGAGCAGGTGCTGCCACTTCCCCTTGGGTGACTGGTCGTGAGTCATAACCTGAACACAACTATTAGATGTTTGTTCACTAGCTTTTATCGTAGATTTGGTAGTCCAAGAGCTGTGTCCACATTGCGAGGTTCTGACCTGCTATAAACTCAGGGCTTGGACTAGATGACCTCTAAAGGCCCCTTTCAACAAAGGCGGTTCTGTGGTTCTATGCTCTGTAACTCAGATTTTTCTGGGAGCGTGGGATGTGACCATGGGTTTGTTTTTTTCTAGCTTGCTTTTTTTTTTGTTGGTTTTTTTTTTTTTTTTTGCTGGATCAGATACCACAGGTCTCTATCACACTAATTCATAGGATGGATGAAGTATTTTCTGGAGCCAGCATTCCTTCCTTTCTGCAGCTAGTGTTAGCCAGTGCAAGCTCCTGGGAGGGGTGCTTTGTCTAGTTTGACAAATTGTGGCTCTATTCCAGATTTGATGGTAAGTGAATATGAATGAGAGCTCTTGTAGTGCAGAGCAATGGTGCTTGCAGTCCTCAGAGTGAAAAGTTGTACAAGGGTGCTGCACAGAGGCCTTGTGGGGTTTTATTTTTATATATATATATACACACACATGTATAAAAATCTCTGTGCATGTATAAACACACACAGAGAGAACTGTTTATTGCTTCTTGATAGGAACCCAGCCAGTTCCCTGTGACTTGTTCTGTGGAGCCTGCAGAGGAGCTCTCTCCTTTCTAACACTTGCCTGCTGCATCTGCAGACCCCATTTAATAGAAACCATTGGTGAAAACAAATCAAATCAAATGCTCTGGGGCCTGCTTAGAAGCAAAGACTAAGATCTTCATTCTGTCACATCATATTTGTTTCCAAGAGCCTGACAAGGCTAAAAGGTGATTGAAGTTTGGGTATGCCTATTCTGAGTGCATGAAGTGAGTGCTGATAGCTTAAATATTTCACAAAGAGAGAAATAAAAGCCAAAATCAGTGAGCTTGACCTTATGGGGAGAGGGGCTTCTGCTGCTGTCCTGAACTACTCCTTAGACCTGTTGAATAGCAAAAGAATGTTTTACTTTCCTTCTGTAAAACTGCTCAGAGTCTTGGCTACCATTAGATTTTCACTGGGAAATCACTCTCAAGTATTACAGGAAATAATGAAATTTTTGCAATTCTGAAAATTCAGACTTAGGAAATGAACATACTCATTGCACATAATTATTCTTTCAGGTATATCAAACTGCAGAATGGCTTATGTGCACTTTTGATTTCGGATTTGAATTACTTGGATGGTGCCCCAACATCTTCAGAGGAGGAGGAGGATAATGATGATGATTCTGAAGAGGGCAGTGATGAATATGATGACTCTGGAGCTGAGATCGAAGATGGTAGAGAAGATGATGAGGACTGTGATGAGGGGGATGACAGTGAGGACAGTGATGGAGATAATGAGGATTTCAATGATTCTGACGACAGTGAATTAGAAGAGCTGGCTGATAAGGAAGAGACAAGAAAGAGAGGCTGTTCAGAAAAGCAGGTATGTACTTAAAGCTGTAGGATGCAGAAATATACAGTGAGCTTTCTTGAGGTCTGAAACGTTGTGATCAGGCATTCAGACGAGACCTTTTTATTGTGCCTGTCCCAACTGATTCATCTTATACTTCTGTCATTTTCCTGAAGTGTTTCTTGAAGCAGCTTTTACTGAGAATGTTGTATTTTCTCTAGTCTGCAGCAGCCCTCTGTGTTGCTGTTGGCAGCTTCTCTGATCCTGAAGATCTGCCTGGATTAGCACACTTCCTGGAACATAGTATGTATCTGCTCCTATTTCATCTTCTCCAGCTTCAGTGCAAATGGGTGCTATGTAGCTCTGCATTTCTGAAGTATTTAGTATAATTTCCTGATTTGGCTGTTTGAGAATTTATTTTCATGAGTTTGTGATTTTATACAAATACTGACTTAGTAAGGAATTCTTAATATGGGAGAAGGTGTCTCATACCCTTTGGCAAGCTGTGCATTAGCCTGTATCAACATTATTTGTTACCCATTAAATGGAGGGGAATTATGTTACCTGTGGCTTTATAAGCCAGGCTGGAGATCTTTGTCTCCTAGTAAAGGGTGATGAATTAATAATGTGGACACAGAAACCATGTGAAGTTTCTGACCAGATGTGTCTCAAAATATTGCTCTTGCCTGCTTGAGGACACTGTCAGAGGCAAACTACAGCAGTTACTGGGCAGCTCTCCCAGGCTGCTGGTATTCAATAGTTTCCTCTGCCTGTGAGCTGTGGGTCAGTCATAGAGGGGTTGCTATAGCTGCAGTTAGGGATAGCAAATTAATGTCATCTTGGCACTGTTGGTGATTTTTTGTTGCAGTGGTTTTTATGGGCAGTTTGAAGTACCCAGATGAGAACGGGTTTGATGCGTTCCTGAAGAAACATGGGGGCGGTGACAACGCCTCCACGGACTGTGAGAGGACAGTGTTCCAGTTTGATGTGCAGAGGAAGTACTTCAAAGAAGCCCTGGATAGGTAACTTTGTGTGAATGGTGATTAGGTGTTAATTAATGTCTCTGTGTGCCTCAGGAGCTTGGGTGTAGCTGTCCAGTTCTTCATTTTGGGGTGATCAAGGCTGTGTCTGAACTCCATAGCTACCTGCATGACAGCAGTGATACTGAATATAGGGAAATGCTGTTTCCCTTTGGATACGTTGCTGGTTTTTTGATGTAGGATTATGTAGGACCCATGTCTAAGTCTTAATGCATGCAGCTCTTTGATTGTTTTGGCAGTCTTAGACTAGTAGCATTGATGACAGGAGAAATGTTATGCAATGTGACAACTGATCAGAGGGAAAGTGCTCCCAGAATCCCAGTGGCTCATCCTTTGAAATATCTGTCCTGGTAGAGTTACTGTTTTTTCTACATTGTTGTTAGTTTGTTTCAGGCAGCCTTCAAAGTTCTGGTACAATGTGTGTCTCAAAGGGAGACATTTAACCCAGTGCAGGTTATTCAGTGCTGAATGTATCTTTTGCCAGAAAGTGCTTAACTTGCTCTTTTGTGCTGTTGGAACATCAGAGCTCCGCTGGTTGGCATGGTTTCCTATAGGGAGAGGAATTTCTCATTCATGGGGGCATAGGTGAATATTCTTGATGCCATAAAATATCTCAGGAGGAGAGTAGGCTCCACTGCAAGTTTACTTTTACACCGAGAGCAAGTGTTTGCACATTTTTCTGAGTATAACCTAAATTTTACTTTATTAGGCCAATTTCAGCTTCCATTTGCAGATTAATCCAGTTTTTTTAGATGTTTGGAAGTGTGAAAGAATCAAAAAAATATAATTGCAATCTGTCACAACAGCTTGCTTAGTGCAGAGGAAAACAGAAATTAGGAGTTCTGTGGAACAGCTGCTCATACAAAGGAGATAAATGAGTGCTGAGGATGAATTCTGCTCATTCAAGCACTTGTGGATCTGAAGAAAGGGAAAGACATCACCTTTCAGTTGTCTTTAGTGTAATGGGTCTTCTTGCCATAGAAGTCCATCAGGAATATGTTACTTTTAACTGTTTATTACTCTTAACTTTTTGCTCCAGCCAGTTCAATTTTTCATTAAAGAACCTCAGCAAATAAACCAGAACTTTTAGATTCTCTGACAGCCTACTGCAGAGTCTCCATGCACTGCAGGTCGGTCCCTTTCCAGTGCTCTGCTCTCTGTGGATACAAAAGAAATTTATTTGGATGACAGCACTGACTTTTATAGTAGATAATAAAATTGTAATGGATATAGAAACTTGGGTTTCATGACAGTTTGTTTCCTGGAGTTAGGAAGAAACTTCCCCTGTGGTCATGTTGTTCCTGAGGAACAACTGGGCATTTCCTCTGAAGCATCTGATACTGGTGCCTATTAGATCCGGGAACCAGACTAGATTGATCACCTGTCTCATCTGGCATGATCATTCTTAGGATGTAAAGGCAGATAATCCTGACCCATCAGTGTCATATCCTACTGGATCCAACCAGTTCAGTCCCACTCTGGGGAGCTGGGAAGCCCTGCCCTTTGGTTCCTGATGGTATCACAAAACTGCCTTTTATCTTCCTTTAAGACGTTTTAGTCAAGAATGGTGTAGCTTGTAGTAAGACAAGCAACTTTATAAACCAAGATAGTAGATGTTGGATTTAATTGCTGGTTTTTTGCCCTATCTAAATAGACACTGAAGACAAATATATGCATTTTTCTGTTCCGTAGGTGGGCACAATTCTTTATTCACCCATTAATGATCAGGGATGCAATAGATCGAGAAGTGGAGGCTGTAGACAGTGGTAAGTAAGAGAATCTTTTCCTGTGTGTTTAGCCTGTCTTCTTAAAACAAAACCTGCTTTGTAACACTGTTTATTGGTTCCATGTTGAACTGCCCTTCTGAGCACTTCAGTGAAGTTCACCTAACTCATCAGAGAGATTAAACTCTTGAATTGCAGCTTTGTGGACATCAGTGGCTGTTAGAGGAAGAAAGACTGAATGCAGTGCCAGCACTGCGAGATTTACCCTCACATTTTCATTAATTAGAAATTATTAATCTGAAGTGGTTTGGCAGTGACTGACAGGGCAGTTACATGAGTGTGAGGATGCTCTGCAGTGAACAAAATGCCTTTAGCTCCAGCACAGCCCCAGTCCTGTGCAGAGTTAATACGATAAGTTGAGGTGATTTTACTTTTCTCCTTATTCTAACACCTGAATAACCACGAAGTCATTTCCCAGAAAGAAATTAAACAAGGCATAGAAGTGAGTGGAGTGTTGATTTTCTGATATGTGATGGATTCTCCCAGACTGCCTATAAAATGTCACTATTTTAGGAAAAAAGTGTTACTAGCAGATATCCCAACTGGTTCAAATATTTATTCCAAGTCATTTTCTTTATCTGTCTTCTGGCAAGGAAAAGTGAGTGATTTGATCTTTGAATTTAGATAAAAGTCAGTGTAAATGAGGACCTGCCTTTGAGTTAAGGTGTGGTTCTCTGACAGCTTCATCCATTGTACACCTTGGTGGTGCAGAAGCAGTCCTTCCCTTGCAGTGACACTGTGGTTAATGTGCTGCCCAGCAAATGGTGGCAGCCTGCTGAACTGGCTGCTGCAGAACCCAGCCAGAAGAATTAGTTTACAGCTCTGCTGTACGTGTTTCTTAGTACCAGCAAAACAGGAAGAGGAAAATGCAGTTCAGGAGGGTGAATTGATTTTGGCAGAGCCCCGTATTTAGATTGGTATAAACTGATTGTAAAACTGCATTTTTGGAAGCTGTCTTGCTCACCTTTCAATTTCTAATTTCATTATTAGGCTAGAGGTTGTTCTGCGTGAAATATGGTAGAAACAGGTTTGTAATTGTTCTCTGGCTCTGTCTGCAGAGCCTCTATAATATTGGTGGCCTTTTGTCCCCATTGAACTTAACATAGTCAGACAGGACAAGTTAGGGCTTTATATGCTTTTCCTTCTTACCCCTTTCTTTACTTCTCAGCAATGAGCTGTTTTTCCTCTTCTCTTACATTTTTTTACTGCTAGCAAGTCCTCTTTCTTACCCTATTTCACTACTTCATCATATATCAAAAGAAATTCCAGGCTGCATCTGTGTGGTATGTCTCCTTTTCAGTTTGGCTGGGATTTGTGCTTTGTTTTGTGGGAACATGACCTCAAACTTTGATGCATGCCACTGCAAATTCTTTAAATTAACAGAGTATCAGCTAGCAAGGCCCTCCGATGCAAACAGAAAGGAGATGTTATTTGGGAGTCTTGCCAGGCCTGGACATCCTATGAAGAAATTTTTTTGGGGTAAGTCCTGAATTTCTGTTATGAAATGGTAATGATACTTAAACCTTTAACCACCTAGAAGTTTAGATGCACTAACATGAACTATCATATCCCAGCAACCATTAGCCTTGTGCAGAAGAATTAGAGCAATTATCCATTTTACAGGAAAATGGTTGGGAATAAAAGCAGCTGTCTCCTTTTTAAGATACTTTCCATTCTGGTTCTGCTTTTTGCTGATGTTAAAGCTGGATTGCCTGAGGTGTATAATCATGAAACTTTCTGTTAACACAAAGGTGGTGCTCTCTGAGTCATCTCCATCTTGCTTAAGCTTGGTTTTTTTGCTATTGGAATTTCCTGGAAAAATAAATTATCTCTGGGTTTATGTCTAAGGAGGCTTTTCAAAAGAATTAATTCACTGTTGAACTTCCAGGAGTTAGACCTTCACAGCCATGGTAGGGGAACAGAATGGGAATTTGTCCATCTCTTGGACAATCTGGTCCTCGCTCCCTCACCCTTGTGGTGCTGGTGAGGCTGTAAATAGCAGTGTGATGGATATTAGGGTTACCAGCTTTGAAATGTAGTTTATTTTCATAAATTTCTATGGTGACATACACTGAACATCATATTTTCCCCTCTTTTTCCCTGTGCTGTTCTGCAAGTTCCATTGGTGAGGGGAATAGCTGGCAGCACATAGTCAGCTGGGCAGCCTGTGGGAGATCTGATAATGCAGAAGGACTCTGTCCTTCCTTGTTATAGAAATATCAGCTGTCCTTAGGATAAGAACCAGAAATCAGAAGATACTAAATTTCAGCTAGCATTCCTTTAACTTCAGATTTCTGTTAAGTGTTTTTAATGTGCTTTACAATGACTAGATTTAGGGAGGAAAAGAAATTCTCAGTATATGTGGTCTTACTGTAAGCACTGTGTGGATAACTAACCCTGCTTCCCCTTTGATGTGTGCAGGTAATGCAGATACGCTCAAACACGAGCCCAAAATGAACAACATTGACACCTACACCAGGCTGAGGGAGTTCTGGCAGCGCCATTACTCTGCTCACTACATGACTTTGGTTGTCCAGTCTAAAGGTAACATCAGTTGCTCCTTAAAAACAGCCTCATTGCTGCTGTTGGTGCTCTTGGAACCAGTCCAGCTGTAGCCCAAGCCAGTTTAGTGGCTTGTCCAGTCCTGCAGAGGGTATTTATATGTAGATTTTAGCCTGGTTTCCAAATGAAACAAGACCTGAGCAATTGTACTGTGTTGTTGTCATCCTTCCCCTTCTTGCGAAACCTTTTACTGAAGCTGTTGAATGGGTTCCATATTAACTCAGAAGGGAAAATCTCAAAGATAACATTTCAGAAATAATCTGGTAGCAATGAAGAGTCGGACCACTCAAGTGAATTAATGCTGCTGATTTCTCTGCCATCAACAGTGAAACTCCCCAGCAAGTGGTGGGGAGGCTGAGACTGAATCTCTCAGTTGTCTTGTTTGTTTAGGGAGAGTAGAGGTTCTGGTTTTTTTCCCCATAGCTTGAAAAATTCTATGCAAATGGATTTGAGTTTTATTTCAGCAGAGAACTGCAGACCTATGGGTTGTTTCTGCTGAGAATAGAAGAAACACATTTCTTAGAAGTTATTCAAGTTAGGTTTGTGTTTAAGGAGGGGTTTTCTTGAATGCTGATTGCAATTCCCATGTCTAAAATGGAGATGGTAATAATAGAGGCAGTATTTCTTATCTTCTCCTTTGCTTTTAATTTTGGTCTAGACAGTAAACTACTTAGGGTGCTGAATGCCTCTTGAATAGTCATTAAGCCAGTGATGGATTGTAATATTTTCTATGGTGATTGGGAAGAAAATGGTGGCAACTGATAACCAGCCAGGTCAACTTTGTATTTCCTTCTCTGTTAAAACAAAACCAACAGTGAATCCTCCCCCTACCCCATTGAACCTTTTTTATTGCTGTTGTTCACATATACAGCATCACTTTGGCAATTCAGAATGCTCGCTTAAACAAGCAAAGTTTTTATTTGAAAAACCCTCAAACTTCTGGTTCTTGACTCGTTTCCCTTAGAAAAGAGGATGAGGAGAAGGAATCCTTGGCACTGCAGGACTGCAGTGCTAAGGATTTGATGGGGAAAACTCCTGTGTACAATCTGGAGAGTCATGGAATGAGTTGCAAGTACTGGTGGTTTTGTACATCCCTGGGACATTAATTCCTTCTCACAGTCACTACTGAACTTTAAATCCCAGTTGTGTCAGCCTGAGATTTGAGCACTGTGTACAAACCCAGAGCTGTGACCACAGATACAGCTCAGCCAATGTTAAGAATTGGCTCAAACCAACAGCTTTGAAGTTTGTAATTTAGAACTTTGCAGTTTTCAAATACACTGACTTGCAAGCTCTTTGAAATAACTGAGCTGGTGAGATAAGGTAATTTGTCTTAGATCTTCAGGAAATTGCATTTCTTTCTTCTCTCTTTTTTAGAAACACTGGATACATTGGAAAAGTGGGTGACAGAAATCTTCTCTGAGATCCCAAATAAGTAAGTTTCTTTGATGCATAAAGACATTGCTGATCATAGAATTATCTGTTCTTAAAATGACATTTAAAAAAAACCCCTAACTGGAGAAACAAAGGAAATTACCATTTGTTAATTAACATTCTTATCTGGAAATAGAAAAGGCAACTTTTAAAATTAATGACCAGAGTTAATTGTTCCAGAAAGAGTTTGTTTCTGCTTAACAATTATTTAGGCTGTGAGCTGTGTGGTGCTAACTTGAAGCAGTGTTTGCTTAATATGTGCTGATGTCTTGATTTTATAAGTCATTCAAACCTAGATTATCATTTCACATTGCTTATCTTCGCTTTCGCTTCGCAAAAATAATTAGAAGCAAAATTAATTAACACCGTATCTGGAATTTAAGTGTCATCCTTAGGGTGGCAATGGGTTAGAAATAAATCTTTTTTTGAATGGCTCTCTCCAATCTGCTCTCTGGAAAGGGGGTTCTGCAACAGCTGTACTCACTTGAAAATTTTATTTCCCTTTTGCAAGATGTTTGTTTCTGTGGTGCTTGGAAATGCTCTTGTGAGAGCCTAATGCCATTCAGAGATACATTTATCTGTCCTGGCCACCCCCCTCCTCATCCCTCCTGCCCCACAGGACAATCCAGCAGGATTCCTTGAGTCCATGTGAGCTCAGGAGGTTGTTTACTGTACTTGGCTGTACAAAAGCAGGTTCTGTGCTGTTACTGCCTTGTACAGAAGGAAGGGGAGGTGTTGCTGTGGTATCCACATGTTGGTTCATTGCTCAGTTGTGTGGGCAGGGTGCCAGGCTGCCTCCCAGGGCACCTCCCTGGGGCTGGGTGGCTGCTGGGCTGCACCCTTGGAAAAGGGCCGTTTTCAGGCTCTCTGGTGTCCTGCAGAGCTGTGCTCTTTATGGCTTTGAATATCTCAGGGTAGCCTTGAACCCCTGCCAGTAACATCCCACTTCCATTTTGCTTTCAAGTGGTTTGCCCAAACCCAGCTTTGACCATCTGACTCAGCCTTTCGACACACCAGAATTTCACAAGCTTTACAGAGGTAAGTGAAATAGATCTAAATGTTTTGGATACCTGAATATGAAAAGAAATTTTCTCTGGGTGATCCAGATACTTTGTAAAGTAATTGTGTGTGGTTTTGAATAGCTTTTAAGTACTCTTTCTGCATTATGTGAAATTTATCTTTGTCCAATCATGTATATTTATAATTAATCCATTTATTTGTGTCCAGTTGTTCCAATCAGGAAAGTTCATTCACTGACCATCACCTGGGCACTTCCCCCACAAGAGCAGTATTACAGGTACACTGTGCTGCATTTTACTTCTACCATGTTTATGCTGTGAATAATTTATTGACTTTCACAACAAGCCAAAGAATCTCATTTACTTGTCTAACAGATTACTTTGGTTCAGCTAAGGGGGGCATTTTAAAAATGAATTAAACTGATGCAGATACGGTTCCCATTTCCTCACTGACTCAGATCAGTCATTATGTTCTGAACTCCCACACTTTTTAGCTTATTATCTTAATTCTGCCTGAAAATACAAAACTTGCCCTGAAGAAAGAGACAGTGCATATTTTAGTCATTAGCCTAGTGATTTGAGTTCTTTCTGTGAAATGTGTTACCTCCTGGCATCTAATCTCCTTCAAACTTTCTCTTAGGGTGAAACCTCTTCATTATATTTCCTGGCTGGTGGGACATGAAGGCAAAGGCAGTGTTCTTTCTTTCCTTAGGAAAAAGTATGTGTTTTTTAAGCAAAGTTATTAAATGCTTTGATCTCATTTAAATCCAGATAAACTCTATTTTGTGTATTTATATTTTCTGTAGATATACAAACAGGCCAAGCCTGCCTTTTTGTATCAGTGTTTTGTAGTGGTATTCTGTAAGGTGATGACAAACCCAAGTGAGATATGAATAGGGATTTTGTCTGTGATCCATGGATCAGCAGTATCTGTGACTGATCTTTGAGATCTCCAAAATATAACTGAGCTTTTTCAGTGTTTTTCTTTAACTCTGTATCCTGAGGTCACATCCTTAAGCTGGAAAAGCTTTGTGTAAACTGTCAGTGGATTGAAAGCCACTGAAATAAAGCTGTGATATGCTGCTTGTAACTAAGCTCAAACAAAGCTGAAATGATTAATTATTAAATACCTTTAACTCTTCCATAGGTTTTGGGCCCTTGCATTGTATGGAGGAAATGGAGAGACAGGATTTGAACAGAACTCCACTTACTCCATCTTCAGCATTTCTGTGACTTTGACTGATGAAGGTTACAAGCATTTCTACGAGGTATGGTTTCCTGCAGCTTGTTTTTCCTGCTGTTTCCCTAATGGCTGGAAAGATGAAATACAATCTTCCTTTCTGTCTGCAGGTGGCCCACGTTGTGTTTCAGTATGTGAAGATGCTGCAGAAAAGGGGGCCAGATCAAAGGCAAGTGTTTGCCACTCCAGCAGATGTTTGTGGTGCTGTCCTTCTCCGTTATCCTGTTATTTGTAGTGTTTGCACTTTTTGTGGAGTTACTAGAGCATAAACAGGGAGTCAGTAGTAAAGCTTGTCTGTACTTATGTTTATTTTTCTCAATGTTTATGCTTGTTTCTTGGTGCTTTTAGTTTGACTTACTGTGTTCTGGTTCCTTCAGTTTAGTAAGCTGAACTAGTGTAGATATCAGGGGCAGTTTTGTGTTCATTTTAAATGAATTTGTTGAGCCAGGTCTGTGGAAGTCAGGAGTGTGCTGTTCTGGTGTTAACCTTTATGTTAATTTGGTATCAGATTCTGACTCTTTGTAGTTAAGTCTCTTTCTCTTTGGAAAATAGAAGAACTTTCTGCCAGTTCTGAGAAATGCCATTTTGGGAAGTGCATTTAATACTGGCTTCTGTGTCTTGTACCTGAATGAATCACTGATCTCACCATTGATGCTTTACCTAGAAGGCTCCTTTGTTAAGATTCTTGGTAAATGTTATGGAATAATGGAGAAAATCCACTTTTATTGTCTTCTTCCTCCTTTGCAGAATATGGGAAGAAATACAAAAGATTGAAGCTAATGAATTTCACTACCAGGAACAGGTATTTATCCACTGATTTGACATAGGTAAACCGTGAAAAGTATTACTTTTCCATTTTGAAACCCATTTTCAAAGTTCTATTCAAGAAGAAATACATTGTGCACCTAATGAAGCTGTATTTTGCTGAAAGAAGCTGTATTCTAGGCAGAGAAATATTGAGACTATTTCCCTAACAGAATTCCATGTTGATTTTTCATTCCTCACCTGCTAGGTAGGCTATTTTTCAGTTTTGACTTTCTTACTCCTACTACATTTAACCACGTTCTGTTTCTTATTAGGTAACTTGTTCTTTTTCTTTGAAAGGCACTGAAATTTCCTTTTGAGAAAACAAATCCATCCATACAAATACTGCATTACAGCAGGAACATAGATTTGTGTGTGGTTTTGTGACAGGGTTGTGAATCACAGGGCAGAAGAATGACTTAAGTCATGGCACCCCAGTTTTGTGCTTGGTGGATAGAGCTGTGCTAAGGAATGATGGTCTCAGAGGCAGGGCTTGGGGATGAGTGGTTATGGGGTGCCCAGGAGAGGTTTGAGGTTTCCTCAGGTGTATGGTTTCTTAAGAAATCCTTGGGCCTGTTTCCCACTACATTTACAAGAGACAGATGTGTCAAACTCACCTCTTCTCAGGTGTGCTGTGCTCTCTGTCTGACCCAGAATCTTTACAGTGTGATGCTGGCTGGTGCAAAACCCCCAAAAGCACTCAGCAAGAAGCTGAGCAGCCTGGTTCTCTAGGCAGCTTTACCCTGCTAAAAGTGTATTCATGTCCAAGCAGGAGAACCTCCTCCTCCTCCTCCTCACCCTGCACACCATGGCAGGCAACTTGGGAGAGGAGCAGAGCCAGAGGTACTTGTGCAGCAGCAGCACTTCCTTGCCTTGTGCTTTCCAGGTCACTTTAAATCTTGAATTGTCACAGGGCTCTGCTTGTGTTCCCTGGAGGCAAGGAGAGCATTCTGCTGGCTCTTTAACTTGGTAGATTCCATGACTGTAAACTGCATAATCAAAGTTTCTTCTACAAAGATGATGTGTGTGAAATTTCAGGATTCTCAGAGGAGACTGAACATTATATATGGTTATGAAATATATTTAATTTAGTAACTGAAACTAAATGCTGTAACAAGCACAGCATCCAACTCATGCTCAACATACCTGACTAGCCAAGCTCTTCTCAGAACAGAAAATTGATATCTTGGGTTTCTAATTATGTGACAAATAGCTTTATTTCTTTGCCTGCAGACAGATCCAGTTGACTATGTGGAAAACCTTTGTGAGAACATGCAGTTGTTTGAGAAGGAGGATTTTCTGACAGGAGACCAGCTCTTATTTGAATACAAGCCTGAGGTAAATATTCTTTGAACTCTGATTATGTGTTTTGATGTAAGGAAAACATGTGCATACTGTGTAATACAGGCATGGGTATAGGCATTTGTAATTAAGCATAATGCAGGCACAGGTTTTGTGTTAATTGAAACACTTTTTGTATTCAGAAAGCAAATCTGTTTTGTAAGCTTGTTTTGTCTTGTTCTTCCTACATTCCCATTGAGAAGCCTTGCTGGGCCAGGCAGTCAGAGCTGCATTTGAACTGAAATACTGTCTGGAACTTGCAGATCATTGCTGATGCCCTGAACCAGCTCAGCCCTCAGAGAGCCAACCTGGTTTTGCTGTCTGCTGCCAACGAAGGCCAGTGTCACCTCAAAGAGAAGTGGTTTGGGACTCAGTACAGCGTGGAAGGTAAAACAGCAGCAGGAGCTGAGAGTGTCTGATCCATGCATTCCAGGTAGTGAAAGGGTGGCAACACAAAGTACAAGTGCATGGAAGCAGGGAAATGAATCCTCAGTGCTTTACTGAGCTCCCCATTAGTCTCTGTGCCACCCAATAACTGCTCTTTGTTTGGTGCCAGTTGGTTCCCACTCCTGCAGTTACTTTGGGAGGCAGCGGTCCCGGCGAGCTCCACTTGGCTGCCATTCAGGGGAAAGAACACCAACAATGGGGCACAGGGTGTAGGGGGAGCTGGGTTACTAAGGCAGACTTGATTTGCTTTTTAATAGGACTGCTTCAGTCCTGCTCCAGAAGATTTTGTGGGAAAGGATTTAGGAGGAGTCCTGATGAGTGGGGTGATGTTAAGAAACTCCTGTGATACTGCAAATCTTTCTGGAGATTGGGAAAAGATGTCTGGAAATAGGGTGACCTTACCTTCCTGTTGAACTAATGCATTTCATGGTTTTTAACAGATATTGACAGATACTGGAGTGATTTATGGGACAGTGACTTTGAATTAAATCAGGATTTACACCTTCCAGAAGAAAACAAATACATAGGTAAGGCACCTGGGCATGAATGAAATCTTCTCCAATGATTTATTTGAGAATTTGCTGTGGTTTAGAAACAATCTGAACTGTTACCAACCTGTTTTTGCAAATTAAAAAAGCATGAGCACTCTGTTCAGCTGGATTTTATTTACTATCCTTTTATTTATAAGCTTAAGAACTGAGTTATTTTAAGGCATATGAACTTGTAGATGATACAGCCATAACAGAGCAGGCCTTGCAGTCAGTGAGAGTTAACACAGAGCTCCAGACACCTTAGAGGAGAATTTTATTTGCTTAACCCTCCTGTTTCCAAAAGCATCTAAATACCATCTGGCTTTGTTACCAAAACCGAGAGAAATGAAAGGCAGGACTTGTGTCCTGGATGGAATGTGATGCCACCACTTCTGCTCTGCTTCTGAGCCACTGTTCTGGTGTGGAAGTGAAAAAGAGATGTTCTTCAGGTCCAGGAAAGTCCTGTCACGAATAATTTAGAAAAGTGGAGGGGAAAAAAGTATTTTTTGATACTTTTGAAGACTTAGATGAGTTTTGCCTGATTGTGTCTGTGAAACACACTAACATGTGGTTTTGTGTGGTTTTTCTTTTTATTAGCCACCGACTTTGCTTTGAAAGTTGCTGACTGCCCTGAGACAGAATATCCAGTCAAAACACTCAGCACACAACAAGGCTGTCTCTGGTACAGGAAGGATGATAAATTCAAAATCCCAAAAGGTAAATGCCTGAGGGCTTTCTGAATAGCAAGACCCTGTTTTTACCAGCTGCAATTTATTTGAAGGCAAATAACCCGTGGAAGTGTTCACCATTTAACGAAGTGCCTGCTGTCAGCTCTTCCATGGTCCTTTTGATATGTTTATTAGCTACAATGAAAGAGAAGCAGGTGAACTAAGGCAACAAAGGCACCCTGCTGATACCTCAGGTTGAAAAGTGGAATCACTGAAATTGACTGACTTCTGAACAGTCTATGTGGGGACAGGATTGGGCAGACAGAATCTGCTGCTGAGACAAGGGCTTGAGAAGGAAGGAGCGCATTAATTAGAAGGGACATAGACTCTTCTACAGAAAGAGAAAAATACAGCCTGGATCTGAGACAAGGGTGTAAAATACATTGCTACTTTCAAGCAGAATGTCACCTTCTTAGTGTCCCTTAAACAGATGTTTTGTGGAGTTTCCTCTTTCTGTTTATAGTGGTCATGCCATGTGAATATTCTGCAAAGCACAGCTTTATTTTCTAATATTTCCTACTTTAAAGGGAAGATTTTTGGAGTAAAGAAGGAGAAGGTGTTTAAATGATGAGTCAAGAAAAAAAGTTTTATAGATGAATGACCATTTTCATGAAACTCAAATTGTGGCTAAAGAGCAACTTGATGGAAATATATTTGACTTCAGAAAGTTGTCACTTTCTAAACAATTGCTCATTTCAATTTCCTTTTCCTCACCAGGTTATGTTCGATTCCATCTGATCTCTCCATTGATACAGCAGTCTGCAGAGAAGTGAGGACTTTGTTATTTATGCTTACCTTGCAGAGTAACTAAATTACCATACCTAGTGAAAAACCAGGAAGAGACTTTAAGCAGGAATAGAATAAGGTGTCCTTTTCCCATGTCCTTCCACCTTCCTTGTGGTTTTATCTGCAGTTTGGTGAGGGTGGTTCTGCAGCAGGTCCTGCCTGTAGCCAACAGATGTGTAAGGACTTCCATGGGATGTAACTCCCCAGGGCAAGTTTGGGAAAAGATAATGTAACAGCAGCAGTGCTCAGGGAAGGAGGTGCTCCTGGAAAGAGCAGTCCACAGTCATGTCCTGAGCATGTCCCAGCATCCTGGGAGCCTGCAGGAGCAGGAGAAGAGGCTGCTGCAGCAGTGGGAAACCAACTGTGGGTCGGGCGGAGCTCTGGGTGTGCTGCACTTGGCTTGCCTTAGGCTGGCATTGCCACTTGTACCCAGTGTCACAGTGCTTCTGTCATAAACCTGCCAAGACCTGCACAAATCCTGTTTTGGGAAAGCCTTTGTAAGTCTGTTTTCATGAGGTGTGTTGGTTTAAGCTTTGAATTGGAATCCAGGCAATGACAAAAAGCTGAAAGCAGGGACTGCAGTTTCCAGGTTGCGTAACCTGCCTGCTTTGCTCCAGCTTATTGTTATTTTATTACCTTGGTAGAGAAATAATCATCTCATTACTCAAGTATTGGGTGTAACTGAGTCTATCTGTCCCCCAGTCCTTTACACAAAGTAAAATTTCATTTTCTGTGATTTTTTCATGTCTTGAGCATCATCTTGTTAAAACGTGCATTCTTACCTTGAAGAAATCTTAAATCTTTTGAAGCTGGTATCTTTCACATTGCAAGGAATAGTTGAATGTCCAGATAATTTTTCAGTAGTGTTGTGTGCTTTCTGGACAAAGGGAAACCTACATTCTCTATTTCTGTGGTTTTTTGGAAAATTTCTTTTTGAATCTCACTTTACACAAATTCCATTTCTGTTGGAGAGCTCCCTGCACGTACCATCAATCTCATCGGGCTTGACTTTCATCTTTAGTCCATCCTTTTTTCCTTTCTTTTTAACCCTCTGCCCTTTTCCCCCTGCAGCATAGTTTTGTTTGATACATTTGTGAACATCCTTTCCCACAACCTGGGGGAGCCAGCTTATGAAGCAGACGTGGCTCAGCTGGAGTACAAGCTGGTGGCTGGAGAGTATGGCCTGATCATCCGAGTGAAAGGATTCAATCACAAACTACCTGTAAGCTCTGCTCATCTCCTCACTGCGTTTATGCCTGCAGCTTTGCAGGGTGTGTGCTTTTCTGGAGCATTGAATGGTTGGATGAGGTATTTTAAATAGAAAAATTGGTCTCTGACAGGGTAATGCAGCAAATGTGCTGCTTTTTCTTGTTTTTACATGTATAAAGATGGAGTTGTGTGCTCTTAAACAAGCTCAAATTACTGACTTCAGGCTGACTTAAATCTTTCTTTAAGTAATAACTGTATCTGTTAAGATTTTAACAGCTTTTCCTATAAAAAGAGCTTTGTGTCTCCCATGGCCATAAAGAGGATTGGATCCTTTCCATCTCTAAGTTGTGTCTATTTGCATGATGTCTGGAGAAGGGTGTCTGGAAAGAGATTTTGTTTTCAATTTGACTTTGGAGATCCAGCTTCTGAACGTGCTCATTTTGGGGTGCAGATTTTCTGTGTTGGCTTGCTGAGGACTGGGGGATCCCTGTTCCCATTCCTTAAATGCTGGCCATGTAAGACATGGCAGGCACAGAGAGGACACAGTGACTGAAGAGGAGACAAGCATCAACTTCCATTGCAAGAGCTTGGCTGGAGCTTTAAGACCATCAATCATCTGCCAGACTTATTAACAGGAGTTTTAACAGAAAAAGCCAAATATGCAAACAGCAGGGTCTGAGCATTCTCTTTTTCAATCCTGAATGATGTCTCTGTTGTGATGTCATTGTGCTGGTCAGCTGTAAAAGGAAAAAATGGAGTATCGAACACAGAAATGTTGGGAGTTCCAGGCTAGATTTGTTTCAATAGAATGTGGAAACTCCTATTGATCTGGGATATTGAGCTTATTCACTGTGTAAAAACACTGCCCTTCTGAAACTGTCATTTGGGATAGAATTGTTTAGTGAAGAACATCTGGTGGAATGGAGGAATGTGCTTTAGTAATGCTGCATGTCTCAATAATGATAATTTTATTAATGATAATTTTACATTATTGTATAGCATTAAATTGAAAGTGGTTCTTAAACCAACAAAAAACCCAACTTAAAACCATTCTCTTTACAGCTTCTGTTTCAGCTCATCATCGATTACTTGTCTGACTTCAGCTTTACTCCAGCAGTGTTTGAAATGATAACAGAGCAGCTGAAGAAAACCTACTACAACATCCTCATTAAACCCGAGACTCTGGCCAAGTGAGTTCTGGGGGAGGGCAGCAGTGGCTGAGCAGCAGGGTGCTGGGGCTGAGCTGAGGAGCTCAGGGATCCCTGCTCTGTGCTCACAGGGCTTGTTCCAGCCTTTGCCCATAGCTTAGGGAGCCCCAGCAGCTCTGCAAGCAGCGGCTCAGCCACGTGGCCAGACCGGACACCCAGGGAGCCGCTGTCCGGCAGTGACCTGGAGCCAGCAGCGGCTGCTGAGGGAGGGCACAGTCAGCCACGGGTTCTGGGGACCCTCTCCCTGTGTGCAGTCAGGAATGGCATCTCTGGCACCACCAGCTCCTGACGTGCTGCGGGTTTGTTCCCCCGTGGCGCTGCAGGGACGTGCGGCTCCTGATCCTGGAGCACGGCCGCTGGTCCATGATCGACAAGTACCAGACGCTGATGAAGGGGCTCTCCATCGACGCCCTCTCCGCCTTCGTCACGGCCTTCAAGTCACAGCTCTTCGTGGAGGGTCTTGTGCAAGGGAACTTCACCAGCAGGGTGAGTACAGCCCTGGCACCTGGAGTGCTCACACTGCTGCTTAAATGGGCTTTAGCACACTGAACTTGGCTGCCAGCTGATGCTGCCTCTGTTCTGGCAGTCTGGAGTTTCATGGGTACTGGGCAGCTTCACCTCTGACACCTCAGGAGTGCCTGTGTGGACAAGGCAATGGCAGTCCAGAGTTGCCAGTTTGAACAGAAGTTTCCAGGAATTTGGATTTAAACTGCAGAGAGGGAAAAACGCAGTAGATGCCTGTAATCTGTTTCTCTTGTTGCCACCATTTTTTATATTGTTTGGTGTACTGATGTACTTGATATGGCAAATTCCTGCAGTGGTGCCACAGGAGGATGTTTCCCTCAGAGCACATTTATCCTTGGAATCTGATTGTCTGCGTGATTTGGTTAAACCTCACTGAGTGTCAAACACATGGAGTATTCATTGAAGGCTTGTAAGGATAACTGGTGCTATTTCTTTGGCTTGTGCCTTGTCCTTCTGGAGGCAGTACAGTGCAGAAAGCAGCGTGGAGACTCTGCAGTGTGGTGCAGAGGAGGCTGGAGGGACTGGAGACAGTGTGAGGGAGCAGGGAGGTAGGAGGCAGGACAGAGCTCAGCTGTTCTTTGCTTGGGGCTCACTCTCTCAAGTGCTGCTCTGGGGTGTGTGGTTGTGAATTGGGATAATAATTCTCTTCTAAGTAAAACTGATGGCTTTGCTTTCTTCCCTAGGAAGCAAAGGATTTCCTGAATTATGTTGTTCAGTGAGTATCTCAACTCTTTAATTGCTTATTATATGGAAACTATAATCAAGATAAGATTCTTTTCTGGAGGAGGGAGTCAGAGTGGGAGTGATGCAGAAATTCCCTTCTTCCCTCTGGTATTAGCAGGAGGTGGCTGTTGATGGTGGCAGTTTCAGCAGTTGCAGTCCTGGTTTGGGGAAGGGGAGAATGATGTCAGACCGAGTGTGTAAATGTCAGGGTGTTGCTCTGGTTTTGGCCAGGGTGTGAGCAGGAGTTTGATGTGCTGTTTGTGCTCCCCCAGAAAGCTGCAGTTTGCTCCCCTGGCCCATCCCTGCCCTGTGCAGTTCCGGGTGGTGGATTTGCCCAATACCCACCTGCTCTGCAAGGTGAAAACTCTCAACAAGGGCGATGCCAACTCCGAGGTCACAGTCTATTACCAGGTAATGTGTGCTGGGCTGTGCTGGCCTTTTCCCTCTGGCCCTGCCCATGCCCTTGGGAGCAGGCTCTGGACAGGGATGTCACAGAGGGGGCACAGACACCTCATGTGAGCACAGGCCCTGTGCCCCAAGGCTACACCCGAATGGGTTTCCCTCTGGGGGGTTCCCTAAAATCACCTTCCCCTCCTGGGCTAGTGCTGGGAGCTGGGTTAGTGCTGTGGTGGCTTCCTGGTGTCCCCAGCTCTGATCTCGGGGGCTGGGCTGGGCCCATCCCCTCAGGGAAAACCAGAACTTCCTGTCTGTCCCTGCTGAGAATTGTCCCTCAGTGCTGCAGTCCAGGCTGAGGTGTGTGCCACGAGTCACCTTGGCCTGAGTGATCACATTAAACCCACCCTCAATTCTTTATTCTCTTTGTAGTCAGGTGCGAGGAACCTGAGGGAATACACCCTGATGGAGCTGCTTGTGGTAAGTTTGTGTTTGTGCCTCCTAACTCAGCAGTGTCTTCCCTGAAACAGTGCTTGAAGCCAAGGCCACGGGGCTGCCTGGTCTCCAGGGGACAGCGTGTTCCTATTGCTGCTCCTGACTGAAGTGTTTGGGTGGGGATCCCCAAATGCTGCAGTGATGGACACTACAGGACAATGCTCTTGTAGTTCCCAGCCACAGGACTGAGCCCTCTGAATGCAGTGGTTGTGGCTGGCCAGGGGCACTTGAGTGTCCCCATGCTCTGTGTGGAGCCCACGAGGGGCTGCAGGGCAGCGTCACTTCAGCTCTAACTTTGTGCTCTTTCAGATGCACATGGAGGAGCCTTGCTTTGACTTCCTGAGAACCAAGCAGACCCTCGGGTGAGTTCACTGGGGAGGAATTCTCCTGCACCTGCTCCTACACTCCTGCTTTTGCTGTTCTCTGGTGTTTTTATTCTGGAAATCCTTCCTGGCTTATTCCTGAATTATGGTAATGGAACCAGCAACATCAACAGCTCAAAACCAAAAGCACCCATCAATACAAGCTGTAAGCCAAGTTGCTTTTGATTTCTGTAAGAATTGCATCTATTACCAGTGTGTTAACTCAAAATTATTCAGCATAAAGTTGTTCCTTCCACTTCCACACTCGGCCCCCCTTCCCCAGGGCTGTTTTCACAGCAGCTCTGTGGTGCTGAGCAGCCTCCCTCGGAGGCACCCTGCTACCTTCAGGAAACTGGAGCAGGCTTTTCACAGCTCTGGGTCTCTCACTCTGCTTGCATTAGTCTGCAGGAACACAAATACAAACACTCTCCCAAGTTTAAAAGGATTTCCTAAAGCTGAAAAAACACTGAAATGCAGCAATGCAGCAAATAAAGGAAATGGAACTATTGCAAATTTAGATCTCAGATTTATCTGTCTAAAGTACCAACACTCTTTAACTTGCAGCATGTCCTGTAAATGAAAAGTTAATTGTGCTTGTGGAATGACTTTGTTTCATCCTTTTTTGTTTTAAGCTACCACGTGTACCCCACCTGCAGGAACACTTCTGGGATTCTTGGCTTCTCAGTCACAGTGGCAACCCAGGCAACTAAATACAAGTAAGTGCTCTGTGGGGAAGAGTTCACTACTCCCAGCCTTGGCTGTGGGAGTCACCTGCTCCCAGTTACGAGTTCACACCTGTTTCAGGGTTTTTTTAATTCAAGGGGATGTCAGAAGGGACACTGCTGCCAGTCACATCCTGCTCAAAACCAACACCGGAATAAAGCAATAGCTTTAAGCTTCTTGAAACTGCTGTGGTCCTGACTTGAATAGTGAAACGTAATGTCAAGACTAAATAAAATATCCCCCTGCCCTTTTGAAGCTGTTCTGCCAGGAGAGTTCAGGTGCTGTAAATCCTGTCTGGCTGTTCTTGTGGCTCCTGTTCAGCAGGCACAGCACTGTTATGGGGCTTTGAACTACAGGCATTTGACCTGCCAGAGTTGAAGGGTTATTTGAAAAATGTGCCACTTGTGAAAAATAACACTGAGTCAGTGAAAGCTTAATTAGCACCGAGTGCTGCTGCCTCTAATTTCTCCATTTGGTCACTTCCATTACTGAGGTCTGTGTCATCATGAGGGTTTTAACGTGTCAGAAACCTCAGGATTCATCACATCACATTTTCTTTCAGTCCTGATCCTATAGCCCATACCTGTGTGCAGGCCTCAGGGCTGCAGCTGGGGACCCCAGAGCAGGTGCCCAGCAGCCTCATGGCAGTGGCTCCTGGGGTGCCTGGAGTCCCTGTTAAATACAGCTAAAAATGAGAGACTGCCTTTATTCCCTGCTACCAGGAAAAACTGACCACCAGCTGTTCTCAGATGTGTGAGCTGTTCAGGGGATGAGGGAAGTGACCTTGTTCCAAACCTTCCCTCATCATTTGGGGGCTGTTCTGCTACTTCACTTTACCCCTTGTTTTGGGGATTTTTTGTTTGTTTGGTTTTTTTTCCTGCCTAATTTAATTATTTGTCTCTCTTTTAGTTCTGAATTGGTTGACAGGAAAATAGAGGAGTTTCTTTCTTGCTTTGAAGAGAAAATCAAGGATTTAAGTGAAGAGGCTTTTAGCACCCAGGTAAAACTTCATCTTGAAAAGCTCTTCTTTGAACTGCACGATTCAGTTACAGCTATCTGGTGATTTTCTGAGGTTTTCTGGACAAAGGCCTCACTTTTTAAATCCTGCCTCTTGCTCTATTCTGCTGTTGTTCTCTAAACATCCATTCTCTGGCCATTTGCAGTTAAGTTCAAAAAGCAAGGAACTGCCTTGTTAATGTAATTTGGCTTTTCTTTCAACTGCAGTGAATGTGATGGTAAATTAAGGTAGTTTAAAACCCTTTGAAATGAATTGTCTTTTTCCCGTGTAGGTAACAGCTTTGATAAAACTGAAAGAATGTGAAGATTCGCACCTTGGAGAAGAAGTGGACAGGAACTGGAATGAAGTGGTGACGCAGCAGTACCTGTTTGACAGGCTGGCCCGGGAGGTGGGTGTCCTGCAGCTCCAGCACACAAAAACCATGCTGGGGTTGCAGCAGTTTCAAAAGCATAAATGGGATTGATGCTCCTAGTGACACACTGGGTCTAAAATGACATGTTATTTTAAAAAGGTTCTTTTATCCAATGGGGTCGAGGTTGCAGGGAAAACATTTTTATGTTTAAAATGACTTGAATCACCACTGTGCTGCTAAAACCTCCTTTCTGTGGGTTTCAGATTGAAGCACTCAAGTCTATCACACAAGCAGACCTGGTGAACTGGTTCCACGCTCACAGAAGCAACCAGAGGAAAGTGCTCAGTGTCCATGTGAGTGTCCGGCAGCTCTCTATTGCCAACTTTGATAAGCAAAGTGCAGTAAGGGTGGGGGAGAGATCTGTGATGTAACTTCTACTGTGCTTCTCCACATTTTCTACATTTATAAGTAGTGTTGTTTAAATTGCATTTCAGTATCTCAAGTTAATTGTTAGGGCAGAGGAACATTGATTGAGATCCCAATTTATCTTCTGGTACCTTTTTTCCAGGTGATTGGATATGGAAAACATGAAGGGGACTCAGAGGTTACAGCTGTCTCAGGACAGAATTCTTCATCTGGTGAAATACCTCAGCTTGTTTTATTGCCCCCCTCTTCTTTGATGAGTGACATTACTTCCATCAAGGACATCAAAGCCTACACATCAACTCTGAATGTTCTCCCTTACCATAAAATATTAAAATAAAACTGATATCTTGCCCTGCCCTGCTGTGTAATCCAGGTGCTTTCTGCAACATCAACATTACAAACCTATTTTTATTAGACCAGAGCTGTAGTGGTAGCTGGGATGAAGATGCCCATTCATACACTGAGGAAGCTTTCCTCAAGTTTCCAGCCAACATCTCCTCACCTTCCCAAGTTCATTAAGAAGAGGCACAGCCCTGCCTTCCCCACTTGGTGCCACGTTCTCCTCTCCAGCTGCCTGGAGCTGTGGGCTCTGCCTGTGTGTTGAGACTGGCTTGTACCATCCCTGCAGCGCTGCAGCAGCGGCTCTCCAGCAGTGACAGCTCCTCAGGAAAGGATCTGCAGCGCTCCCGGAGCAGTGACAGTGGGTGGGAGGGGGAGAAAAGCCCAAGGCTTCCATCTCACACTGCTTTTTTAGTTTTTCTGTATGTGCAACATAGACAAAACTAAGATGACATCAAATAAAAGCTAGACTTGACTGTGGAGAGAAGAGCAGTTTGATTGCTACATCTATTAACTGTAGCAAAAGCACACCCTGCAGAGGTTCCTGCAGTGCTGGCCAGGCTGGATGTAGAGTCCAGAAAAGTTCTGTGGATGCTGCAAATGCTCATTTTTTGCTGATTCATTAACTACTTTTAAGAAGTAGCTTTAGCTGCAAGGATTATTTCAGTGGAAAAACAAATAATGCTCAAACATTTCACATAAATTGATTTACCATGACTCAACTGAAAAACAGTCTTGCTGCAAAGGTTTATTATGAAATAAATAAAAAGTCCATAAGAGAAGTTTGAAAAATCTATTTTATGAAGCTTTAAGATGCATTGGGTAGAATGATCTATGGTTACATTTCAATCTCAAAATAACAAAGTTATTTTGGGCAAGACACTGAAATGCCAAAAGATTTGATTATCATACAGGTGGGAAGATAACATTGATGTAGCATTTTCTAACAAATTGTCCCATCGGAGGAATCCTCATATTTACACATTGCAAACATCAGCGAGATTTAAATGACATCTTGCATTTTGTTTCTTGCTTTTTAAATATGTAGGACCCAGGAATATTATGTAACTGCTCCCACCGCCGTGGCCTTCACAGTGGTTATCCAGTGTCTGTGCTCCAGGGCCCAGCCTCTCCCTGCTCCAGAGGCAGCAGGAGCAGGGCCTGAGCCTGGCCACTGCACCAGAGCCAGTCCCTGCCCGGAGCTGCGCAGCCTCTCGTGAATTGCTTGTCTGTCTCAGTAAGTCCAGTATCCCTGAGATAGGAACCACTGCAGCTGGAGGGGTGGGGCTGTGCCGTGTAAGAGATCGCTGGGGGCTGTGTGGGCTCAGCTGCAAACTCCGCCCAGCCAAGGCTCCAAAGCTCGCCGGCCTCAGGACCCTCAGTGCTTGCTGGCAGCCAGGCGCTTCAGCAGCGGCTCATCGTACACCCAGCACTCCCCATCCTCGTGGAACAACTGCAGAGGAATAACCACCTGTAAGCTTTTTGTGACTCAAGCAGGAAGGAACAAAGGCTACAGGCTGAAATTTGCCCTGCTGGAACAAAGCTCACCCTTGTTTCCCATGGGGTCTCGTTCTCCTTCCTGGCCCTGGCCTCGGCTCTCTGCCGCTCCTCAAGCGCGTGCTTTGCAGCCGTGGCTGCGTCGATGTCTCTGACCTTCAGGTTGTAGGTTACATCCTTCCATAAGCTTGAAAGAGAAAGGGCAATGGAGACTTTTATGGGAGCAGAGTGCTGCAGGTTGTAGACAGAGCAGTGACTAAAGGTACAGCTCACGTTAGAGAAAGGGCAGAAAAGCCCCCAGGATATTTGAGCCACAACTGTGCTGCTATGGGAGGAGGGAGGAGGCTGTGGTGGAGCTCTCCAGACCTCCCTGAACATTTGATCCCAAGTCTCCTCTTCCCCCTTAAAACCCCAGCGTGCCTGTACCTGGGCTCAGGGAGAGCAGAGCATGCAGTACCTGGATCAGGGCACCCTTGCTCCCTCTACTGCAAACTGGAGTCTAACTGAAATGAAATCTTAACGTTCCCAGTTAACTGAAGTTCTTACCAGCGAGACTCAAAGTCGTCTTGGTCCTCCAATTTCCTTACCTTCTTCTTAATTGTAGGCATTTTCTTGGTATCTATAAAGACAGCATTCTCCTGGAGTGGGAGATGAAAAAAAAATAAACCTATTCAGTTCTTTAGCTAGACTTTAAATTTGTATATCCTCACACTCCAGTACACTGGTTAGTAGGAAATACATGAAAAATTCTTTAGATTTCTTAATTCTTTAGATTCTGTGTTCTTGTATAAAAATCAAGCTTCCTTAAGAATAAATGATAAAATAACTTCAGGACTTTTATCCCCAGTTCATTTGGGGATTGCCCAGCATTCTTTTGGGCAGCCTCATAGGAGGTTCCAACTATTAATGTTTGTTTAAAAGAAAAAACCAAATCCACAAAACCACCCCACACCCCCTTTTTAAGTACAATTTTCTACTTCTGACAAAAAGAGAAAAAAGAAAGCAAGCTGTGTTACCCCTGTGGAGTACTTTGCATACATGACCCCATTCCATTCTCCTTCAATGGAGCAGAAGGGTTTCTTGTCATTTGGAGAACTAAAGAGAAACAAACAGTCATTTCTCAGCTGTATTACAGCAACTGAAAAATCCTAAAGGATCCAAACTCAGTCCTAGTTGCTGCACAGTCTGGTTTATATCAGCCCTCAAAGCATCCATGCCCAGTACAGAAGAGGGGAGGGCTCTGTTTACAAGGGAGCAGTTTGGCATGAATGAGTTACATAAACCTGAACAGGAAGCGCTGATCAGGGTAAGACTGACCTTGCCCGAGGGCTGGATCTGCATTTAGAGTTTAGGAAAGCAGTCACAGGCCTTCCACACAGATTTAGAGTGGTGAGTTTAAGCTTAAAAATGTTTCACAATCCACTTCTTCCCCAGACTACCGGGAAACACAAGACACCGGTTTTTAAATGACACCTATCAGTGTGTCAAGACATGATTTAAAACCAAGTTAAACCTCATTCTGTCAGCATCCACTTGCTGACATCACAGCACATCTCCAAATACGATGGGAATTTCCACTGAATTCTCTGTGCTGGGCAGCGTTTAACCAAAATCCACCAAACCACAGGTAAAAATAGGTTAACTTTGCAGCAGAGCTTTAACTGACACACTCTGAACAGTATCCCAAGGCTTGCTGCAGTATTTGTATTTTTAGGAGAGGTAATGATGGAGACACTTCTGGTAATTCAGGAGAGCAAAATTCCCTGTGGGAATCAGCTGAGGATATTTTCAAGCAGGATGAAGTAGGACACAGGCCTTTGCAGCTTCCTCTCACAAACTTGGCTTTAAATGGCATCCCATGACAGGTAATCATGAGCTAAGCTCTTTTGGGTGCTGCTGTTTCAGTATTTTATACTCTTTGACTGTCTTGTTAAAACTGTTGGCATTTAAGGAAGGAAAAAGTGAGATGAAGAAAGCTGCTTACAAAATTTCAGCTGTAATTCTGTGCTTCTTTCCTCCATAAAATGGTTTTGTGTGGAAGACAATGGAAGCGTTGTAACCTGTCTTTGAGCAACTAATGCTGCACTCCCCACCAAGCTCTATCCATGGCACAGTGAGAATAGACCTGCAATTAGAAATGTATAAATGCACACATTTATAAGCTCTTGACCAATAAATATTAAGCATGAAATATTACAAGGCATTAAAAATGAAAATATCAATTAGAGAATTTACTTGCCTTCCATAGCCATTAGGAAAAGTCAAAATATAATGCTCATCATGATCTAGGCATGTGACACACCCTGTGAAATAAAAATAAAAATTGATTTAAAAAACATTGAACAAAACCTCTACAAAACTTTTCATAATGATCACTTGAAATATAGCATTAAAAATAGCTGCCATGAAAATGACAGGTGAAGAGCTTTATTTTGCGTGGAAGCTGAGAATGCCCAGCTCGTGGAGGAGACAGGGATGGCTGTACTGTTGGGAAAAGCTGGGCCCAAAGTGCTTTCAGCACACAGAGTGTGTGGAAGGAATCTCTGATTCCCAGATACATAAACTCCAGTAACAAAAATTCAACCATTCCTTCTATTTAATATAACCACTTTAAATAATTTATGTAAATTATTCTATGACAAATCCTAGTTGCAGAATTTAATTTCTCTTCTGCTGCTCAATTTACACACACATACCTTGCCCTATGTTATGGACCCCAATGGACATTCCTAGGAATTTGGACTTGGTCCATATGTGAGCATTGAACTGTATCCTCTTGCTAAAACACTCTGCGTAGAACGCTGAAACTGAAGAAAGGGGCTGGTATTAAACACAGCAGCACAAGACACTGATACCAATGTTTCCAAATTCATTCACTGGGAAATATCCCCAGGTGCCTCACACTTAAGAGGGAACAGAGTTTGCAATTAGCTTCTCACAAAAGCAGTTTATAGTTTTTCAGCTTTTATAAATACTCAGCTTTTAAATCTGGAGAGAAAGTGTAAATCCAAGATTTAAGCCAAGAGCTGATGTTACTGTCACCCCTCTCCAGCTGCCACCTCTGCTGGCAAAGGCACTGTCACAACTTACTTGGAGGATGGTGAGAGACCTGCTCTGCCACGAAGGTGACGTTGCTTTTACTGACCCAGGGGACTGGTCCTTCTGAGACTGGCTCCTGTGAGACAGGGGAGAGCATTCATCACTCAGTGCCTGCAAACACTGGGTGCTTCCCAGAGAAGCTGCTTCCATCTTTAAAGGCTTCTAAAAATGTATTGCAGTGATTTTAATGGATTTGCCAGTTTGCTGATGGGGAGTAACTCCTTAGTCCTGGAACTGTGATGCTTTCTAAAGGATAGAGTTTCTACTCTCTTACATTTTAGTATAAATGTCTTTGTTTTAATTGTCCCCAAATAAAACACTTAAATTGAAAGACTCATGTATAAACCCAATTACAAAATAATATTTAAGTGGCAGAAATAGCTTTTGGTTTTTCTTGTGAAAAAGTCTGATCTGCATATTAATAATGATCAGACTTCATGTACCACAAAACCAAAAACTAATATTCATTTCCTGTGGCAAAGAATGCAAAGAGTAATTAATTCATGGTGCGAAGCAATGGAAGCCCAAATACAACACTGCCCTTATGCCAGCAAACTGGAGTGCAAACATTCACCTCAGAAACAAGACTTGAGCAAACAAATGGGTGGCAAACAAATGAAATGGGAAAAATACATGGTTTATACCTAAATAATCACATTTACTTAGATATATTACACTGAGGCTACACGAAGCACTCCTCAACAGCACTTCCTACATCATCATTTGCAACTTCCCAAGGCAAGAAGCCTAAATGAGGTACCAAAAAAGAAAAAAACCCAACAAACCCACTAGGCTGCACTGATTTAAGAAATAAAAACAAAAAATAATCAGAACTTTGGAAAGAAAGGAGTTAATAATCAGTGCTATGAAACAGTTCAGGAAAAAAGGACATTTTCAACATGTCGAGTACTTCTTTAAAAAACAAAGTTTGTTACACAAGATTATTTTATACTTTTGTCCAAAGAAAACAAAGAAGGAAGGGGAAAAGTTCAAGAAATTGCTACAGTTCATTGATCTTAGCACTTAAGCACAGCATAATCCGTTTCAGTCAGTGACTTAACGAAGCTTTGGGCTGCACCTCTGCATTCTGGGCCCCAAAAACCACACCACAAGAACCTCACCGTGTCATCCTCAGTGCCAGGCAACACCCAGTGGCATCGGAAGATCTCCCCCAGAATGGGATTGTAAGGCTTTTTAGCAACTGACCCTTTCCTTCCTGCATGGAAAGCTGAGAGGTACCATTTAACCACCTGAACCATCCTCTCCTTGGGATCCTTCTGGTCACTAATGCTACAGAGAGAGAAAAAAAAGCACAGGCCAAGTGAAATATAAGCAGGAACCTTGGATAGTTTTATGGGTGCTTGGTTGTTTTACAACTAGAAGTTTGACTGATTTGACTGGTTTTGGAGTTTAAATCAAAATCCAAGCAATATTCCTCAAAAGTACCAACTTGTGGCAGCCCACAAGGGCCATCACCAATATGGGAATCAGGGAATGCTCTCGTTCCAAAGTCAAATACCTGACAAACAAGTCCGGATGTGCAAAGAAGTCAGCATACATTTCCAACAGCGACCTCCTTTCCAGGATAAACGTTGGAAGAACAACCTGAGTGAAGAAAAACAACTCATCTAGGTGAAGGTATTTGAATATCCTGTACAAAAGCCAACTGTACTCACTGTAAATAGCAAACAGAGCACCCACAGCATCGTGTGCTCTAAGCTCACTGTGAGATCGAGCTCACCAATGAGTTCTGACATATGCAGGTCAGCTGGCATCCTCTACAAACCCCAAGGTTCCAGAGGAACAGTCTCATCCTACATGGATTGTAGTCCCACTCAGAGCACACCAAAAGCTGTTCTGAATTACAGTAACACTGAGGATTTAATTTCATCTCTGTGAACACTGTCAATTTTCAGTTACAGTCAAACATTCACTTGCAGTCCCATCCTGTTATGTGTCTCTATCAAGATGAAGGTTAAGCTCTTCCCTACTCCCTCTCAAAGGACCATTCTTGAGAATCTGCTCAGTGGGATCCAGTGTCAGTTACTATTGCTGACAAGATACATGCTCATGATGCTTCCTGGCAGCCTAACTTGAGATCAGTAATTTTCAGCTATTCCAGGAATTCCCAGAGCAGACACAGTCTGGATCAATTCCTATTCAGAACTGCCAGAAACCATGAGCAGCTCACTTGTGAGCTGCTGGCTGTTTCCCCAGAAAAGTGTTATCTGTTTATTATCTACTGTTCATTCCAGGCTGGACAGTTCAATTCATCCACTTAAGGAAACTTAAGGATAAGGATTGATCTCTCCTACCCTTTTTCACTCTGGAATTACTTGCTTAAATTTAACCAAGCTGCCTGGAAAGACCAACACTTTCAGAATGCTGTTCATTCAGCCTTCAGACAGACACCAGCATGAACCTCAGTCACGAAAAATCCAACACTTCCCTTGCCAGACCTAAGTGTAGCATTTCAAAACACACAGGCAACTTATTTACTCATTAAGATCCCAACTAAAAGCTTTTCACTACATGATTACTTTCCCCTTTTATTTTACGTTTTATGGACTGTCACCATGCCCTGGGATCTTGTAGGTCTTTGTTCTAGGAAGCTAAAGACAGGAGTAACATTTCAGCATTCCCCTTATGCCAGCTTCACAAGCACTCCAACAATTAGGTTCAAAGAGAACAAACAGCTACTTTCCATAGCAAACCATTTTCCCCAACAGATTTTAGCATCTGGATATACTTATTCTGCAGCTGCTTTTCCCCTTCCAGTAAGAACTTCAATTCAAAAACACCATGCTAAAGAGATTACAGTTCAACTAGCTCTTAGACCAAATATGCAGTTAAATAATTATATAACCCTTCTTTCACACAGAACTCAGGGTTTACTCCCCCTCCCATCCCCATGAACACCAGCAAGTTTACCTTGGTTAGATCCATGCCTAATCTCACTTGTGACAAGAGATGCATGATAACACTTTTATGCTCCTCTACCGATTCTCCTTCCCCATCATCCTCTCGATCGTCGGGAGGATCGAAGAGATCTGAAAGACCAAACGGCTTTTGTTTTCCTCTAAACCTTCAAAACCACACTGTATTTAATTAGCATGTATGTAACTGTCAAAAACCACAGGTTTTAAATCCCACAATTCGGCAATCTTCCATTAGGAAAGAAACAATAGATAGACCACTTCCCATAAGTACCTTGTCATATATATATATATCCACACACACACACACACACACATATATGATCCTGCTTACACTGACTCAGCTTACACACAGATTAACAATCAATAACTCCTTACTGAAAGTTCCCACAGGCCACTTACCAGCATCATTTGTGCCATTAGACATGGAAGAATTGAGGGACTCTGTGGTATCCGGACGTTTCAGGCTGCTCCCTGTGCTGCTCCGAGTCAGGACTGCAGCAGACCCTGAAGAACTAAAGAAGAGTAATAAATTCTCACAGTTCAAATGAAGTAATTCAGATCAAATTACTGTCATTTGATATCCACAGACAAGGAATTTAGTGATAGACATCAATATATGTGCAGTGACAGACGTTAATACGTGTGATGCACGCTAATTCACAGAAAGCTTAGAATGGCCAGCCTGCAGCCTCAAATAACACCTGAAGGCTGAGAACAGCTGACTAATCCCTCTTTGAAATGTGTAGCATCTCTTAAAATTAATTTTCCAATTAATAAAAAAAGAAGAGTAAATAGAGATTTTGGGGAAAGGGTGCCAACTTCAAAAAATGTCTTTTAACAAATGTGAGAGGGAATTGGCCATTTACCAAAGGCTGCAGCAAATGCACATGAAATGCACCATGGTCCCATGACCATGCTGAGCTCCCAGGTTTGGTTTGTTAGAATTTGTCAACATATATCTGATGGAAAGGGAAGGAGCAGAGGAAGAAACTGTCTCCCTCATAGACAGCTGTCTGTGGCTGAGGGCAAGGGTAATCACACTCTGTTACACAAAGAGGCTTTTTTACCTCCCCCACCTTTTTTAACCAATTTCTGCAAGCAGACAAGCCATGCTCTTGCAGACACAAACTGCATCCAGCACACACTGCACTCTGTCAGCTACTTACTCCATACATCGCTTTGGGGAAGAACTGCTCTGGTAGAACTCATCAGCATCATAGAACTCATCCTCACTGCTGGAGTAAGAAAAATCTGGGACTGTGTTTGGAGACAGGTTGACATGGCTTGGAGAGGTGAGACTGCTGCTAGGTGCTGATTGCCCACTCCCTGTGGAGTATTAAAAATTACAGATTCAACAAAAACAAATTCTTTCAAAATCCACTTACAACAAGAATTGTTCAAATCAATAAAGACTGATGTGAACTCAAGAGGAACTTACAAAATAAAAAGCAGTGATTAGGCAGGTTCATAATGAGTTTAACAGATAACAAAAGGAAGGTCACAAGGAAAATCAAGAGCACAGAACACTAGTAAAGTTTAAGGACATCTTTTCCCCAATTACTGCAAGTTTGCAATGCTGGAGACACGAAGGCAAGCTGGTAACACTTGTACGTATTGTGTACACATGGTGGGGAAAAAGAGCAACATAAATGATTTTAACAAAACACTCAAATTGGTGCTGATTAAAAGCAAGATGTAGGCCAGTATATTGTTGTCTTAATAACTAATGACAGGGTTTCTTGTATTTCAATAAAAGTTACCCAGAACGGTACCTGTACTATTTGGTGTTGGAGTCTGATTTCCCAGCGATGCTACTACAGGTCCCACTGGCAAAGAGGAGGGTCGCTGCTCTGACTTGCACAACTGAGCAGGTTCTAGGGGATATTTTGATATGTTAACCCCAAAATTCAAAAGGAGATTCCACATTATTTCACCTCACTTCCAAAAATCAAAACATTTTCTATAAAAGCCACTCAGACAGAAAAACACGTAGCCATCACTTTTACGTAGCTCCTTTTTTATTAAGCAAAGACAGCAGTTAAAAAAACCCAAACAGTTGTTTAGCTAGAAAGCATTTCCCTTCTCTGAAAATTATAGTTTCATTTTTAAAAAGAATGTTACAAATGCAAGCCAGTAACTGAGAGCAAGAAAAATACAACAGCTCATCCCCAGCAGCAGGGGCAGATGGCTGAGGATGCTCCGTGCCTCCCGCCCCTGCCCTTCCTCAGCCCCTCTGAGCTGGGTGTGCAGCACTGAATGCATGGTGGCCCTGTCCTGTGTGACACAGAGCCTGTCCCCTCTCCACTGCACTGCAGCTGCTGCTCTGCTCGTGGCTGCTTCCCAGCCTACCTGGAAGGGTGACGGCTTGGGAAGGCATCGCGCTGACTCCCGATGGCTCCAAGGGGCTGGGCTGATACACGGCGTCCACGGGGTTTATGGTGCTCTAGGCAAGAGAAAGAAAAGCACATTTTTTTCCCTCAATTAAAACAAAATACAGCAATAGACAGCAAGAACATCATGAGCACGAGAAATGCCCAAATGCAAGATAGCGAATTCCTGAGAGAGGAAGTAAAACACAAATTGACAGTTGAGGACATGAGAAATACTTTCAAAGTGGTAATATTTTAATTCTTTACACAGATTGCACAACTAAATTGAATTTGATGCAGATTTGAAGCATCCTATAATGAATTCTTATTTCAGGTTCTAGCTTCTGGTGTGCCTTCCAATGTCTATTAATTAATATTGCATGCAAAGAGTGGAAAGTTAGATGCAAATTATCTGGCAAAGATTAGGATAGGTAATGTGTATTTTCAATTTTTTTTTTTTTTCCCAAAAATTGATTTGTCCAGGCCGCAGTAGATCAAGCCATAAATCAAAACAAGAATCATCAGCATGCTTAGCGCCATGAAGCAGCTTTGTTGCCAGAATTCTTCCCAAAGCAAGCTGACAGTGTTCAGTGCAGCTCAGTAGAGGACATCTCAACCTACTTCTGAATGTGGGCACTTGGAAAATGAAGCACCAGGTCAACTCAATGCTCACAAAAGTCACTGACTTCAGTGTATGTCCTTGGTTTTTATGCATCAAGACCCTTGGAAATCTAAACTGCCATGTCTTTTAATCCAGACTATCATCTAAGCACTGTTTGTTATTTATGTTTACACACAACCACCAGAACTTCTGGTGTTATTTGGGTAAAACACACATAAAACTCTTCTCCAAACATTTTGCAATTTAAAACCCTCATCTATCAGAACTATGAAAATCTTTGCTCAGTTTGCTCATAGATTCAGTCATTGTGTTCATCCCTATCCTCTTTTTTACACCAGTATTTAAAAGAAGTGTCTACAACTGTTCTCCTCTCCCTTTAGTCCTTTAATTTGTATTTGCATTCAGACTGAGGGAAACAGGCTCATTTTAACCTTCCTCCCATTTTCCTACAAAAGGCAGATTTCCTTCTTGCCTCCTTTTCTGGTTACCTGAAATTGTGAACTTTATCCTACATTTAGATGTTTGGACAATGCCCTCAGACACATGGTGTGATTTCTGGGGCTGTCTTGTGCAGGAGTTGGAACACTACGACCCTTCTGGATCCCTTTCAACTCAGGACACTGTATGACTCTAAAAATCAGTGAAGAGTTCTATTTTTTTTATAGCACAGGATTTATTTAACTGAAAACAAAACTATTATTTGCTGTTTATCACTAAAAAAAAGTCCATTAAACCAGGAATAAAAGTAACTTTCTACATTTTCATTGGTGTTAGTAACCAATATACAAATAATCCAGTACAGGTACTGTTACTCCACTGCATTCCAGCATAAAGCCAATGTCCCTTACCCATTACTTCACCTCCTTGTGGAATCATGCATTCAACACTGGAAGGTCCCTATCCCACAGAGTTCACAGTTTCAAATTATGGTCCCATCTTAGGAGTTAAGACTTAAAACCCAAGATGGTCCTGTGATACACAGGATGCTATTGCTATCTATGTCTCCTTTATTTTTTAGGGAAACTAATAACCCACATGATACAGAACACTGGTGTGAGAAAGGAAAGAAAGAAGTAACTCAGAATGTATGCAGGATTGGAACCTCATCCTTAAACAATTCTCCATACTGCAACATGAACTGGAGTTTTTTGTTGGATATTGTGAGGGATGCCTTCATGGGTTAGAAACAGATGAAGGCAGACCTGAAAGTCTCCCACTCTGAGTTTAATAACAATTGAATAACAATCACACAGAAACAAGACTCATCCCACCATGGCAGCAAACACTGATCATAGTTCTGCCTAAGGTTAAAGCGAAATCCTGACCTTTAGCCCAAGCTCATGTTGACCTTCATGGCATCACAATTTTAGACTTCACAATCACTGGTCCATAGTTAATATATTCTTACAGAAATATTTTTTCCTCCCCAGTATCAGCCAGCCCACAGATAATGACATCAGTGGCTAATCAAATTCAGACTGCATCAAGCTGCAATATCTCTATGAAATTTCTGAGTTGCAGACCAGATGTGCAGGTCACCTGTGCCTGTGGAAGTGTCTACCTGCAAAACTTCTCTTTTCCAGGGGACATCACACAACCTGCTCCCTCACACTAAGACCTGAATTATGTGACATCTGCAGGGCATATAATAATTCACCTTTCACACTAAGACCTGAATTATGTGACATCTGCAGGGCACGTAATAATTCACCTTATTTATAAGCATGAAACTGAAATATGCATGTGCATCTTTACTCCAAGGTTCACACCAGAAAATCCTACTGCTAAAGCTGTTTGTAGTGGAAAGATAATTAAGGCCTGGGAATTACTGTCAGCCCTAATGAAAACACATCAGAATTTTCAGAGATTTTACTGAAACCAATCTCCTATTAAAAGTATCTGAAATGTACTCAAGTGACAAAAAAAGAACAAAGAAAGAGAAATCACATGTGACCAAACCCAAAAATGACAGAAGTTACATTAAAAATGCAGAAGTTCTATTAAAGAAGAAACATTGCTTAGACAGACATAACACAACTCTGCATCAAAGGAGCAGCACTGTAGAAAAGACAAACTACTTGAAGCACACGGAGAGCAGATCTATTTCCTACACAAAGATACTTCAGATGGAACACAAAACTATTTCTATCCCAGTAATTTCCCTTTCATCTGTTCACATGGCAGATTTTTATCTAAGTGCTCAGTCACAACACTGCTGTTCAAGACACTCCATACAAAACTGACCACTCTATTTTCTAAAGACAAGGGTGTTAGCCAACCTCAGGAGCTAAGGACTCAACAAGAATTTTAACAAGACACTGGAAGCGGTAAATTAGAGAAAGGAAGAAGCATGTTGCAAAGTGAGTGGAAATTCAGGTCTCTGTTCACATGTTCTGCAGAATTAAAAGGAGATAAAGATTAGATTTAAACTTACTATAAGTCCATCTGCGTGCTTCTCCTCATTATTTTGGTCCTTAAGGAAAAAATGTTAAAAATATCAACATAACAATCTTGCATGGCTTATCAGTTCTGTGCTAAGCGAGAACAGTGAGTTTCCCTCAGGAATGTTTACATTTTCAGCCATAAAATGTTCCTCATCATGTGATACAGTAACTAAACTTGGAAGACACAATTCCACACAGTCACTGCACCTCTGAAGCTCAGCATTTTCTGAGGTCCTGTCCACATGAGTGCAAACAGTTTTAAAAATATCCTTTCTGCACTGCAGAATTATGCTACAATTACAATTATGCTACAATGTGGGTGCTTCCCAAATACCTAAGAGCTCCCCAAAATATGCTCTGCAGCTCCTGTAAGTCCCTGAAAGATGAAGCTCTCAGCTTCTGTGATTAACACAAAAGAAAGGAAGCACTTAAAGTAAGTTGAAAGGTTTTAACTTTTGCTTTTTGGCATTCACTAGATTTTAAAATGCTTTTAGATTATTTACTATCTCAGATTTTGGGGTTTTTTGCCTGGAAGCATATGAGAAAGAGCAGGCAATGTATGGAAAACATCTGTCCTCAGGGGAAATGACATGAGCAGCAGACCAGTTAATGCCAATCTACAGCCAGCACAGTTGTAACACTGCACAGCAACAGTCCAAATTTTACTGAACACCAAGCCAAATCTCCTCCTTTCTGCTGCAAAGTTCATGTTAGTCAGTGTATCAGCCCATAACTTTGCCCAGTGTGAACCTTTAGACTTGTCTGCAAAGTATTCCCCTGGATTTCCAGCTACATTTTAAAGGAATAAGAAAAAAAAAAAAGCTGTAAGTAGTACGAAAAATGTTGGCACATATTTATGTTTTGATACTTAATACATCCTTCTTTAGCTTATACAGCTGGCAATAGGCTGTCCCAATTTCATGGCTGCTAGCTGACATTTTTGAAGCAAGGATTTCCATGATAAAAAGAATACCAAGGGCAACGAGTTCCACTGGGTGGCAAATTTACAAAATACATCTTTTTTTCCCCAACACATAAACCCCCCATGTTGTGTCCATCATCTCTAAGAACTAAGAAATAAACCACAAAGATGCTGCATGAGTACTGATGCTTGCTTTCCCACCTCAGTAACGCACCAGCTGCAGCATAAGGTAAGGAAGGCAAAAACTCCACAAAACTGGGCAGGCAAGACTGCCAGAAATGGAGTGAAAAAGAGAAGGGAAAGATGCAAAACTAAGCATCTAAACTATAATAGCTACTTCATAACACATATATTTCTAAGACTGAGGTTTACACATCACTGGTGCACCATGACATGTATTTTACATCACACACATCAGCAAAGCCGGACATCAACTGCCACACACACAAAGGGAACAACACAGGCCAGATGCTCCTCCTGCCCATCCCACTTCGTTTACTTTGACTGCTTTTTGATAAGCAATGTATGTATTTTAACATATTCCTGTTTAGCTGGTATTTTCTTCATTATTTTGAAAATGTCATGGGTCACCTCAGTACAAGTGGCATAATTACACACTTGATTTACCAGCAAGTTTAATGAAAATTTAACTGTCCAAACACTAAGACAGATAAGAATGACATGAAACATGAATAACTTAACACACAATTAAAAAAAGAAACAAAACAAAACTCAACCAACCAAAAATCCAGGTTTGCTTCAATGTTCCAAAATAATCCACATAATAAATGGCAGTGTGTTGGAAACAGAGAGTTCTAAGTATATTGAGAAGTGGTGACACTACCAAGGTGCACAGATTAGCAAGTCTGTCTCCTAATGAGAAAGGCACTGTAGAAGTAAAAATGGGGTGCAGGGTGGTGTTAAGATGATTTATTTTCAGCAGTGTCAGTCAGCAGCCATACTTGCCCTACAGCTTTGGGAAAAAAACTTGCAGAATCTTAAAAGGTTCTCTACTGGGGAGCACAAAGCTACAGTCAGGCACGACACCTTTTACACAGAGATTGCATCATACACAAGCAACCTGCAGAACTGTGGAAAAAAACTCCAACCCCCCTGTATTATAAATTTTTGACAGCAGTAGGAAATCAGGATACCAACACAGTTTATGGAAAAGGTGGGGGTGGGGGGATGATGACAGAATTCCCTTGTAGTCAACAACTACAGTTGCCTGAGAGAGAAAGAAGGTGAAGAGATGAAGCAGAAAAAAGGTTATTAAAGTAGTGGGATAATTTTTTTTATTAATGTAGATCAACATCTTCCAATTAGCTGTGCATAAGGCACCCCTTTAACACACCTTGCCTTCAACAGCTCCAAAAGAACTTTAGATACGGTTTAGCAAAAAATCAAACAATAAACCCCCACTCCTCAGTGGATAAGCTCATCTATTTACACTGGTTAATATTTAGTGGTACTGAAAGAAGGACTTCGAGGTCTGATTTAGTGCAACAAAAAGCAAGTGTTAGCACCTTTGGGGGGCTGAGATTCCACCTACCTTTACACTCACATGGCAGTCGGAGCAGTGAAGTACTGAACCTGATCTAAATGACTACATCTGCCACTACCAGTTTTATCCCTTATCAACAAACCACCTAAGAAACTCAAAACATGCTTTACATCAGCATAAGATAAGTGGTCACGTTGTCTAACTCCCAATAAACTCACACAGAGCAGAAACAGGATTTGACAGTCAACAGAAACAAGAAAGATAACTCAGCCACCTCTTACCAGCTCTGATCAACAGCCTGAAAAGCAGATTATAATTCTTGCAATTTCACATTTGCTAATTACATAGGAGAGCTTTTTAAAGAGTAAAATTTCATAGGAATTAAACCTCTGTGAAAATAAGAACTATTAAATACATTTATACAGTAATTAAGAAAAAATGAGCTAGTAATTCCTTGCACAGTTTCTCCAACAGCTTCCTCAATACAGCAAATCACATATAGCTAAGAAAATCAGCATATTACCATCTAATCTATCTACAATTGACTCCATCAAATCCCTAAAAAATGACATATAATCTACTGACTTCACTGGACTAAAACACCTGCAAATATACCCAGGACTAAATAATAGCAAGTTAAATACTGACAAGGCTTTTCTTGTTGGCACTACAGTGAAGGATTGAAGCAGCATCACTGCCTGTTAAATAAAGACTCTTCCAGCTCCAAATTCATGTGGCACAAAACTATTTCAATGTTTCAACCCTGCTACTTGTACAGAAGTTTTGGTTTTGTACAAACCTGCTAATACATAAACATTTTCTTCAGAATTCTTAAGAAATAGATACGAAACCTGAATTTCACAAAACATGCACTGATCCTTTTCGTGAACTACTTCTGATCCTGTAAGAGTCTAAATACTTCAATTTTCACTGCACTCAAAATTTTGTACAACATATCTGGCATCTAAAATGAAGACAAGCAGCAGTGTGGCATTCAAAAGCCACAAAACATAGTCAATCTAGATTACAGGAAAAAAATAATTGAAGAGCCCATGCCTATTTCTGGATAGATCAGAATGTATTCTGATTAAATCAGCCTGAAATTCTGAAAATACCTTTATTTCTTTGCAAAATACCACCTCCCTCCACATTGGTCACAAGATATAAATCAGCAGTTCGTAATTAACATATCCTAAATATACAATGTTAAACCTGTAAGGGCAGAACTTGACAAAAAGTAAATCCAAAACTCCCCAAATTTTAAAATCTAACAAAACATGTAGGTGAAAAGCACAACTGCATTACCCACAGTGCATTCTCAAATAATACAAGTCTAACTTCAAGAAGTTCCAACATCATCCTGAGCTTCAGACCTGTGACAGACCTTGCCAAACTGGTTTAATTATTTACATCATGTTTCTCCCCTTTTTACTTGTTAGCCACACTCTTCAATGAAGCAGAAAGAAGTTTGTTAAGTTTGTTAAGTTTCTGTTCTGTCACCCTGACATTTGTCTAAGTTCTTCTTTAGTCTAATAGCAAACTCTGCAAAAGAAAGTTTATCTGAAAGAAAACTTGGACCAATGTGACTGTTACTGTGAGCATTAACAGGAGTGTCTGCTATGGAACTCAGGATTTCAGAAACTTCATTAAAATAATAGCATAAATCAACTCATTATGTTTTCTTGTTCCTGGATCATACAGAAAGCACTTTTAGGTTTCAATTGGATTAATGCTGTATCATTAAAATTCAGAATACTTTACAGTGTACTTACCTTAGCAATCTGTAGCAACACAATGCAGTGTTTTATTGATTCTACCATGCTCTAGGAAAACAAAAATATCAGAAAAAAATTATATTACTATCCTTTAATGTTTTGTATTTATTAGTTATATAGAACATTGGGTGTGAACTAAATGGACACTCACTTCTGCAGAACCCCTACTTTCCCTTCCCCTTTTTTTCCCAGAGACAAAAGTACAGCAGCAGCAAACTGAAGTTTCCAAAGCCACACACGAGCCAGGCTGTCAGGGTGAAATGGAGGTCAGCTCCAAACTCCCAGAGTGCTGCAGGCAGGTAAATTGTCACGGCAAGAGAGGCTGAGGGAGCTGGGCTGCTTTAATCTGGGCAGGAAAAGGCTCAGGGAGACCTTATCAAGGGGCATCAATATCTGACTTGGAAGGCAGGAGAAGAGAGAGCAAGACTCTTCTCAGTGGTGCCCAGTAACAGGACAAGCAATGGCCACAAATAGAAATACAGGAAAATCACCTTGAACAGAAGAAAACACCTTTTATTCTTTTATGGGTGATCAAACACTGGAACAGGTTGTCCAGAGAAGCTGCAGAGACTCCAGCCTTGGAGTTACTGAAAACCCAAACTAGGTTTGATCCTGAGCAACCTGCTCCAGATGATGGTGCTCCAAGCATGGGGTGGGACTACAGACCTTCAGAGGTCCCCTCCAACCTCAACTATACCATGATTCCAAGGTGCTGGACAGAAACCTGATCACAGCACCAGAACCAGGCTAATATGGACCTAATACGGATTCCTACTTTTCTGTAAAAAGGCTTTTAAAACTTCCCCAAGAAAAGAAGGTGAATTTCAGAATCTATATATAATAGATACAAAAACTGAAGAAACTTACACTAGTTGTTTCTTTGAGACTTTCAATTTTCTGGAAAAGAAAAATTAAAATAGTGTGGTTAAAGACAAAATTTTCAGCATCCAGTTTGGCCTAAATAGTGTACAAACACAATATTTTAATTTTAAATTGTGAGAGGGGAATAAAGCCCTTAACCAGTGTTAAAGACTATTTCCATATATAGACACAATTCTCAAGACAAGACTGAAGTCAAACTGATAATTAAAGCTTAAAGATGACAAAGTTAGGAATTTCTAAACAGTGACATTATACACATTTACCCTTTAAAATCTATACTTCATTTTTGCATAACATCAACAAAAATGAAACACAGCATGAAGATTCTAAGTTCACTTTGTATCCTTATAAAGTGCTCTGAATGGTGGCACATTTCAGCACTATTACATGAAATGACCATCATTCAAGTACAATAAACACTTGCAGTTAAGCACAGTTTAAAACAAATCACAGAAAGTAACAGTGCACACGTTCTTGCTCCTTCTGTGCCTCCAGTAAAAGTGCATCTGGAAATGTGCCTACTTAATTTAATCTAGAAACACTGGTTCATAAAGATTTCCTGTGTGGAACTGCACCTCAGGCATGCAAAAGGCATCTGCATGCCATGTTCCACATCAGCGTGACCTGGTTCAGGAGCAGATGCTTCCTGTTGATGTCCTTGGCTGTGTCTGCAGAAGGCAAAATCACTAAACTGCACTCAGCACTGAACCTCTACTAATGCAATTACAGCACCTCTGTTTTGATTAATTGGAGTGTCTCATGTGACTTGAGTCACAATCTTCTTGATTCTTGAATAATCAACGTGTGTAAAGGATCCTTTTCCCCCACCAGGCATCGCAAGCCAAAGCCCACGCTGTAAGAGGGGAACCTGCAGCTATAAATCCACAGGAATGAACAGTCCCAATTTGTGGATTAAAAAGAAAACGCAGTGACAGCCTCTCAGGCAATTCCCGGGGGAAAATTTCCAGTTATGCTCTAGATAATACTCAGAGGATGCTGTACATTTTCTCCAGGATTAATTGGCAAGAGGTGGCCAAACAGAACCCAGATTCAGCCTTTCCTACTGCAAAGACTGGACCATGTTTATCTAGGATGTATCGTATGAGAGGTGTTATATCATGAAGTTATGTTATATTTACTCCTGCTGCTACCAGAGAAACGTGCCAACAGCTAAAAATTCCTTGGCTTTGTTTTTGTTTGTTTTTCACGTCTCTATGATACTTCCAGTCTAAACTTTATCAGCATATATCGAAAAAAGCATTTGAAATATGACAGCATAGAAGTTTTGAGCCTTTTAGCACCAAAATAGAACAGGCAATGTACCCAAACACACAAATCTTGTTGGATGAAAGATGATGCAGATGAAGGAAATCATGCAGTCTCGAGGCTTTACAGCCAACTGGAGGCAGCCATCAGCAGCTTTGATCATTCTTTACCCATTTTTCCCCAACATATTACAGAGTATTGACACACCAAATAAACTGAGATCTCAGTCCCTTCAGTGACATCACCTTTGCTGAAAATAAGAAAGTGATCTCAGGCCATGTGATGCAATTCAGTGATGTTGGTTTCTCCCCACCCATCTGTAATTTTCCAACCAGGACACTAAGACATTGTTATTCTTACACACAGGTACAGACAAAAGGGTGATTTTGTCAAAGATCACATGGAAGATCCAAGAGGGAAAACACTTCAGGCAGATTTCTAAGGCCTTCCCACAAATTATACAATCATAGTTTTTTCCTCTATGGAACTGAATCCTTTGTGAGCTGGCCAAATTAAGCACTAACACTTTGCATTGATCCAGTATTTTTCACCACATTTGTGCCCTGTGACCACCTTGCAAGAACAGAGCCCAAAGAATTTTGATAACTTAGACACTACAAAACTGTAAGGAAAACCATAAGCAAGTGTGTTGAAGATAAAACACATTACCAATAAAAAAAAAATCAAATACCATTTACTACTAGCATTTATCACAATTTTCTCTTTTCAACATCCCTAGTCTTTGAAAACTGATGAAGATAAAATTTTAGTAAGACAGTTCCCCTAGTTTTAGGTAATGAATACACATATTTTCATCTGAAACATCAATTTCCTGAAGATTTACATTCGCAGAATGCAGATTTACAACTGCAGAATGCAATTTGCTATATATAATCTAATCAAACTGCAGGCTGCTGCTGAAACCACTCCCTCTGCTTGCTGCTCATTGCATCTTCTTGACATCTGATTTTTTAGGAAATCACTGAGAAAGCTAATTTTATCTCATCCAACATGATTTTTGCCTCATTCAACAATCATGTGACTACAGAGGGATCAGCTCATCCAGCACAGAGAGGCAGCAGAGGCACGTAGGGGTAGCTGACTCATGGTTCAAATCTGTGAGGTGCAACCCAAATCTGTGTGCTCAGCCTTGGATTTACTTCACAAAAAGCACTTGTTTTGAACCAAACAGCTTAGGCAGGCTACACTTCCCTCCCAAATCCTGCTAAGCAATGTCAGCTTTGTTCTGGCCTGCAAACATGCACCTCTTTGCTGTTCTGATGCCTTTGAGTGCTTCAGCTTTACTCTCCCTGATGTGTGATCAAGTTAACAACACAAAACTAAACAGAAAAGCTTCCTTGGAGTTCCCACCAGTAATATTGCTCACTCTGTAAGAAAGCAAGGTCCTGTCTTGTCTTCACCTCTAAACACCAATACCCTCAGATCACACCCCCTCCTTTCCTTCCTCTGCAATCCGACACAAACACTGCACCCCACCAGGAGATTGAGCAGAACTGGCAGCACTGCTGGTTGTGCATGATCCACCATCCCCTGCTAGCTGCACTTATGCCAGGAACAGCAATGCAGCACAGGGAACTCATGAAAATCCCTGTATTTTCATCAAGTCCACATCTGCACTGTCTCCATCCAAATTCAAGAGATTGCCACACCTCAGAAGGAAGATATCCAGGAGATCTTGAGGCATCTCAGACCATCTATACCCCTATGCCATCATCTTCAAAAGACCTAATATTCTATAACTAAAAGCCAACTCACCCAATGCTCTGTGAACTTGCAAAAACAACAGCTCAGGTTTGAAATCCCTGAAGGCCATAAACAGTTACAGAACAGCACTCAGCTGGTTGGGAAGCATTTAAAACTTAAATATCCCAAACTTGTTTCCTTGGAGGAAAGAACTATGGGTTTGATGGGAGTATCCTGCAGATTATGCTCAGCTCATAATCTGATAGCTGAACCATACTTCCATAAACAAATAGGGAAACTGCTAAATACTGTATCAAAAACCCTCTCAGTACAGGAAGAGACGTGATCAAAAGAGTACTTTGTCAAGTCTTTTTCATTTTTAATAGACAATAAATGGAATCTGTAGTAATAGCAACCCTCATCAAGATTTAAAATCAGAGGAAGCCGACCTCTTCTAAATGAGCCTCCTCCTTTCTCTGTAAAGTCAATCCATCTGTTCACTAGATACCTTGCAGAGATAAATAAAGAAGTCAGCACAACATGTGGAAGATCTCTAGGGATTAGGAGCACTGCCACAGGAAAAAAGAAAGTACTGCCTGATCTGCAAAGTAGCATCTGGAGGGAGGTCAAAATTGAAGGACAACTCTTCCCAGTAAGACACACTGAAGGAGAAATACAAAATCCTTAGACCTTATTCATGAGGTCAGCTGTCTACAGACTAAACACGCTGACAGAGATGCACTTCAAAGTTCTTTTAAAAGCCTGTACATGAGAAAGAACTCCCCAAGACATCACCTAACACATCAGGCAAGATGAATAACACTTGAGAGGTCACAACCATTATAAAGAAGTAAACTAATCACAGAAAGCTTCAAACAGTTTTCAAAACAGGAACCAAACACCAAGAGAACACTGCTTGTTTTTCACAAGAGGCACTGAGGGAGGGAACCAGGATGAAATACACCACTACTTTAGGATATTGAAATTACTGCATTTGCTGAAAAAAAAGCAACTCCTCTGTAATTAACCCTTCATAAGGAATTGTTAAATCCTCCTCCACACACAAATGAATATATGAAGTCAGCATGACACTTAATGCCAAAACCATAGCACCAAGGTATGTGCCAGCCTTTCTTAAACAGTGCTTGAACTCGCACCTACAGAGCTGACTTTGGAATGGAACAGGAGGGGATGCAGAGAATCCACAGCACTTAAGTGAACCACACCCTTGCTAAAAGAGCAGTGCTCCCCACCACTACATTTCTGACACCCCCACTTCAGGTGAATGAATTGTGGTATTCTCAGACTTCCCATGTGTCACAGACCTACACAGCATGCAGACTGATTATGTGAAATTCATTATTAGGAATATTTATTTTTTCCCTTTGGAATAGCTTTGTAATTCCTACCAACATTAAATGCTCATCCTTGTTAAAGATTAAAGAGTAGCAAATTTAAGTTAAAATTATTTCAACTGTTGGATAGCAGAGGAGCAATTATTTCTGACAGACAGAAACCTTTTTAATGTTATGACACCCAGCATTAGTAAAATTTTTGTTTGCAATTTAGTCACAACACAAATGTTATCAGTTATTCAAATTGTTTGAAGTGATTTTGACAACTCAATAAATGTGTACTTTATATTTCTATAGACTACAGCACAAAACCATCTGATAAACAGGCAATTTTTAAGACAAAATGTACTTGCTTTTCTCTGTTCATCATCTTTGCAGTTCTGGAGTTTTTCATCAAAGAGCTAAAAGAAGATATAAAAGAGATACTTGTGAAAATACTGAAAGTGTTATTTTTCCATATAAAATCAGACAGAAACACCAACATTTTAAAACTAAAAAGATTTAGTAAAGTAAATGAGTATGAGTAGGTCATAGAACCCCAGTAGTAGCATCCAACGCAGTTTTGGCCTAATATTTCTTTACAACATTTGTGATATCACAAATTTGTGACTAATTTCTCACATCATCCCATCCTGCAAGAGACCAAATCTCACAGCTCAGCCTGGCATGATTCTGCCATGATTTGAATAAAAAGGTGAGGTTAAGTAACACCTAAGTGGTTCAAGTGAACTCATCAGAACACCTCCAGCTGCCTCTCTTCTATGTCAGCAAAAACCTTTGGGGTATATGAAGCATTTAACCAAAAGAGCCTCAACCCTCATCAACCCTTCCAGGTACCTTGATTCAGGTACATGATTCAAATCATGTAAGATTTGTAAGCATATTTTTGGAAGATACGCCTTCCTAGCATTAATTTATGTTTATTTTCTTAAAAGTGGGATATGAGATGCAACAAAGCAAAGTGAAACAAACCCTCACTGAAAAGCTTGCACGTGCATTTAACACAGGCTGAGCTGAAAGAGTTAACAGAGGCCTCTGAGGGCACCCTAAGGTGCACACACAGCCATGAAGCTGTTCAAGGAAGAGAAAAAATTACGGATAATGCTAAAAGTTCATCACATCCACCCTTTTTGCTCAGAAAAGAGGATGTAATTTTTAGGAAGTGAGCTGCAGTTCTTCTCTCAACTGCCTGCCTCAAACCTACTCATGTGTTCCCTTTCCCTTGAGGGTTGATTTCTAGTTCTAAAAAAAGACTGTGAGCTTGGTCTCTGTCCATCCTCAAACTGACTCACCTTTCATTATTAATTAATTTCTATCCCCCCCCTCCCAGCTGGCCTGAAATAACAATTAGAAGGTGTAAAGATTTAAATACCTTCTGTCAGTGAAGTGATGGCTCCAGAGTGGCAGAGACAGCTCCTGACCAAGTCTTTGCAGGGCAGCTCTGAATTTTGTTTGCATCTCCCCTGGCTACCTTCACTTTTGTTGTTGTGCTCGTCCCTCTCTCCACCCCACCCTCCAACTGAATTTTTGCTGAATATCCCACATACAATACTTGCACATCATATCAGGGGAAAAAATCCAACCCAGCAGAACTGAAGCAATTTAACAGCAATTTTAACCTGCTGAGTCATGGGAAAAAAAAGTGTCCTAAGCAGCAGCAAAAAGTGTTTTTCTCAATAAGGTGAGTGCTGAAAGATACGACCTCACTGTTCCTTGCATTCCCATCTATTCTTAAAATACAAAGTTTATAAGAGCTGTATTCTACAACATTCCTACAGAATGTTTCCATTCAAGGACAAAGCATGGATTATCTACCAACACTGCAACGACGTCTGAAACTGTCTGCAACTGTACTTACACATCACTTGACAAAATCTTCTCAAGATAGATTCTAAAATGCTATGAGCAACACAATGATTTAATTACATTTTGAAATGAAACTTAACTTATTTAACCTTACCATTTCCATAAAGGTTGTACATAAAACAGAATCTTTCAGCCATTGTAAACCATTTTATATCAATCTGTTTGAGCTGTTCTAATTTTAACTCCATTTTAGCAATCGTAAGAGAAAGGCATTTTCATCTTGACTGACTCTCTCTGCTGAGCTTCCTTTCAACCTGGTCTTCAAATCCAGCCTGACAAACAGACCCCCAACACACTAAATGCAGTGTTTAGTTACCATACCTTCAACTGGTCTATCAAGATCTGTAAGTAAGCATCAGCCTCAGTAAGTTTCTTGTCAAAATCATGAACACTGGGAACAAATCCTGAATCCACACCCTAGAAATAAATAAACAAATAAAAATCAAATATTTAATTAATGTTTCAGAGGAGAAAAAATCCCATAACAACAATATGGTTTTGCCTGCCATCTGAGTGAGAAAATGCTGCCTTGCCTCTCATCCTGCCACATGCAAACACAGGCACACAGCTGAACACATTGGGCTTCTATTTGCAGCTAAATCAGTAACAGTAAATTGCTCCACATTTTCAGAGGGGGTATAATCATCACACACCAGAGTATTTCATTACTTATGATTGAACAAATCCTCTTAAATTACACTGATTAAAGTTTCTTTATAAAATATAAAGGAGAATTCACATTTTTCTGAAGACTGTCTTGTGATTCCATATGCTTACATATCAGCTAGGGAGGCCCAAACCATACCCAATGGGATAACTGCACTTTTCACACTTCAGGCACTATTGATCAACTCACAGCTCCCTAGCTAAGAACTGCTAAATCTTTTCTTAAATGCTATTGAACTGAAAAGTTCAAAATTATTACTCCTCGTTGCCCTTGTTCCTTTACAGCTATAATGATTTACATCCTTGTCACTGTTTCTGAATGTTGACATTTTGTTGCACATACATCACCAAGGACAAAGTATCAGTGCTATGAGAATGATTACTTTTATATTTTCTTGCTTGGAAACTTGTTTCTCCTAATAATATAACACTCAGAGCACATTTCTGCATATAACATAATCCCTATCTTTAAAGTGATACACCACTGATTTAAAGACCCAAACAAATTCCCCCTGGGATACCACATCTTTAATTGGAGGAAGGAAAAGAAAGGATTCTGGATTACTTCTACCTTCATGCACATATGCTATGTAAACACATTAAAGGTTGATTTATATAATACCTTTAATGCAAATGGAACTGCGAAACAAACACTGAAGCACGCCCAGTTTGAAAAATTTGTACACTGTGAGATAAACATATATAGGAGGAAAAACCCATGAAGGATAAAGAAACAGACATCAGTTATAACAAAAACATAACCCTGAGAATATCACAGCAGTGACAACTTTGCTACCAGCCTCAATATCTTCACCTGTATTCATATTGATCTCAAACAGGACAACTTCAAGCTCTTATAAAACCATCAACTGCTGTTTGAACTGCTGAGGGGCTCAAGAGTCTGAGCATGTAAAGATCAGCCAGTGGGAAAAACATTTCACGTGGGGGAAGATGGGCAACCTGTATCTGTAAGATTCCACATTAGTGTAATGCTTTCTTTGGCATTGTTTGCTCTGTCAGAACAGACAGTTTCTCTTATTTCAGTATGATAATGGGCCATCATATCAAGAGTTTTATTGATGGCTCTTTAGAGGTGTGAACACTCGTGTGCAGTAGTGGAATGAATTGCACAGTATCACACAGCCTAAAACATAAACCCATCTACTGACTGTAGAAAGTATTACTCTTTACCCATTTGAAACAGACAGGCATGCAGATCTTGACAACACCTCTACAGGAGTAAATCTATCCATACAGATGAGTTTGTAAATCAGTATTAAAAAAAGATACTTCACCTGTATTACACAGTCAACACCAGTCAAATTTAGAAATAGTGTTTTGAAACAAGGAGGGAGGAGAAGACAAGAAAAAGAATTTTTTTGACTATGACAAAAAATAAATATAAAAAGCACCAAGTGTAACAAGTTATCAAAAAAACTAATAGGCAGAAGAGAGGGTGCTCTCAACCAAGCAACTTTTGATAGTCCCTCAAACTAGTTTAAATTACTCTGAAACTACACCTGAAATCATGTGATATTAGTATTCTATTTCCTTGTTGAAAATGCAATTGTCTGTTCAGCTACCAGCCAACCCCATCAGTTCAGCAAATGGTCCTGCAAGCTCAGTTAAAAATTCTGGAGGTCAGGTTTCATATACCAAACCATGTGAACTGTACAGGAAATTCCTGCTGAAAACACTATACACAGAAATATAGTTTACAGTGCATGTTATCTGCATGCTGCATCAAAATACTGATTTTTATTTCAGTCCTCACTCCACGACTACTAATGTGTAACTATCTGGTGTTTTTAGTGATGGCTTACAGATAAAATGCCATTCTTAAATTTCAGGCTCTTAGAACTAAGGGAAAAGCTGATCAAAACATTCAGTGTTACAACTGAGCAGACACCCACACAAAACACAGAGTGGAAATTGTAACCTAAAAAGTTCCATTAGAAAATTAAAACTTCAATCAATGTAAGGAGAAAGCCATAAAACCAGGTATAGTGTCAAGCTGAACACAGCACAGAGATGAAACATGAGAATAATTTTGCAAAGCACAGGTACTTAAAGCTGCAGCACCTCACTAGTTTGCTCTTGGGTTACTAAGACAAAATTTGATAACCTTCTCAGCAAATTTATTAGTCTGTGTTATATGAGACTAGGTTAATAATTTTAAGTTCTCACATAGTTTTAGAATTGAAAACCAAAAGACACTTGGAAAAGTTAAAAAGTTGAGCAATGTCACAGAAAAAACAGCCTGCATAAATAGCAAAATCAATCAGTATTTCAAACCCAGCAGTAATTTAGAAAGAGCAGATATACGAAGTGCAGATTTGCATAACATATGCTTAATTCTTGATTTTCTGGTCACTCAAAGCCACGCTAAAGGTAAAATAGGGACCCTTTCTCTCCTTCCCTGCCATGAAGGAAACAAGGCTTCAAAAGAAACGGGTGAGCAGTCACCAGAATGGCATTTAACAGCTTGTTAAACTTGTACATTAGGAATCTGCACATCTCAAGGAACTATCAAATTTTTATGAGGAACTTGTAAAATACGCTGCTCACCTGTTCACAGACTGACAAAACAGGTTGCCTGCAGATATTGTTGAACCTCCACCCTTAGAGGGCAGAGTTCAAACCTCAGCTGGATTCGACCCTTGACAACCTGATCTAAAGTACAAGTTTGTCTTGCAGTGAGAAGGTGCTTGGAACAGGTGATTTACAGAGGTCTTATCCAGCTGAAGTCATCCTGTGATTCTAAAATAAGCATCTTCAAATTACAAAAAAGAATAGGAATCCAGACTATTTCTGATCTTCAGAAATACACTGACTCAATCTTACTGTCAGTACCTGTCTGAAGTAGTATAAACTTATTTTTCCATTGAGTAACACATCTATTTGTAAGTACACTTCATTAACCTCAAATAACGACTGTATTCATGTAAGTTTAAAAGAATTAACACATGAAACAGCTGCAGAAGCAAGTAATCTAAAAAATTTTCGTCTGCCCACCACCTCCCAAGCCAAGAAGTTTGGCGTCAAAACAAGTTGTTTGGAGTCTGACTGATCCCCACCAAGAAAAGCACACTGATAGAACTCTAGAGGAAAGAGGAAAAGGTACCATAGCATTCTTTCCCTCATCCTCCCTCCCTCCCACAACTTCTGGAATGTCCCTCCCCTTCAGGACACATCCAAAGCTTAAGGGCCAGATGCTACGGGGCACATCTCAATGCCAGTGTTTGCAGGAGGAGGCAGGGCCCAGCAGCACTGACCAGTCTGAGGTGTCCCAGCGAGATCTGTGTGACCCCCAGTGAGGTGGAGTGACCAGACAGGATGGTTTTCCTAGGAAAGGGTTTCCATGCTGGTCTGGAGTTGAGTAAACAACTCTCACCCTAACAGTCCTGCAAAATTATTCCCTTCATACACAACCCTTTTTTGGAGGAGGAGGTCAACAGGAGGGCAACAACAAAACAACCCAATTAAAAATACATATTATGAGCCTTATTCTCACTCCAGAACTGCCAGCATCAATGGAGTTTACATGTTTCTTCCTTGTCCTCCAAATTAGAAGCCACACATATCTCTAATGCATTTGTATTCAAAACTTGTCCATGCTGAGAAGTAATTCAGCCTAATTTAAACCAGTTCTTTCCAACTCAGATGGGATGAAAACATTGCATCATACTTAGAAGAAACACACCAGAAAAATTCAAATATATTTCTCAAATAAAAGCATTACAATAATAGCTTTCCTCGGGGAAGAAGACAGAAAGCTGTACAGAGCGGACTTTCTTATCTTTTTGAAGACACTTCTGCTACATTCTTCATCTAATTAGGATTCCAAATCCAACAAAAATTCCTGTGTAAGTTAGTTTGAAGAAGTGAATAAGAAATTTTTCCTTTCATCCACAATATCTCACCAGAAACATACTCCCTGCCTACATCATGCTTCATTTTGACAAGCTGGACATTGCCTGTAAGGATCACTGATAAAAAAACTGAAGAAAAAAAAGAAATCAACTTGTAAGCCACTAAACAAGGGCACTTTAGTGGCAAAAACAACTCTATTTTTTTCCTCTGCTAGATTTTTATGCAATATTTAAAGCTCAAATGTGTTTGGAAACAAATATATGGGCTCTGGAAAGCACACAACCCTTCCAAACAGTCAGAATACTGCAATTCTTACAGGAAAAAAAAGTTCTACTTTGCAAAACACATAACGCTTAGCAAAGACTGTGTGGCTGTAGATATTATTATATCTTCTAGGAAAACAGTTCAGAAAACAGAAGTATTTACACACTGATGTAAAATTCTGCCTTGAAACCATAGGCTACAATTCTGAAGCCTCACAAATACTAAGTATATCCTAGAGTCCCATTCCTTTACCTTATAATCTATAATCAGTGTAGATAAAGCGCATGTTCTAGGGTACTCACCCACTATCCTGGTTATTTTGTCAGCAAAATCTGAAAAGGGCAGCATGGCTGCCAACTCTATGCCCTTCCACCAGCACTTGAAACACATCTATACTGGATATACTCTTAATCTAAAACAGCCTGGGTTTAGTTTTAAGCAAGCATTCTTGACTCACACTAGAAGCAGCACTGAAAAGCCAGTTAATAACAATATACTCGAGAGTGCAATATATTTAACATATAAGAAAGTTTTACTCTACCTTGTGTTCTTGCTTGCAGCTTTAGAAAGGACAGAAGAAATCCTGGTTAATGTGACACTAAGTGAACTGCTACTATCAACATTTCATAAACACTTTGCACCAGCATAAAGGAACGGGAAACAAATCAGTTCCCCACTGTTTACTCTTGCCTTCACGCTGCTCTTTCTTTTGAGTCAGCATAAGCATTTACCTTGTCACATAAACCACTCAATGTGGAAACTAATCAGGGTTAAAAATAAACTCAGAAAGAGAGAGCAGCAGGAAAAGCAATTTTTAAGTTCCAAATTCTACCCTTCTTGCCACACTGCCTCTTCCCTTTTGCTAGGAGAAGTGAGACAGGACTGCTTCCAGCAGCAGCACCAACTCCCACATGTTGGTGAAGCCATGCTGTAACCCAGTGTTTAAACCATTTTATCACTCTCCACAGCAGCCAGCACAAACCCACTTCTTAGAATCAAGTTTTCTTATCATTTGCTACCTACAAGTAAACATCTTGTTTAAATTATGGAATTATCAACCTACAAGCAATTAATTTTTACTTAATTCCTTTCACTTTTATGGTGGTTAGAAATGGCCCACCTTTGGACTTTGTAATTTCAGTTCCTTTGTCTCTACAGAGTCCACTCAGAGGCTGAAATAGTTTAGTGTAGATAAAATAAGAAAGCTATTGTGTTACTGTGCTCCTAAAAGGCATGAGCTATCCATTATAACTCACGAGACAATTCCAGAGCCCAAAAGTACTTGTAGCACTAGGGTGCTGCTAGGGTGTACTTGACAGGCAGCAAGGAAAACAGACAACTAAAAGCATGTCCTGTCTGAGTGGGACTGCAGGTTGACATAAGATGCTGCTGAGGAACTAGAGAAAGTGTGAGAAGTTATCTCCCCACACAAACAAGAAACTTTAGCATGGGGTGAATATGCCTTCACCCCACACACACCCTTCCCCCTTAGGTCCTGTGGGTATGAGGCAACCCATGAGCTGCCACTGCAAAGCCACAGGCCTGCTAATGCCACAACAGTAACAACTTGGGGGGATAAGGGGGAAAACGCTGGGGGGTTCAGAATGACATTTCCAGTAGTACCACACCATCTGTTCAATGACTTTTCCATAGACAAAGTTAATACTAGAACAACTACACGTATTTTTAGCAACAGCTTTAATACAAGCGCAAACAAAAACACAGCAAGCAGAACAACACACTTCAGTTTCAAAAATTCAAACAAATCAGGCTTCAAGAGTGTCAGAAACGTTTCCTCCCTATTGTTGTTCCCTTTGGATATAACATTACTAATTGTAGCCGTCTGGACAGTTTGGGTCCCTTTACACATTCTATGTATTTATGACTCAGTTCCTTGACTGTAGCTCATTTTAGTCTTGGAGGGAGGGGGGCAGAAGAAGTGTATTTTATTCTGTGTTTCAAAAACACTTCCATTGCAAATACTGAAGGACAACACAGTAGAACATTTAGGCAAAAATAAAACCAGGAAGATTAATCAGACTAGAGAACACACAGACACCACTTCACCTCTCCACCTCGCATTAACTCGTAATCCTTCCTGATTTGGTTCACACAACACACGAATCACCCGGGGTTCAGTACAGTTTCTCACAGCGCAGATGAGTGTTTGATACAGCAAAGTAAACTTTAAGTCTGACTTTCAAACTTGAACACTCCTGCACCAGAACAGGCAGACTGAAAGCAGCCTGGAAATATGAAAAAAAGACTCTGAAAAGATGAAATATTTTGGACAAAACCAGATGCCTAAAGGTTGTAAGTGACTGTCAACCACATGCTTCGTTTGCGACAGAAACTAAGAACCTAAGAAAATGCCTTTACAGAAATTAATCTCTGCCGCGGCACTCAGACCCCGCCATCCCGCTGAGCCAATAATCCCCCGAAGAACCCGTCTGACTGTTTTGTCCAAAGGAAAAGGAAAGCGAAAGAAGATCAAGTGCATGAAGCGCCGTTTTGTTCAAAGGCTATTGAAGCCAAGGCGTGTTTGTGTATCCGGACGGCAGCATCCCTGCGGGCGCACGGGACCTGGCAGCACCCGCTGCTGCCCGGAGCCACCCCGGGGGCTCCGTGCCCNGGGAAGGGAAGGGCAGGACCCCCGGCCGCGGCCCCGCCGAGCGCGTCACGAACAAGGCGGCCGGAGATTGGCGCCGGGGCGGCCCGGCCCCGGAGAGCCGCGGCCAGGGGAGGGAGGGGTGAAGCCCAGCACGGCCTGGCCGGCCATGGAGGCGCGGGGATGTTTCTGCCTGGATTCATCCCGCGCTCGGCCCTGCGGGCATCCCCCGAAACTTCAGCCCCGTTCGTTCCGCCCGCACGTCCCACCCGTGAGGGTGAACAGAATGGAGACCACTCTTCCTAAGCCATGAAAGAAAGAGTTTTGGCAAGGAGGTGCAGTCGTGTTTCATTCTTAAATCAGTGCCGGCTCAACAGCTCCCGTGGCAAACCTTGGCAGTTCCTGAATGGGGGTGTAAGGGAACACTACTCCACCGACTCCACAAACAAGGGCCAGAAGCTAAAAGGTTACATGACCCACACACTGAAGAAGGTTCTTGAAAATGAGTGGTGAGCACACAGGAGTGGCCCACAAAGTATTACATTCAATGGTGAACATATTTACAAGGATGGAGGATATGTTTCTTAGTACTCAGCTCTGTTTTTTTCATTATTCCCTCAAACATTACTAGATAAATTACTGACTTGGGGTTTTTTTTGGTCGAAATATGCCTTATGCATTTGAAAAACTCCAAAAACATGAACAGTTATGTAATGGAAAACAGTTCCATTATTAGCTGCTATCATGAAATCTATTTCTGCCAATAAAACTACACTCACAATTTCTGGAGAGCATGGAAATGTACATCTTGATAAAACCAGTGTATATTCTGGTGTTTCATTCCTGTACTCTGTATCTCCAAAGCCATAAAAAGTCTTCCAGGTGGAGAAGACAGCACAGATTCCTTTTATTTCATTTCAGACCCTAAATAGGACCACTCACGTAACCTACTCACTTTCTAAGCTAAGGATGGGGAAAGAGGCATCCCCTGGGAGGGAGCTCAGCCCTTCTACATCCACATATTGTTCCCTAGATAATCCCTGTGTCCTCACATCCACGGCAGAGAGGAGTTCTTCAGCCCTTGGTCAGCTACTGTGTCCAGATGGAGAGATTACTTCTAACATACCCATGATACGTTAGGAGGGATAAAAGCTGATTGTCAAATGGGAATTTTTATCCAGCGATCTGCTATTCACTAGAAAATCTGTAGTGGTCTTTAACAGATCAAAAAAGGTTGAAACTCACTGTCTTACAGGTAAATTGACTGAGACAGCACAAGTGCCCAAAGCTGAATGGGACAAATTCAGGTTTGTTCTAACTCTTTATATTGGGCAAATGTCATCTAAATCAATCTTCATAAGCTTCTCTTTATGTGATATTAGAGATTTTACTCTATCTTTCTTCACACCGAGTCAAATGTTAAGAGATCTAATTCTAAAGCACAACCAAACCTTTATTCAACACAAATAATGAACACCTGCTTTAAGATTTCTACACTGTTACCACACACTTCTATGGTACAAACCAGATCCCTTCCATGAGAGTTTGGGTTTCTCTCCAGGGCAAAAATAAATGTTTAGCAAGTCTTATAGACAAGTCCAGCTCTAGAATATCAACAGAAACTGATCTTAGATCATAGAACCACAGAATATCCTGAGCTGGAAGTAACCCACAAGGATGACAGAGTCCAACTCCTGGGACTAGGTAACCAAAGCTAAGAATCATCCTCAATCCAACCATCTGTCTTCAGAACCAGCAAACCACTGATACCCAGCTTACACAGTGGATTCAAACACAAGCTATTTACCATTTTTGTCATCCAGAAAGAGATTCAATGCTGCTGTTAATTTTAATTTCCAAGTTAGGTGGCATACAAGCACACAAGAGGCTTGACCCAAAAAGGACTAACTCCTAGTTTTAAACAAAAAACAACAAAAACTCCCAAACTAAATGTACAACAATAAATCCATGACCTTACCATAAATATACATTAGAAATAACTATGAGTTAATGATAACTATATGTATCTTATAAAGATGAGTTAATAAAGGAAAGTCTCATTCTGACTTTTCATTATGGTAGGACAAGAAAAATGTGACAGACTCAAACCTAAACTGATGTTTTCCTATATCCAATTGTATAAGCTATAGAACAGCCAGATATTATACAGGATGTGTTGGATATTAGCAGTCATACCATTGTATTTCATTGCTTTGAAAATAAAAAGTAAAACAAGTGAAAACTGAAAGTGAAACTTGCCTGAAGTTGGAGGGTATGGCGGAGGATGGTGTCCTCTAAAGCATGGATCCACTTCTCCCTCTCATCTGCATCTCGAGCTGAAAAAGTATTCAAAAGACACCATTAAATTTCATGCAGTCTTACATACTAAAAGGCATAAGCAAACAGATCTGATGTCCACACTAAAGATGGAAATTAACCATCCTGTCCTTGTTAAATCACCAAGCACATAATTCCAGTTGTCTTAATATCCCGTTTCTTCTTCCGTGGTTACAGCTCTGTCCCTTGTCCAACTTTAGGGGAACACATGCAAAGAGATTTTGCACAGATATTCCTCATTTAATTCATTAAGTAATTTTTTAATTTTCTTATTTACAAGGAAATGAACAACCTGTAATAAATTATCCAGTAATTCCACTTCAGTGTGGGCATAGTAACTTTCAGGTATGGATTCATAATACAGGACAAACACCCTTAATAGGTCACTGGTGTGAATAAAAAAGCACAAAGAATAATCTTAAGTATACAACAAACATTAAACTGAAGAAAATCCTGAGCTAAAACTGCTTTCCCCGTACCCCCAGACATGCCACTTCACTTCACCAGTCTGAAAGAGTTCCTTGCTGTGCTCTAGGACTGCTTAAAAACAAAAAGGAACAGAGTCAGTGGACTCGAGGTAAAGAGAAAAGAGAAAATTCCAGAGGCATTAAACAGACTGTAAACAAACCGGCCTGTAAAGGGATTTAGAATAGTTATTGACAATTGTTTCTAGTTTCTCATTCAAATGGAAGGTATTAAAAGAAACAGGAAGCCTGCTAAAAGCAAGGAAAGCTTAAATGAGCTAGCACCTATTATGAATCAGAGAACTGAGATTTCTATCTCACTTATTTGTTAAGGAGTTCAGAGGAAATACCCTTAGGTTATACTGAAATGTACTCTCCAGCTCAAAATGCTTTGTTTCAGTGTTCCCTTCCTCACGCTTTTGTTTCCACTGCTTTTATTTTTTGGAATTCTGCAGCTTAAACCTATCAGTACTTAAAAATGCCTCAATTCTTTTGAATATGTAGATTTTTCTAGACTCCCCAAAGATAACGTTATCAATTTCAAAATAAACATATTGCACTGTTTACTTCAGTATATATATACTAATTATGTCAAGTTAACAAAACCATCAGGAAAGAATTGGCAGTGTATGTGTTTGTGAGTAAGTTAAGAATGTCTTTTTAATACAAAAACTTGCTCCTAGCCTGACTGGTGAGGTGGCCTCTCAAAATACTGGGGCAAAAGTTTCACTACACACAAGGTAAAAGTTTTAGTAACAAGGTAAAAGGTGAAATCTATCTAGTTTTTTCATAAAAATATACATTTTTCCCGTCTACTACAAGTCAATCCTTATTTGTTGTTCTTTTAAAATAGAGCATGATCAATTGCCACAGTTATTTTGGTCACAATACCCCTAACCTGCACAAATTAAAACTAGACATAAGGGAAAGTGGCTACAAAGTGCTTTCAGATGCTCAGAGAAAGTCTGCAGGAAGAAGTTAAAGTAATTAAATGTTACTCAGAACAGCAGGTGATTTTCCTGCAGGAAATGCAGCAAGTATTAAAAAGCTGGATATGCCATTGTGATACTCTCAATAGCTCATTAGAAATAACTTTCAACTTACAGGACTCTCCTTACTAGTACTTTTTACTAGTGATCCATATTTTAATTGAGAAGCTGAAGCAGGCACTGAGGACAAGTTTCTAATGCAGTGAAAGCAGATAGGATGGAGGAACAGAGGCCCTGTGAACTCTGCCCAGGGACAGCATTACATTAAATACATTCTGCAACATGCAAATTATAATTTTTCTTTTCACATTCTGTACACGTGCACACACAAACATCCTGTTCTTTTTGCACAGCATAGGTTACACCTTAACACTAATTTCAATTACTGAATGAGCCAATTAGAATCAATTTTAATGCCTTTTAGTTTCTTTGGTTCTGCTTACCAAAACCAGGCCCCTGGGCCTAGTCCTGCCAGACATATCAATCAAGTTTATGCTTCTTATCCCAGTCATCACTAAACACTAAACAGATATAGTTACCTGTGTCATTAATCTATCAGTATTTGAAATGTATCAGTGCTTTAACTTGTCAAAGGTGTGGCCAAAACGACAGTGGTTAACATCATTTCAATGTGTAGAAGGTTTCTGGGGTTTGTTTTCTGTTTTTCTGTGGTGTTTTTTTTAATCACCATCTCCGAGTCTCAAAAAGCATCTTACTGGGGAACTGGGGTACAAGTCAATGAGGAGATATTAAGTAATTCATGGGATACAAATATCCCGTGTCGAAGCGTTTTTTTTCCCACGATTATTTTAACTAAAAAGGAAACAATTAAGCTGCAGACCAGTGAATTAATCCTTGTATTGCAGCAGGATTCCTGTGATCTTCCATACAGCCAGCAAAAAGAGGTCATGGTATTAGTTAAATACTAATCTCAATATACAGTAGCCCATTGAAAAAGGTTATCACATTCTGACTTGTATCTGAACCCCCAACAGAACAGAGAGGCCTTACAATAACAGGGAAGACCTAGAAACCAACCAATCCATACTGTTACAAAATGGAACTGACATTCCCATGCTCATAAATAAACTAAATTTTTGAAACTTCTGCTTCTCCAATGACCCCTTTACAGCTCTCTCTACCAGGGCTCAGCAGAGGGGAAAAAGCTGAATTTTTTCCTCATATATTAGACATTGCAATCTTCTGGCATAGCATGATCAATCCTTAGGGAGCACACATGAATCTCATCAATCCTGCTACTTAGACAAAGTCTCAGACACGATAAATCCAGGAACACTGCCACGAAAGACTGCTTACTGCATGGAAACACAGCATCAAAACCTTTTAAGCACTCTCTGTTCAGGACACTGGTTTAATTTCAGACCATCTATCATCAACAGCAGATCCGCCTGGCTCTCCTCCACAGACACTTAAGAAAACCACGGAGAGAACCAGTAGGATGCAGTTTTCAGTAAAGCAAGATGCAAGAAAAGTTATATTAAATCTAATCAAAATGGCTGCTGTGAGATTAGGTGCAAGTAAAAGCTCCCTAATGGTAAAAGCAATTTAGAACTGAACAGCTGCCAAAAGATCACTGATGATGAAAAAAAAAAAAAAAATCAATGGGAACATTCAAAAAAGAGATTAGTCGACACACTCAGAAAGAATTTATGGGAAAAATCTACACACAATGGTCAGAGATCATTATCTACCCATCTGTAGGGAAAGCTAAATATCCAAACTGTTTTTCACTTAAAGAAGGCAACTTTGGTAAAGAAAAAGCTCTAATACCTTTGCACCTAAGAAGTTTGTGATGCACACTACATAACATCCACTCTGTACCTGCAGATGCTTTCTTCAGCAGGTAGGGACAAGAATGACCTGTTCATTAGTCCTGTGCCTCAAAAACGTTGAAATCACTCTGACTTTTCCATTATTTGATCAGGCTCCATTTTAAAGTTAATCCCCCTCCTCAATTCCTATGTGAAAGCTACTCCAGAATTCGTTTCTGACAAAGTATTTGGGATAAGGTAATTCTTATCTAGTCCAAGGAATTACACTAGTATTGTGCTTATACAAAAATAGAGGAGTATTATCTGGTCCCTCCTGGCACAAAACTTCTAAAAAGAGAAGAAGGGCAAGACAGAGAAACAAGTTGCTTTCTCCTAAGCTGACTCTAGAATAACAATGTTACAAAAGACAAACAAGAAACACTGAAGGACACCTGGACATGAGAAATACCTGACACTCACAAACATAAAGGTGGTTCTTAGTCTGAGGGGTTAATGCAAGAGTTACCTGGTCAGCTGAAATTCAAGTTGTGCTAGAGCATCAACTATCCACAAAAATAGCAATGCTATGTCTGCAGCTGAGAGGGCACTAACAGTGCCTGTGTTTTTCTCTTAGTTTAAGTGCTTGAATTATTAATTCAGTTTTTACTGCAATTTAACAGTGAACATTTGCACGTGAAGGAAGCTAAATCCACACAGAGCTGCATAATCACTGCTGTGTGCAAGAGACTGGAATCATTACTGGCTGCAACATTGCAATTCACTGTGATTATGTCAGTTAAACTATTTTAACTTTTTTTTTCTAGTAGAATTAGTATTTATGAGCTAGATTACAGTTTGTTCCCATATGCCTAAGCACTCACTCCTCTATGTCTAGGGTGCATTCTTTGAAAGACACCTGTGTAATTTACTGTGACATCTCAGGCATATCTCAGACAACCACAGGGTATTTAACATGATCACAGTCCTATTTATGACTAGCTCAGAGAAACACACTTGAAAAGTATGTCATTCATTACAGTGAGTTTTAATATGATAACAATATTTTTTTAAATGTGTATTTTTTGTGATCTGTCTGGTTGAGCTTATTCCTAAGATATTTTAACATCAATCTTATACTAAAAAAAAAAAA